>JAQIUQ010001812.1:247500-364038 GCA_030378365.1 Hybognathus amarus | reverse complement strand
CTGCAGATCTACTTCGTTCAGTTACGTGCTTGCTAGCAGACACAACAACATTCTGACATTTGAAATTCAACCAAGCCACGGAGACACAAGCAGAACTAACCTAAGAAAAGCAGCGACGACTATCAACATTGCTATGAGATAGAGATGCCGATGCACGACAAATGCCCGACGACAGGCGCAGGGGACTGTAGTGTGGGAACGAGCAGTGCACCATCAGTTCTGGGAGATCGTGGTTCACGGAAACCCTTTGGTTGAAGCATCTTTTTGCTTTGTCCACTTACATTTGTCTTTGTTGACATCTGCCATGTGTGCGCAAAACAGACTGGCGGAATGAACTCCGTCTTCTGGCGTGTTGCAACCATAAAAGGTGCCTAAAACTTAATCACAATTCATTATTTATTCAGTAAAAAAAATTTCCATCAGCTTTGATCGCATTAGCCGTATATCGATCAAGATAAAAGTCCGAATGAGACCGAACGTATTTCATTTGAGTCGATTTTCATGAAAATTTCATCAAATTTTTACTGTTTCCATGAGGCATTTTTCATTCGATATCACTTAATTTCATAATAAACGTGTCAATGGAAACATGGCTTCTGAGATATTAGTGTATCCTAACCCTACCTTTAAAGCATTGGTCTTGAGTCCACTGTGGAAACTTTGCTTTAATTTCTTTAATGAAGCCAATGAGAATCTCAGTTCCTTTGTGTGACATGTTCCTCACTGTCCCATGCACCTACTGGAGTGTGGTAGCGTTTATCAACCTGAAAAAACAAAAAACAAAAACAGATAAATAAATTGGGTTCAACATGTGGCAAATTAAGGAAGCACAGCAGGGGAACTGTTGCTTTGAATAGGGAAGTTTGGAAACCAAGTTTACACAATAATAGAAAAAACAACAACCCAACATCTTTTTTTATGTAACACAAGTCTTTGGATTTGCTCATTAGGTGGAGGCATGGCCTGACAAACTACATGCTTTGACGTGTTCAATTCATGCAGTTGATATTGTGTTAAGTCTAATCCTTCCCAACTGTCTACAAAAACAAAACAAAGAATGCTCATTATTTTTAGGTTCCCTAATGCAAAACAATATATAACATTAATGCTTAATGTATAATAACATTCGCCCCTACCATCCTAGTGTCTGTACTAGGCTGAATATAGTAAAATGGCATTGCGATATTTTATATTTTCCGCGATGTTTGTGTTGCGAAATATTAGATAATTTCCCCAAATGATTTGAATAGCTCTGCTGGAAAGAATGATCGTTGAATGGCTGGGCGGTTTTGTTATGGAGTATATCTGCGTAGAAACTAATATTAAATTAATTTGAATGTTACTAATGTGGTTAACAGGTTATGTTAACAGATGCTGCACATAGTGGTGGTTAAGAGATTCCCTTCCCCCTATACTCAAGCACTTTGAGTGCAGAGAAGCACTATATACATGTAATGAATTATTGCTATTAATGTAGTTAACTATAGTACAGCTACATTAATAATAATCCATTTATTAAAGCATTTAATGATGGATTTTTAATAATTTGTAATAAATTAATTTATTAAAGCCTCTGGCTTTAATAAATGGAACCTTATTTAATCTCCGATTTATGTGTTGAATAATCAGTTGTTAACCATTAGTTAAAGTGAATTGGTTCAAATGAGTCATTAGTTAACGAAATCGACGTTCATTAATGGACCACGCCGACACCCGCTGTGTGATTATCCAGGCAGGTTACGGACATCGCACAAGATTTCTGTCAGACACGGAAAACATTTCATTACCGCGATCGCATTTTTTTTTTTTTTTTTTTTTTGAAAGTGTGAGTTTTATGTAATGTCATCTATTGAATGTGTGTGGAAACAGCAACCAGTGGCAGTTCAGAAAAAGGTCTTTCCGAACCTTTTACCGTCATGTATTCTCGAAGAATATTCAGTTGGCCGCAATTCATTGATCTGCACGGAGCAGGGAGAGCAAGAGAGTTTGAAGACGAGTGAGTGCACGCGAAGCTCGGGGACTTTCTCTCAGTTAAACGAAGCGCAGAAGTCACTCATTGTCACCCACATCGGTCACCGGAATCAGACTGGCGGTCAACAAAAATGCGGCTTTAGAAGGAGAACGGGAGAACAGCGCGCAAGTTCCGAGTCTTCTTGCGCTTTTATGTTTTAAACTGACAGGAGGCTCGCAAATTGATAAACTCTCACTATGATGAGCTTAAACTTTTTGCCATTTAATCCCGCAAATCACAAGCGTTACGGGCCGGGGAGCTGCTGGCACGTGGACCTGGATCACGAATCACGGATTAACTGACGATTCCTATTGACATTCGGCACATTGCTTGAATGTGTGGCTATCGATGGATGCGCACATCAGCGATATCGATGTTAAAGTGATGCATCGTGCAGCCCTGCATGTATCTACCCTTTCGGGATGTTGAGCGCTTGAACCCAGATTCGTTTATTTGTCTCTGACGTGATTTTGTGAGTCAATCTGTGACCCTTGATTCTACACTACTTTCTTTATAAAGTGCAATTTCAGATCTCCTTGAAACTCCTTTAAACCGATTACAGCTCGGCTACCTATCTGTCTCTCTAGTGAAGTGACCACACTATGACTGAAATACACAATGGATTTATTAAAAAAAAAAAAAAAAAAAAAAAGAATGACACAAAGTGAATCACATTAGAGATAAAACTTCGAGACAACTGTTCAGACAACTTCGTGAATTAGGGCTGGGGTACCAGAGTGTCGGTACTCTTTAGGGTGACCGACCGAATCGATCCGGTACTACCGAGTATCTGAAACATGTCTTGTTTTTCGATACCAAATTTCGGTACCTCAGTGGTTAATCTCGTGCAACGTTCAGTGAAACAATATGCACGCAGCACATAGGCTGTGGCAGAAAACACTAGTTTACGCGGCTGCTCAGAGACGTAGCTCGTCGCACGTGAGTGTGTGTGCGTGCGTGCAAGCGTCCCAACCCAGATGGATAGAAAATATGTGGAAGTGATCCAAAGTGTACCTGTGTGCCAGACTTTGATACCAGAAGCACGCGATGCAATATTTTCGAAAAGGATAATTGCCGCCAAGACCAGTAACACGGTAAATCTGATAATGTTGAGAGTACAAAGTCCGTCTTCCACTGCAAGAACTGGAGCGCGTCACAGATGAACCGACACTCAGCATATGGGATACTTGCCTCATAGACAAGAGAAATAGGTCTATAGTCGGTCAAAATAGTTCTACTTTTAAACAAAACAATTAGAAATAAATAGTTTGATTACCTGATCCATTAGGCGTGCGCATTCACTGCTGCAGGAATGACGAGTCAGCATCGCCATAATCATATTTGCTGCCAGCAGACTTATTAAACACTTGTTCATTAATAAACAACGAATAAAAATATATCCTTGCTGTTGTTTCACGACACATCCATAATCATTAGGCTTCTGTTGCCAGTGCTTTGCGGCAAGCCTCACGTGTGCTGAGCAGTCGAGGCATATATCCCGCCCCCAGTAGCCTAGATATTTGATTTAATTCACTTTTTTATTTGTATAGCATTTTTCACAATACATATCGTTGTACACATCACCTCTTATTATCAGAGGTGACAGTGTAATGCATTTCAATTGATTTTCATTCAGTTTCATTGTTAAACATTAAGATAAAGCAGAAACAATGAGCTCATTGAAGTAAAGAAAACATGTTGTTAAATGATTAGGAACCATAGAAAACTTTAGCATTGGTGCTTTTATACATACATGAGTGTGAAAGAGTCAACAACTGAAAAATAAAATAAAAATGTAGGTAATATTACATTGATAAAACTGGTTACATAATATTGGTATCGTTCAGGAACCGGTGTCGTAGTCAAGGTATCGGTATCGACAATTTTGTTTTGATACCCAGCCCTAATAAACTGGTATTTTCAAATACAGTGTTTGATTAACTCTTCTTAACAACAGGCACTTAAAGGGTTAACCTTTTTAGATTCCCTTCAAAATGGGGCTATCTAACGAATCTCTCTTAAATTAACATTTCCTTATTTTACAAAAAGGTTAAAATTTGTCTTTGCTCAGAGCACACCAATATACCAGTGTAATTACCGTGTATATGAAAACTCAGTAAATAAAAAAATGTAAAAAAACTTCAGTTTCAACAAGAATTGCAAACTGTAACACCGTAATATTATAATCAACGAATGACAGAGTTTTAAACCGTTATATTATTCACCAAATTGGAAAAAAAACACAATCTATTGTGGGCCACACACACACACACACATTCACACACCGTTGCAGGCCTGAAACGTTGCTTGTGCGCGTGTGAGGCCGAGTAAATGTAAAATGGCCGCTTCGCTCTATACGAGCACAAATAAAATAAGCAAAATGTACCTGAATGTAAATGGCAGAGAGTTATTGATTTCCGTCACCCATCAGATCCATCCACGTGAAGCAGGCATCAGTTGGCAAACTCCGTGAAACTCCCGCGAAGCCAGAGGAACTCCTAACCACTCGGGAATTAGGAGCGCTATCTGGATTCCTCCTCAGCGGCTTTGTCACTCTTGATCGATGCACTACCAGTTCTTGGCAATCGCTTCAGATCACATTTGACGTGCTTACATTCGCAGATGTAACAGATAAACTTGAGTAAAGTTTCTCACCAGTAACATGAATAGTCTGAATTCATTGCGGTAGCAATCAAGCATCAAACTAAAACAGTTCTTCGAAAATCGCGTCGTGTTGACTCACATAGTGTGGTCGTGTCTGACCTCACAACAGAATACTGTTCGGCTTAACACTTACGTAGTTCTTCTGACTATATTTCACATGAAACCTCTGTTATTCACCCGCAATCTGTTCTCATGCCGACAACATTTTTTCCCTTTCTCTTCTTCTTCACCTATCTGTGACTGACAACCGCACTGGCCAATCACAGTTGCTCTAACTCATCTGAGGCGGAATCAAGCTGTTACTGACAGTTCAAAGTACAAACTCACTAAACATTCAAATTTTCTTAACAGGTACACTTTGATTCAATAATAAACAGTCATCACCAAGCAGCACATTTTTTCATACCCATTAACATAGATAAATAGAATTATATAAAAAAATAAAAAAATAATAATAATATAAATGTAGAAATTTACCCAGGGTTACATCTTTCTTCCTTCTAAAATTCTCATGTCCCCATGAGCATACGGAATTAACTATGAATAATGAGTGTATTCTCAGAGTTGTCACATATTCTAGTACACCTAGCACACTTAGGTAGATGTTGATACTTTTCGGAAGGGCAAAGTTCAAATCTTTGAGGAATCTGTCAAATGAATAACTACTCCTCTGTGCACAACTGTTACAGGTCTCTCACTGAGACTTGCCTAGTTCATCATAGCTCTAACTTCAAACACCGGTTTCAGCTTCCTTTTAGGATGATGCTCCATGGGTTCGGCTTCCAAGTCTGAACGCATTATCAGAGCTATTTACTCCTCCTTCTATAGATTCTTCTTCCCTTAAGTCCACAATCGAGGTGCCTATTCTCTCCGGAGTCCTCCATTTTCACAGGTTTCCTCCACCACTCCTCTTCTCCAGATATTGAGATTCACTGTCTGTGTGGGCAGTTACTTCATCCTCTTTAACTTCAAGCTGGTGCTGGAGATCAGGAATCAAATTTGTCCATTGTTTAGACCTGTCTGGAAAATAGTACCCATAGCTTCCATCTTCATCCCCTGAGGAATTATCAGCAGTTACAGAAGGTTCCAATACTCTTTCCTCTCTTAATGTTTCTTTGTGCTCTTTGGTAGCTCTAGACCTAGTTACTGGCCTTTGAGGAACTTCTTGCTTCCTATCCGGTTTAGGCATTCTCACCGACTGTCCAATAGGTAAGAGATGATCTCTGATGCATTGTCCTGACTCCTCCAGTTTCTTTCTCTGATTTGAGTCTGTACACAGGCAAATTGTCGAGCTCTTTCAAGAACAATGTACGGGCCGAATTCCTACTTATCCTCCAGTTTGTGCTTGCCTGTGAAACTGAGATTTCGAATAAGCACACGGGTCTCCAGGGCTTATGCTTTGATATTTCACCTTTTGATCATAGAGACGTTTGTTCTCTCTGATGATTCTTTAGAGCAGATTCAGAAGCTAGTTTGTAGGCTTTCTGAAGATCTGTCTTCAGGTCTTCAACATACCTCTGGTATGTCTGTCCCTCTCTCCCTTCTGAAGAAGTACCTAAGCAAACATCAATTGGCAAGCGGGCTTCTCTCCCAAACAAAAGAAAGTAAGGAGAGTACAATCTGTACGCATGTACTGAATTTGCCGATATGCTGGCTCCATTTTTGCTTTTCCACATCATCCAATGTTCCAAGCATGGAGAGCAGCGTCCTATTAAAGCGTTCAGGTTGTGGGTCTCCTGAGGACGGTAAGGTGTCGTCCTTGATTTCTTAATCCCCAGCATTCCCAGAAGTTCTTTTATAAGCTGACTTTCAAAGTCTCTCCCTTGGTCTGAATGTATACGGGCTGGGAGTCCATAATACACAAAGAACTTCTCCCAGATAATTTTTGCAACTGTAACTGCTTTCTGGCTCCGATCGTCGAGTTCAGCTTGTAAGAAAGAATAATCAGCGTCCATAATTGCCTGATCCACTTAAACCGTAGTTTTCTCTTAGCACTTTACTGATTTTCAAGCAGTGTACTGGGCAAGGATCATCCCGTGACGAGCCCCCACTTTATGTAGCGCCCCCTACCATCCTAAGTGTATCTACCCTTTGGGATGTTAGACGCTTGAACCCAGATTCGTTTATTTGTCTCTCGACATGATTTTATAATCAATCTGTGCCCCTTGATTCTACACTACTTCTTATAAAGTGCAATTCAGATCTCTGAAAAACTCTTTTAACCGATTACAGCTAGGCTACCTATCTGTTCTAGTAAAGTGACCATACTATAACTGAAATAAACAATGGATTTATTAAAAAAATAAAAATAAACAAAAAGAATAAACAAAAGTGAATCACATTAGAGATAAAAGCTGTTCAACAACTTCTGAATAAACTGGTATTTTCAAATACAGTGTTTGATTAACTCTTCTTAACAACAGGCACTTAAAGGGTTAACCTTTTTAGATTCCCTTCAAAATAGGGCTATCTAACGAATCTCTCTTTAAATTAACATTTCCTTATTTTACAAAAAAGGTTAAAATTTGTCTTGGCTCAGTGCACACCAATATACCAGTGTAAATACGGTGTATGAAAACTCAGTAAATAAAAAAAATGTAAACAAACTATAGTTTCAACAAGAATTGCAAACTGTAACACCGTAATATTATAATCAACGAATGACAGAGTTTTAAACCGTTATATTATTCACCAATTGGAAAAAAAAAACACAATCTATTGTGGGCCAACACACACACACACACTCACACACCGTTGCAGGCCTGAAAACGTTGCTTGTGCGCGTTGAGGCCGAGTAAAACGTAAAATGGCCGCTTCGCTCTATACGAGCACAAATCAAATAAGCAAAATGTACCTGAATGTAAGTGGCAAGAGTTATTGATTTCCGTCACCCATCAGATCCATCCACGTGAAGCAGGCATCAGTTGGCAAACTCCGTGAAACTCCCGCGAAGCCAGAGGAACTCCTAACCACTCGGGAATTAGGAGCGCTATCTGGATTCCTCCTCAGCGGCTTTGTCACTCTTGATCGATGCACTACCAGTTCTTTGCAATCGCTTATATCACATTTGACGCGCTTACATTCGCAGATGTAACAGATAAACTTGAGTAAAGTTTCTTCACCAGTAACATGAATAGTCTGATTCACTGCGGTAGCAATCAAGCGTCAAACTAAAACAGTTCATCCGAATCGCGTCGTGTTGACTACATAGTGTGGTCGTGTTGACCTCACAACAGAATACTGTTCGGCTTAACACTTACGTAGTTCTTCTGACTATATTTCACATGAAACCTCTGTTATTCACCCGCAATCTGTTATCATGCCGACAACATTTTTCCCTTTCTCTTCTCTCTTCCCCTATCTTGACTGACAACCGCACTGGCCAATCACAGTTGCTCTAACTCATCTGAGGCGGAATCAAGCTGTTACTGACAGTTCAAAGTACAAACTCACTAACATTCAAATTTTCTTAACAGGTACACTTTGATTCAATAATAAACCGTCATCACCAAGCAGCACATTTTTGCATACCCATTTAACATAGATAAATAAAATTATATATATAATAAAATAAAATAATAATAATATAAATGTAGAAATTGACCCAGGGTTACACTTTGCTTGTATTCTCTCTGATTAGCATTTATATTTTATTTTCAGATTTATTGTAGTAAACACCCATCTATGTGCACCTGCACACCGTTTATCCCTCATATTAAGATCTCCCTGTCCTGGAGTCCTGTTTTCAAATAGATCTATTCTTCTAACCAACCTGCATGAGACCAAATCCATTGCCATGGTCGCCCCACCCATCCTTCAGAGCGGCTCCGGCTCTGGACTCTCTGGATATGATCCCTGCGATCACAGCCGGGTCCATCTGCTTTGCTCTGCCAACTTTAGTGATTATACTCTTGTATTTATCCATCCGGGTCAGATCAGCCTCAGCCAGTTTTTTGGAGGCTTCAACACCTTTGAAAAGAATAAATATATAAAATACAATGTAGTGCATTTATTGGTAAAGTTTGGTTACTGGACACAGTTAGTCAGTCATACCCTTTACGGTTAATTTATCCTGTTTTGCTGTCGCCTCTGATGCACCAGTGGTGTCTATCTTCATGATGTCTCCATAAATGCATGCTACAAAAAACATGGCAAATATCGTCTGAAGGCCTTTAAAAAGGATAAACCAATGATTTTCAAACAGAACATCAATGTAGCCAAATAGACTACTATTAGTATCACATTAAGTAAGGTATTATTTAGCATAACATTATTTTTCTTACCCATGATGACTCGAAAATGTTGTGAACAAACAAACAATCAAGACCACTGATTTTTTTTTTTGTCAACTTGTGATCGTTGTTGTCGAACTAGTTTCTCTTTCTGTTTTCGCAGTTCTACTGTGAAGGTGGGGCAAAAAGTGCTGACATTGGGGAATTCCCTTTTTTTAGGTTTGGAGATTAAACAAGGTTTCATTTGTTACCCCCTTTAGTTAACATGAACTACAACACATCTACAGAATTTATTAGCTTATATCTTATCTTAAAGCATCAGCTAATCTTAGCTAATGAAAGTTTAGCAAAAAAAAAAAAGTCGTTTATTCCCTGTGAGCTAACATAACATTTTTATAAAGTAAAAGGATAGCTAATAGCCTACATGTAATTACTCATTGTTGGTTAACGTTATAGACTAATGCATTAACAAAACATAGAATCGAGATACAATCAATACACTAGAAAAAAACGTGTACTGCGCCTTTAAGGACAGTCCCCTCCATCGCAGCCAGTCTATGGAAACCAGGAAGCAAAACAGAAAACACTGGAAGTAACTGGACATGTTACAACATAAAATAAAGATGCAGATACGATATTATTGACTTTAAACTATAGCGCTTTATTAAATACACATATATTAACATAATGTTTGTAAATACTCAGATGTGGTTTGTTTTGATTTTACACGTTTTGGGGCAAGCTGTGTTTGCAAAAGACAGCAAAAAGTTCAACATTTTGTATCTACTTGCTGATGATTTGAGACCAACATTAGGCTGTTACTCTGATCCAGTGGTCAAATCACCAAACATCGACCAGCTTGCATCTGTGAGCTCGGTGTTTCATAACGCCTATGCGCAGGTATGTTGAAATATTAGTCATGAAAACCATAGATGCATGATCTATATTAGTAGTGCACATTTAAGTTACAGGTATATATTGTTGTTATGTTCTTTTAAAGCAAGCTGTTTGTGGACCTAGTAGGGTGTCTTTCCTAACAAGTCGAAGACCAGACACCACAAAGCTGTACGATTTCAACTCATACTGGAGAGTTCATGCAGGGAACTACACTACACTCCCTCAGTACTTCAAGTCTAATGGATACACATCTTTATCAGTGGGAAAAGTCTTCCATCCTGGTAACTAGACCACATGATGCACTGTATGCATGATGTCAAAATGCACACAATCCTAAAAAAAGTTGATTTTGTTATGCCAAATTTGTTCTTTTTCATTTTGGCCTTTCTTTTTGATGAGAGTTGCCCTGTAACCCTTTCGTGTGTTAACTGTCTGGTTTGATGTTTATCTAATAATGTTCTCTTTTACGTGCTCGTCCTCAAGGCATTGCCTCCAACCACTCGGATGATTACCCTGTACAGCTGGTCTGTACCGCCGTATCATCCACCCTCTTTTAAATATGAAAAGAGGAAGGTTAGTGTGTGAGTTGGTGTGGATATGTGTACACACTTTCTCAATGTCTGTGCTTTCAAACCCATGCTGTCCTGTACACACACACTGTTTATAAAGTTGTAACAGTATATTTTGTCAAAATATTTTGCAATACAAAATTGCAACAATATGTATGACAAAATATGACAAAATTCAAGTGCAGAGTTTTAGTGTCAATACTACTACATTAAATTACTATATAATGTATCATTAATGCAATGGGGGAATATTTGTGGGTTCTGATAATAGCGTATCATCGTGTTTATGGATCAAATCGTGACATGACTGTATCCTTACACCCCATATATATATATATATATATATATATATATATATATATATATATATATATATATATATATATATATCCATATCCCACCACCATTACAAAAAAACGTTGTTTAATCTCCATTATTAAAAACCATTATTTAATCTCTGATCTCTCTCACTTTTATACAATCCTGACACCTGCTGGTTAATTTGTAACATAATCCTTTGAGGGCTTCTTGTGTTTCTAAGGTTGGCTGTGCAAATTAAGGTAGTTCAGATCAGATCAGTATCAAATTAAGTAAATAAAATAATTAATGTAATAATAATAATAAAAAAATGTAGTGAAAATGCTGTTAAAAACAATTTACTTAAAGGGATACTCCACCCAAAAATGAAAATTCTGTCATCATTTACTCACCCTCAAGTTGTTGCAAACCTGTATGAATTTCTTTCTTCTGCTGAACACAAAGGAACATATTTTGAAGAACGATTGGAACCAAACAGTTTTTTGGCACCGTTGACTTCGAATTGTAGAAAATAAATAAATACTATGGAAGAATCGGTCTTCAAAATATCTTTGTGTTCAACAGAAGAAAGAAAATCATAAAGGTTTGCAACAACTTGAGGGTGAGTAAATGATGACAGAATTTTAATTTTTGGTGGAGTATCCCTTTAATCCCAAAAAAGTAAAATTCTGTTATAATTTTAATAATTTACCCTCATGTTGTTCCAAACCTGAAATTCTTTCTTCTGCTGAACATACAATAAGACATTTTGATGAATGTTTGTAAACACTTCCATTTTGGGTGAAATATCCCTTTAAGTTAAAGCATGGATCACCTTCAATGTAAAATATTTCATATAGAAAAAATACCCACATTTAAATATAAATAACATTTAATATGGTTAAAAATAATGTTTGTACTTAATTTCTAATTGTAAAGTTCATGAGAGCATGATTCAACTTGTTAGCTTGATAAGAAAAGGACAACGATCAAGTTGCATTTAGCGAGTTCAATGCGTACATTACAAAAATATATCTAAATGATTGTAATGTATGTTTCCTATGGAAGCTTGTTTCCACTACAGAATAAAACAATTAAAAAGGCAATAGTGATTTTTTTTATCTCACAATTCTGACTTTTTTTGTACTACACAGTATCTCACTATAGAAACAATTTAGTGAGATAAACTCAGAATTGTGAGAAATTGCAAGTTGCATACAAAGGCGCAGTTACCAATTACCAGTATCTTATATTCACCTGTTAGGTTTGCAAAGACAAAGATGGCACACTGCACAGTAATTTACTGTGTCCCGTGGATGTGTCCGAGATGCCTTTAGGAACCCTTCCTGACATTGAGAATACAGCAGAGGCCGTCCGACTCCTGGACTCCATGAAGGACTCCCAGAATCCATTCTTCCTAGCTGTTGGCTTCTATAAACCTCACATTCCTTTCCGAATCCCACGGGTGTGTGTTTGTTTTTAGCGAAGCATATGACATGCTGTATGAGCAGCTGTTAAATCTGGGAAATATTGCATTTTTATAGGAGTACCTAAAGCTCTATCCTATTGAGAATATGACTCTGGCTCCAGACCCAGATGTTCCTAAGAAACTTCCTGATGTGGCCTACAACCCCTGGACTGACATTCGCAAGAGGGAAGATGTTCAGGCGTTAAATCTGAGCTTTCCTTACGGCCCCATTCCTAAAGATTTCCAGGTAATAGTCACACTTCGAGATTTAGTACTAGCATATCATTGGTATAATATAGGTATATTGATTTCTAGTAGAATCATTTATTATATTTTTTCCGTCCTCATCTTGTAGCTGCAGATCCGACAGCACTACTTTGCCTCGGTGTCATATGTGGATGCTCAGGTGGGAAAAATTCTGCAAGCCCTCGATGATTTCGGCCTCGCCAAGAACACTATAGTGGTGTTTAGCTCCGATCACGGTTTGTTGAAGAATTCAATTCAGAGTACATTCGGTAACATTAGTTAATGTAATAACTAACATGAACTAACTATGAGCAATACATTTGTTACAGTATTTATTCATCTTTGTTAATGTTAGTTATTAAAAATCCAGCCGTTCATTGTTTGTTCATGTTAGTTCACTGTGCATTAACTAATTTAAATTTAACCTTTGATTTTAATAATGTATAAAAAGTCGAAATTATTATTAACTAAGATTAATAAATGCTCAAGAAGTATTGTTCATGTTAACTAAGGTAGTTGAAACTTCTTGTAAAGTGTTACCGTACATCCATTAGATGGCAGTATTGATGCATTTGGTTTATATTAATGCTGAGATTTTCAGTCTGTTCTGTGGGCTTCCATATTATTCTGAATTCACATACTTGTACGTTTTTTTCAGAAATGATGCTGTCACATTTTTTTGTTTCATTTAGCATAAATTGCATTTTGAATTGTTGGTTCAGTTAGTCATATGGCTTTATTATTATTTCTGTCATAATGCAAACATTCATGCAGCGCATTAAGTGGCTCTTAAACAGGGTTGTGCAAAATTCTAAATATATTAATAGGCTCACATTTAATGCATGAATTTGTTTTGAATTGGCTTAGAACGATTGATTGAAATGACAGCAAGATGAGATCAATGAGATGAAATTGTAGTTTTTATTCATATTTTGAATTAGATTTTATCTTTATACTTGAATTTTAATTTCAGTTAAAGTTTTAGTAATTTAGGTGTGTGTGTTTTAAATATGTCTATAGTTTTTTTATTATTATAATTAGTATTATTAGTTATTTTGGTGCATCAGGCCAAACTATAAAAAAAATGTTGCCTTGGCAAATAGCTGAGATAAAATGCGATTTAAGTTATTTAAAATTATATTTATTTAAGTTAGCGTTTATTTTATTTCAAGTCACAAAATGTTTTTTATGAAAAGTTTCAATAATAATAATAATATTCCTGATTTGAATAAAACGCATAACCTCTTAAAAGATCTATAATAATAATGGTATAAAATGTTCTTAAATATTACATTATACATTATTATTATATTATACATCTACATGCATGGCAACAATTTACAATAAAGTCTAATTGGTTAACAACTAATTCATTAACGTACATGAACTAACAATTAGAAAATATATTTTTGCAGCATTTATTAACCTTTGTTAATGTTCATTATAATCTTAAAAATTTATTAATAAGTGTTGAGACTTACATTGATGCTGTAGAAGTGCAGTTTATTCTTAGCTTATGTTAAATAAACTAGATAAAGAATGAAATCTTATTGTAAAGTTAACTCTTTTAGTTTATTCTTAGCTAAAAACACTTAGTTCTTTAAAAAATATATGCTCATTAATGTATTTTCACTTCATTCAAGTAATAAAGTATTCTCGTGAGTGTATAATATGCCATTGAAAATACATACGGGTAAGGGGTTCTAATGTTGGTCGCCATGTTGCCCCTCCATCTTGAAAGTACATTAGCCAAAGAGGGACATACCCGTTAATTCAAGCTTCGCCTTTCGCATTTACGTTTGAGTTAACCCTCATGGATGAGGTCGAACTGGAAGCCATGTTAATCTTGGACTACATTGGCCACTGTAGGAGTTAAAACGAAATTGGAATTGAAAGGAACAGAAACTAAAATTCACTGAATGGTCATATACCTTTTCATCGCTAGATGGGGTAAAAATCACACAGTGTAGCTTTAAATACATATTGCACATAATTGGTTCTGTTTTAAGATCTAATGTTTCTGGAAGTACCCATATATGTTGTATTATAACATTTTATTTAAAAAAAATCTTGAAGCTAATTAGTCAAATTTGTCTCCTTTTTAATTCTAGTTTCATTCGTTATGCCACAATTATGTTATACCTTAAATGAGAGAAACTGCGTTTGAACTGCTCGTTCTGTGACTCGGAGCAGTTTTCTCATGGTTAACTCTCTCCCCTCTCTTCTCTCTCTCTCTCTCTCAGGTTGGTCATTAGGAGAACACGGCGAGTGGGCCAAATACAGCAACTTTGATGTGGCCACCCGAGTGCCATTGATCGTGTACAAGCCAGGTGTGACCTCACCTCTCTCTCGGCCCGGGGAGAAGACGTTCCCCTTTATCGACGTGTTTCAGGGCACATGGGAGCAGTTTGGCAAAGGTAATGTTACTCAAAGCAGCTGTCATCACGCAAAGACCGCAAGGGTCCTTCACAAGTATCCGAGACTCCAACCGAAGTCACTCAAGCGTGTGATATCAACTTACTGGAAACGATGTTATGCCTAAAGTATCGGCCCATTTAGAGCTTCGATTCTTCTTTTGGCTTTTGTGCAGTGCAAAGGTTTTACCGAGAGCACACGCATCTGGTGGTGCTTCTCGCTTTCAGCTCTCAAGTGCACATTTGTGGCAATCTTTAGAAAACACCCAGCATAAGCAGCTGGAGTAATGACTGTAATGATAATGCCACAGCATAGAGAAGCTAATAAGTCCTGAGAGTTATTGCTCTCACAGTGGGCTCTGGATTGTTGCTTGTTGTTGCTCTAATAAACTGTGCTATATTCAGTAACCGTATCAGTAAATTTCATGGAGATTTCAGAGCTGGGCCATAATAGTGGCTAAATTTAGTGTGAGGATTTCATGCATTTATTTATATTTCATGGTTTGTAATGGCAAAGACTTGGGTTTCATAAGTAAAAACTACAACGAAAACAGAAATGTTTAGCAATAATGTGTACAGTTTAAAGACAGACATGCTATGAGGCCTTCGGGCTATTTAATGTGCTTTGTACAAAAGGATTTACCATCACCGTGATTTCAGCTTCATTTTTATAATTCTGTTTTAATTGCACAATTAGAAGAGTCACTGTTAAAAACAGGAATCAAGGCAAAAAAAAAACGTTTCCACAAACTTCTCACTTGCACAAAAGCAGATTCAGTATTGGACCTTGAAATGGACCTTCGATGATCCATTTCAATACAAATAACTTTAGATATACATCACATTTGTGTTTCAGTTTTTGTTATTATTGATAAAGTACAGTGGGGCCAAAAAGTATTTAGTCAGCCACTGATTGTGCAAGTTCTCCTACTTAGAATAATGAGAGAGGTCTTAATTTTCATCATAGGTACACTTTAACTATGAGAGACAAAATGAGAAAAAAAATCCAGGAAATCCCATTGTACGATTTTAATCGAATTTATTTGTAAATTATAGTGGCCACGTTTACACAAAGCCGGGTATTTAGCAAAACAAATATTTTCCCCCTCTCCGTTTTCAAAAGTAACATCGTTCACACACCCGCATGAATACGCCGTCGAAGCGCCATCATAACTATAACAAACCTATTGTGGGGGTTAAGGATAAAGCCATGCAAGCCAATCAGAATCCTCAGAATCGACAAGAGAGAACCTAAAATGCTGTTTCTCCCAGTTCACACGGCAACACATAACCGGCGTTTTCAGAAATCTCCACTTTGCCTGGAGTTTTTAGAAATAATCGTTTTCAGTGATAAAAACGGCGTGTAAATGAGAGGGCAAAACGCAGAGAAATATCTGTGTTTTCCCATCGTGTAAACGGGGCCTAAGTATTTGGTCACCCACAAACCAGCAAGATTTTTGGCTCTCACAGACCTGTAACTTTAAGAAGCTCTTCTGTCCTCCACTCGTTACCTACATTATTGGCACCTGTTTGAACCCGTTATCTGTATAGACCTTATGTAGCCCCGCCCCTTTTCAGCGCTGCACTCGTTGTCTTTGACTTCCGGTCTGTATTGTCACAGCGATCTTGCATAGGTATAAATGAACTGCTCGTAAAAAAATCCTGGTCGACATTTGTTAAGACATCTGCTTTACAATGCCTATGATAAACATTACAATGCTCATGATAACTTTTGTTAACTCTACAATAAGTAAATCCACTTCACCAGCTAATTACTCCTCGACAGCGATGCCGATAGAAATATACAGAGCGAACTGCAAAAACGGAAGTTCAAAGACAATATTCTAAAGATGACGGCGCCCATGTTTCTCTGGTGCATAAGGTCTATAAAAGACACCTGTCCACAGCCTTAAACAGTCACACTCCTAACTCCACCATGGCCAAGACCAAAGAGCTGTCAAAGGACATCAGGAAGAAAATTGTAGACCTGCACCAGGCTGGGAAGAGTGAATCTACAATAGGCAAGCAGCTTGGGGTAAAAAAAAAATCAACTGTGGGAGCAATTGTAAGAAAATGGAAGACATCTCCCTCAATCTGGGGCTCCATGCAAGATCTCATCCTGTGGGTTCAAAATGATCATAAGAACGGTGAGCAAAAATCCCAGAACTACACGGAGGGACCTGATGAATGACCTGCAGAGAGCTGGGACCAAAGTAACAAAGGCTACCATAAGTAACACACTACACCGAGAGGGACTCAGATACTGCAGTGCCAGGTGTGTCCCCCTGCTTAAGCCAGTACATGTCCAGGCCCGTCTGAAGTTTGCCAGAGAGCATATGGATGATCCAGAAGAGGATTAGGAGAATATCATGTGGTCAGATGAAACCAAAATAGAACTTTTTGGTTAAAAACTCAACTCGTCGTGTTTGGAGGAAGAATGCGGAGTTGTATCCCAAGAACACCATACCTACTGTGAAGCATGGGGGAGGAAACATCATGCTTTGGGGCTGTTTTTCTGCAAAGGGGACAGGAAAACTGATCCATGTTAAAGGAAGAATGAATGGGGCCATGTATCGTGAGATTTTAAGCCAAAACCTCCTTCCATCAGTGAGAGCCTTGAAGATGAAACATGGCTGGGTCTTCCAGCATGACAATGATCCCAAACACACTGCCAGTCTCCAGACCTCAACCCAATTAAAAATTTGTGGAGGGAGGAGAAAGTCTGTTTTGCCCAGTGACAGCCCCGAAACATCACTGCTCTAGAGGAGATCTACATGGAGGAATGGGCCAAAATACCAGCTACAGTGTGTGCAAACCTGGTGAAGACTTACAGGAAACGTTTGACCTCTGTCATTGCCAACAAAGGTTACGTTACAAAGTCTTGAGCTGAACTTTTGTTATTGACCAAATACTTATTTTCCACCATAATTTACAAATAAATTCGTTAAAAATGTGATTTCCTGGATTTTTTTTTCTTATTTTGTCTCTCATCATTCTAAGTAGGAGAACTTGCACAATCAGTGGCTGACGAAATACTTTTTGGCCCCACTGTAAGTGTTGAGCTTTCTTCTCCTGTGTCCTTTTCTTTTGTTGTTAAAAAGCAAACAAGAAAACCCAGCCGAGATGAGAAAAAGTAATACAAAAGTAATGTAACACTACTTTCCATAAAGAGTACACTAAAGTCTGGCTGCTAAAAAAATTGAAAAAAGCTTTGCCATCACAGGAATAAATTACATTTCAAAATGTATTAAAATAGAATAACGGTTAGTTTAAATCACTACAATAGTTCACAATATCATTGTTTTAACTTTTGCATGTTAGTGTATATTTATGAAATTGGTAATCATCAGATATTGCATTTTATGGTTATAATCATTTGATTTCTTACACGGTTTTGTTTCAGATTGAATTGCGTTGCAAACTGCAATGCATGTAGTTCATTTCCTCATAAAAGACATAAAGTATACAGTATTATCCATTTGTTTAGTTTATTAATTTTTTTTAAGGCTGTGATTCATCTTGAAACTAGCTAATTTAGTTAATCGGGTTAAAGTCTTTACTGGAGATTGTTTTCAAAATATGGTGAAAATGAAGAGTTCATTGGAATCACTTTCAGAACGATTTAATCCAGATGATGAACAATAAAGACATTGACAGCCAATAAGAATCCATCCTGCTGTAATGAGCTCAAGCATTTAAAGTGGCAGTGCTTATAATAAACAGAACGATATCGCTTGCTGGTGTGGACGCTAATATAATTATCTTTATAGTTATACATATATTTGTGTGAATGGGCCTTTATGCTCTATAGGATAGCAAGATAAAATATTAATAATAATAAAAAGATTAGCCAGCCAAACTAAAGCCCTGTTTTCAACCAGTGTGATGCATTTAAACAACACAGTATATTTTTGAGTGGGAAAAAAAGGGCCTCAAAACTGTCTACACTGTATGATGATGCTAAACATTTTGTTTTTACACTTAAAAAAAAGAAGGATTTTTCGAAGTTGTAAATAAAGATTATTGGGGTATGTTTTAAACTACAAGAAGAATTTCAGTGCTTCTAATTCTGAATTTAACATTCAATTCAATGCGTTACTTGCCTCTTCTTTATAATAGCTGAATTGTGTAAAGTTGAGTAAAAATGATTGGTTCTTATAAATAATCATAACAGAATAATGCTATGCATCTGAAACTCACAGTGAGAATGTCCATCATAGCTTTCTTGTCCTTCTTTGCACCTCTCAGGTCAAGGGGTCGAGAGCATGGTGGAGCTGGTGGATGTTTTCCCCACACTGTCGAACCTGGCCGGACTGCGTCCCCTGCGCCGATGTCCCGTGTCATCCTTTAAGATGGAGCTGTGCACTGAGGGCGACAGCCTGACCCATCTCATCCCAGAAGACACCCCAACAGAGAAGGCTACTCGTTCAGCCAGTTCCCTCGGCCCTCCGACTCCATCCAGGAGAACTCTGACCTGCCTGACCTCGCCGAATATCCGCGTCATGGGCTACTCCATCCGCTCCATTGACTACCGCTACACATTATGGGTGGGCTTTGACCCGCTCCACTGTCAGCCCAACATGACGGACATCCACGCGGAGAGCTGTACCTCCTGGCTGAAGACCCGGGAGAGGACAATAATGTGTTTGAGGAGTTCGATTACGCCACTGCATCTGCACAAGCTCGGCATGGTGCCGCTCATGGACAGAGAGTTTAAAGCATCATGTAATGTATTTCAGCAGCGGTTTGAAATCAAAAGGGATTATGTGATTCTAGTTTCAGAGAAAAGGGAATGTTTATGTTACAAAACCTGTCTGGGGAACATGTCTGGACATGCTTCATCAAAAACTGAAAGACAGAAAATAAAGCCTATTTTATGGCAATGAAGATTGTTTTGCTTATATTGTCACGATAATGAAGTAGCTCTCCCACCAAATATCATGATCAGAATGCTAATAACTTTTCATTCTCATTACTGTACCATTTTTATAATAAATTATATTTTCACATTAAAGTATTTGTGCATCATGGTAGAATTTGTTATACTGCCTTTAATTTATTCTGATTTAAATAAAAATTGAGAAATGTTACATAATAAATAAATTAATCTTAAACAGAATTGCAGTATCTGTTTTGCAGAAACCTCATTCAAAAGAATATATATATATATATATATATATATATATATATGTATATATATATGTATATATATGTATATATATGTATATATGTACACCGATATATGTACACCATATATATATATATATATTTATATATATATATATATACATATATACACCGTATATATATACACGTATATGTATATATATATATATATATATATATATATATATATATATATATATATATATATATATATATTTCTTTTTTTTTTGGTTGGAATAAGGAATAATTTCCATAACACTTTATTTAAAAAATAAAAAGGTAATATTCACTCGTAAAGTATATTTAAGGCAATATCGTGATAAATATTGAGTCCTTTTTATAAAAGAATAAACCTTTTTATAAAAGAATTAAAAGGTAATATTCACTCGTTAAGTATATTTAAGGCAATAGCGTGATAAATATCGAAGTCCATTGACTTAATTTCCTCATTCCCTTCAGAACGTGATTTAAAGTATTTGTGCATCATGGTAGAATTTGTTATATTGCCTTTACTTTCCTTTAATTTATTCTGATTTAAATAAAAATTGAGAAATGTTACATAATAAATAAATTAATTAAATTAAATAGAATTGCAGAAACCTCATTCAAAAGATATATATATATATATATATACATATATATATATATATATATATATATATATATATATATACATTTTATCTTTTTTTTTTTGCTGATTTGTTTTGGTTGATGTATTTAATAGCCTAATCATGTACCTCATAAAGTTGCTATGGAATAAATTTCCATAACACTTTCTTTAAAAGAATAAAAAGGTAATATTCACTCGTTAAGTATATTTAAGGCAATATCGTGATAAATACGAGTCCATTGACTTAATTTCCTCATTCCCTTCAGAACGTGATGCATGGAAATGATGTAACGTCGAACTTAAAGTGAGAAATGAGTTTAATTTAAAGTCTCTGAGAAATAGAAAGCTCTGCTCAGACAACACTCTGCTTCAGCAATTTATCAGGTCACTAAGTCGTAATTGTATTTTGTCTTAGAGGCCGACAGAGACTCTGCCAGCACACAGCTCTTGTTTTCCCAGCCAGCGTGATGAAAATCAACTTAAATATAGAATTTCAAGTCATGCGCTCCCACTGCACCCGTTGCCAAGGTAATTAGATACTTAAATGTGAAAACTTGCAAATGATGTTGCCCGGATACACCTCAGAGAATAGTTTAACAGTGATGAATGTTTTGGCCAACATTTTAAAAAATGAAAGCGATTGCTGCAGCGTCTTCGATTAGATTAGCAGCGTTTGCATATTGTGACGTCACTTTAGCGTTTTCTCCCTAGACTCTTTCAAGCCACAAGACTATGGCAAGCCGTTTTAACTTTTATTAAGTCCAAGGTTATGGATTCTTGATATGAGCTATTCAATTTTCACTAGTTAAAATGTGAATTCTTATCAGGAATTACTTTTCTACAAGTAACAATGGCAATAGAGTGGCGAAGTGATGCACGTCACTTTGTAGGACAACGTTCGGAAGCTAGCGGCGAAAGGGTTCCCTCGATTCGAAAAGCTATACATTTTTCCCATAGACTTTTGGAAAATCACAAAAAAATAAGATCTGTGTTCAACAAAGAGTTGTGACCCTTACACGTTTTGTCTATCAAGCTAATCTTTACAAGTTGATTCAAAATGTAGACATTTTGAAGCCAATATAAAGTTTTTTGAAAACGAAAGCAGACACAATAAAGTTTTAAAAACCACAAGCTGGTTATGAACCAGCCCGCTCTGCATCCCAAAGCGCCATATACAGCGCTTTTGCAAAAGCGTAAATATTCAACGCAAATGGCACCCTTTAGCGCCAAATGAGACGTAAAAATAAATCGGGCAGAAGGCGCCTCCTAGTGGTCTAACCCTACCCCTACCCCATACCTGAAACTTAACCATAACCGAAGCATCTCATTTGGCGCTAAAGGGTGCCATGTGCGTTGGATATATCTACGCTTTTGCAAAAGTGTCATATATGGTGCCTTGGGATGAGAATGCGTTGCACTGTGTGTTTTATGTCATAGATCAAAACGTGAAAAATATTTACAGGCTTTGTTCACCACAGACCTTATTTCAGGCGATTTTAACAAAAACCCATTCAAAAATCCCCATAGAGCTTTAGGGCAAGGTAACCGGTAGTGCTAAAATGCCTACTCACTTCCGCTTTCTGGCCTACACTTTGGTCGTAACTTCGGCACTCTATTCTTGATATAAAAAAATTACGTTACCACTTCGCAGAAATATCGAATTCTTGACATCAAGATTTCAACTAGTAAAAACTGCAATTCTTGATGCCTGTCATTGTATGTTCACCAATTAAATGTCACAATAGCCTGCCATATTCAATTTCAGTTGTCGTTCTTTATAGTTGAAATTCCAGATTTAACATATCACAAATATTAACTTACAAGTAGAAATCTTTTTTGATATGAATAATTATGTGGTTACTAGTATAAACATAAATTCATGATTTCAAAAACTCAATTATCACTAAGTGAAATAGTCGATTCTTGAAATCTGTAAATGTATTTCTACATGTTTGTCATTTCTGAAATCTGAAAATGACATTTCTGAAATTCTGAAATTAACATTTCAGAAGATCTAAAATTACTTTCTTACTAGTAACAATCACATTCATAGTGACAATCAAATTATTGATATTCATTATTTTACTATATTAGCAATTCAATTGTTGATATAAAGGATAGACACTAACCACATGATTATTTTATATAGAAAAATATGATTTTTACTAGTAAGAATTCATGGAATGTAAACTATTAGGAATTAAAAATCAACAATTGAATTTGAATGACAGCCTATGACATTATAATTTTTTACTAGTTGATATGTATTTCTGCAAGTGAAGACATCATTGTTGAAATTAAGAATTAATTTTAATATAAATAGAATATACATTTTATTCTTGATATCACAAATTCATATCCTACCAATGATTAAAAGTCAAAACGGCTTGCCATTCCTTTGATATCAATTCTTGATATCAATAATAATATGTTGTACTAGTTGACATTTAATTCCTGATATCAAGAATTCATATTTCTGCGAAGTGATGACGTCATTGTTGATATCAAGAATTAACATTTTTACAGGGAGAAATCGAATTCCAGTTATCACGAATTGGCATTTCTAACTAGTGGAAATTGAATAGTTGATATCAAAAATTCATATCTTGGAGAATAAATAAAAGTCAAAATGCTATGCCATACTAGTCTGCATTTTAAACCCTTCTACCTGCTTTCTCTTTTCAGGTTTATTTTGGATTCACTGCACTCTTTGGTGTTCGATGCCACATTGTTTCACCTGCAGAGTATGAATTATTTTTGAAGGAATATTTTCAATATTTATGCGGCAACATAAATACATTTCTCGCTTTCTCTCAGAAGGAAAAACAACAAAACAAAGCAAGCGCATTATTTTTGTGTCTGTGTGTCTGTCCCTTTTCAAGTGTGTTCTTATAAGAGTGCAGCAGGAGTGTTATACTGAAGGGATCCTTTGGAACCGCCAATATATTCAGCTTCAGCAGACAGGCTTCATTGCCAGCTGGTCTGGAAAATTCCACTGCTGTCTCTCTTTTTTTTTCTTGTCGACTAAAAGCAAGGTCAGGGCAGTCAGAGAAGAATCCACAGGGCTGATCGAAGCCGATATTTTAATTGCTCATACCAAACTTAGCTTTTCTAGGTTATTCTGTGATGCTTTAGTATTGAAAAGTCGTTACATTTACTAATTAAAATGATCTAAATTGCTCCTCTCAATATATTCTCAGCAAGAAAAACAATAACCAGTGTTGCGGAAGTATTGCGCTACTATACTTTTGTGTTATTTTTTCTCACCTAGGCTCCCAGATAGCAACACAATCTCAGCCCAGTATTCGACCCACATCCGAGTACACATTGAATCCACACCTACCGAATGTGGGCCGGATCTACTGTAGGCTGACACTATTTTGCTGTCTGGGCAGGGCTTGCTTGTTTGTTTTTTAACAACAACAACAACAAAACAAAAGTTCTATTTTTGGCAAATGTAAAGGCCCTCACACCAGAAGTGAAATGAAGAAGCCTAAAGCTGACGGAAATGCAAATTCATGCCTGACATTGGTTAATAAAGTGAGGTTAAATACACAAAGTATATTTTTGTGATTAAAAACATTGCAGGTTTGCATAATAGTCTTAGTTTTGCAGTTCACATTCATCTTGACTGAGGAATACCAAATCTGTATTTTGTGCAAGTTAGATGAGTAAATGTATGTTCACATTTAGTCTAGAACTACAATAACTATCATATCGTCGCTGCCCGATGAAACTCACGTATGTCCAAAACGGTTACTTTTCAGGAAGTGAAAAAAACATGTAATTTCAAAAGCAGCTGAAAGTAGCATTGTCATTCTTGGCACAACATCTTTAAATGTAACAATATTCTTGCCAGTGTCATGATATAATCCATATTTGACCCAAATATTTAAATGACATATTGTACGTGAGACGTGCATAAAAAACGTGCATATTGTATAGTAACGGTGGTCGATACGCGTTCTTCCGATCATTAATTAGAAATGACCAAAATCGCGTTTCATATTGACAGATGAATAGGCTACGCTCAGTTTATATACGCTCAGTTTATTAAATGTCTCTTGCAAACTATGAAGAGACAATGAATAAATACACTGACATGGCGATGCTAGACTGATACTTAATTTACACAATCCTACCATAATTTTGTCGGAAATGAGCTGCATGTTATTACAGATATGAGCTGCATTTTTTCTAGCCTGGATGCCAGCCCGAACTTCGCCCACAACATTTTTTGGACGGGAAGTTTGGTCTGGACTCTGATACATTGAGGAGTAATTATGATCAGGCAAACAATGTTCGCGCCAATCAAATTGCCAGGGCGGGCGTTATACAATGATGGACAGGTGATCTGCAAGGACGCAATCATCACGTTATCAAAGAGCTGGGTTCCCTCAGAGATGTACATATTGAGATGTAGAGATGTCAGAATTGAGATGTATAGATTCCGCTGTCGTGTCTGTTGTGAAATAAATCGACAGCGCATTAATTTTAATATACAAACAGAAAACTGCAATCAAGGCATTTGTCGATCGGAAAGATAGTTTTGCCGTCCCACATGATTCGGCAAAAGTGTAACTTATCAGCTGGCTCTGACGGTCGCTAAGAAGATGGGACATAATGAAAAGCCTGTGGTCGTTGTGGTTTCTCCTTTGGTCACACTCATGAAGGAGTAAGTAAAAGAAGCAACACTCGTTATTTAACTTCTAAAATAAGTAGAGTTAGGCTACGTTCTCTATTTGACAACTGTATGCAAAGTAGCTGACTTACTGCGTTGCTCTGATTGGTTGTAGGTTTACCGACTATCCAATTGAGTGCAGAGTTTTTTCCTGGTTCGGTTAAGACACGCCTCATAATCAAAGCCAGACGGAGGGGTTTCAGACTCATCTTCCGATAGGAAAATAAGTATGACGAAGTCAGGCCACATTTTATCATCAGCTAATTTCAAAATCAAAGACATACATCAATAAGAGAGTGTGGCAACAGCCTGCCCTGTAAGATCACTTCGTTTCTTTACTTGAAGATGATTGTGTGATTGTGAAGATGATTGTGTCTGTGACTTACTTTCACTCTTGTCGCAGCTGCTCATCTGCGAGTGATGCGTGTCGCAGTAGCGCCATCATATCTGACTATAACGTGTCATAGCCTATCAGCCTGTTCTCACGTAAATGCGTCTCTATAACACCGCATGTGTATTGTCGTGTAATATATACGCGAAAATGAGTTTTCACGTGCATATGAGACGCAGTTTTTCGTGTGCAATTGATACGCAGTTCATTTGCGTATAATACACACGCACCCCACACCACTAGGCAAATGTATAATACACACGCACCCACCCCACACCTAAACTTAACCTAACCTACCAATGCGTATCATATGCATGTAAAAAGTCACTTTTAGCGTATATATTACACGACAATACACATGCGTGCTATAAAGACGCATTTAGTGTGATCGGGTTGAGCCTATATAACGCGATCTCACTCGTTTATTTTTTTTAGCATTTTTGGGAGGAGTAAAATATACACATGTGGTTCAACAACCAGATTGCGTTTACACCTAGTAAAGATCCGAACACAATGCGAGCCAGACTACCTCCAGATGGTCAGGCAGATCTCGATCACAACGTATTTATGCCTTGCATTAACATGCCTTTTTTATATCCGGATAACTTATCTGGATACAGATCGCATTATAATACCAGGTGTAGGGGTCTCAGAGACGAGACCGGCGAGATGCCTCCACAGGGCGGGAAGATACCATACTGTCTATGGGAGATACGCTGCGTGATTGACAGTTTTGACAGCAAATGGAAATACATGGAAATCAGATGACATGATTTCACAACTTTTCATTGGTCATTTAGATAATGTGAAGCATGCTGTATACGGAAATGAACCTGGACATTCTATCCGTCAAAAAATCTCAAAATCGTCAAAATGGACAGATGTGGACAGCGACGATATATAGTGCACACAATGCCTCTGTACTTGAAACTTGGGGACAAGCATTTAAAAAAGTATTTGAAAAAGTAATTGAGATATTTTGTAAATTTAAAAGTAATGCGTTGCTTTAGTTGAAAAAAAAAAAAAAGTAATCTGATTACGTAGTGTTACCAACACTAACAATAACTTACCAAAACCTGTCATGGATTGTTCCAACAAACATTAAACGTATAGTATTATTTTAACATTTGTTCCCTATAACCTAAAGACTAACATCTGTAAAAAGAATTAGAGTTGGTGATGATAAATGGTTTGTATTAACTCCATTATGTTGGGTGATTTCAAACACAGAATCAATGCACACATGGTTAGGGATCACTGCTCTGGATAATAAACATTGATTTCCATAAGCACAGTGAGAATGTGAGTAATTACGCCTGGAGTTTGATAGTGGGTTTTCTTGTTTCAAAGGCTGCAAATTTTCTTCCAAATTTATAGTGGTTGTGGAAAAGCAACCAAAAACAATAGCTGGCAAACTTATGCATAAACCACTGGATGAACAAGTGCAAAAAGCCACACTGCATTTCTACTTTTGGGTCCTGTATAATGTTTGACATGAAATCACTTAAAGCAAGACACCTCAGTTGAACAGGTGAAAAAAAGGATATCGTGATACTTTCCCAGATTAAATACTTTTCTTTTTGGATTAGGCCACAAGTTTTTGGAAATGCATGCTTAGAAATGCAAATGAGTCATAATCTAATTAAATCAACCTTCAGAATATGTAGGTACAGGAATAATAGTTTGCTGCTGAAATGGAGATATATGCACACACGTGTTACATTTTTATTATATTTAAATTTAAAACATGAATTAAATACCTTTTTTAATCTATTCATTTATGAATCAATTTATACATTCATGTATAAATGCAATTGCAGATTTTGAACAGAGATGGCGACAAAGAGAAAACATCTGGTACGCACGGAATCCACATGTACCACGTTTTAATACATCAGGGCTGAGTTTCCAGAAACCTTCTTAATGCTACGTCGTTCTTAAGTTACACCGTAAGCTGGAAACGCTCAGTTAAGTATACCTTCTGTAAGTCATAGGTTCTGAAGGTTGGTCTGGAGCACTCTTAGCTACACCTCATCACTCAGGGTGTAACGATTCACTCGTTTTCTCGAATGCATCGATTACAAATCCTGACGATGCATATGCATCGATCCTGAAACATGTATTTTGAATCGTGAATCGTTTTATTTACGTGAATAATCGATTTAAAAGGCTAAGAATTCAAATTAATCGCGATTCTAAAGCGATTCAGTGGTTTAAAATATATAAACACAACCTTAAAGTGTTCCTGGTACAAGCTGCCTCACGCATTTGATTGGTTTCACGCACTCACACACCCTGATTTCTCACGCTGAAGCCTGGTTGCCTATCAAATGACTGAAAGATAAATGCAATTGCAGATTTTGAACAGAGATGGCGACAAAGAGAAAACATCTGGTACGCATGGAATCCACATGTACCACGTTTTAATACATCAGGGCTGAGTTTCCAGAAACCTTCTTTATTGCTACGTCGTTTTTTTAATGCTACGTTTTTTTTTTTATAATAATATATTTATTCAAATTAAAAACCAACATAAACTAACATTAACAATGGACAAAATCCCCACTATCTGACCCCTGAAGGCCGCTGTGTAATTCAAACCCAGACAAAGACCCATTGGGTAAAGCATTGAAATAATACTATATTGCATATAAAAAAAATAAGAATCGAATTAATTCGAATCGCATCGAATTTTGATGTGAAATCGCATCGGAATTGAATCGTTCTGAATTTTCACAAATTGTTCTTGAATCGAAAACCTATGAAATCGTAAACCGAATCGATTCGCTGTTTACCCAAAGATTCACAGCCCTACTTATCACTGTTGGGAGTTCACTCCGCTAGTGGGCACCCACTGCAAAAGCGTAAGAAGGTTTTACTAGTTGAAAAAGAAGGTATGTAAGAAGGTATATCTTAAGCAGCTTTCTAAGACATGGTTCAGAGGAACACACCTAGAAATGTGACACCTAGAAACTTAACCTTCAGTTAAGTTATACCTTAAGAGTCTTCGTAGCGTGTTAGGAGACAACGTTATTGGGAAACTCAGCCCAGGCTTTTAGGGTTTATATAGTAAGAATATGTACTGATAGCTGGACTGGATACTTGGCCGACACTATGTATGTCAGGGTAATATTTTATATTAATAAATATAATAAATTTTCCCATTTGAATCAGATTAATTAATTATTTTGTAAAGTGGCTTTTTCAGTAGGCCCTACCCCATAATCACAAGTTCTTCTGTTTGCTTCATACCTGATGTGTTGTAAGAACCCACATGACAATCGATTAGCAAAAGTGATGTCCATTTGAAGTTGAAGGCTTCCTCCATATCCTCTGGAAACAACCAGACACTGTTGTTTGGAAACCCAACTCTAACCGCACGGTCCTGAATGAAAAGTAACAATGTCATGCTTGCTGGAGCTCTGACATGGGAGCAATAAAAGACAGCTGGACTTTATTATGAAACAGTCTGTGACCTATTACTTTTCCAATTAGATTTGTGAATATGAACGCTTTGGTAATGAACTTGGAGATTCTTTAGAGGGCCGTCTCCAGAGATCTGATGGTCTGACAAGGCTCACAAACAGCCAGCAAAACAAACTGATTAACAAGAATCTCGAAATCAGAACTGTGTAATGATGTTTTTCAGCTTCAGGGTCAGAGGGGACAGACTGAACTGAATGAATCATCCCACCAATGTTAAAAAATGAGAATGGTTAACAGTTAATTATTACTCATCATTAGTGTGTTTGCTAGAATAGCAATTACTCTTGCTTACACTGGGGTTAAAGATTGAAACAAACAATTACCACACATTTAAATCCGATGTGTAACTCATCACATGCTACGGACATGAATAATATCTCAGATCGAACGACTTGTTCAAGAGAGGTTCTCATTTCTACCCAATGAAAGCTCATTTATTTTATTTATAATGACATTTTTTAACATGTTATGGTTCATGATGTGCTGTTATTTGTGTAAGTTGCTTTTTGTGTTATTTGTGTAGTTATATGTGTAAAAATGCTTTTCTATGCAGTCAAGTGGAGTTATGGCATTATATGAACCATGTAAAGCCTGACGTGAAATTATAGTCTGAAAAATTTCTTATTTTTTAGTTGAACCTTTAGACAAAATAGAATGTATATTAAAGGGGTCATGAACTGACTTTTAAAATGTTTTTATTTTGTTGTCTGAGGTCAACTTATGACGTTCGCTTGGTTTTTACATTCAAAAACATAAAAATGAATAAGTTATGGGCTATTTTCTTCCCTAGTTTTCAGCCTACTTGAAAATGCTCGGATTTTATGGGCGTATCGCATTGAAGACAAGGAAGTAAACGCCCACTGTTGTGAGTGGATAACAGTTTTGCATATTATAATGACCTTCAACTTCAGCACGTGGGGGAATTTGTTTTGAAAACCACTGTTGTAAAATGGCAACCGGAATGATTCGCCCATACATGTTTGACCCAGAGTCCGATCCCGAATCGCAGGACAATGAACCAACAGCACCTCGAATACAACGGATACTTGTAGACACATACACATAATTATTAGATATCAAACAATCTGTAACAATACAATGCCAGCCGAGTAGATTATTATTTCTAAAATAAAAATATTACTCACATAAGTGTGTTGCACCACTCCTGTTGGATCCAATATAGAAGGTAACATAGACTAATCATGTTCCGTACAACAACGATATTCCGTACAGATTAACTTTAACCGCCGATCGCTGAATAAATACTTCTAGGTCATACACAAAATGCATATCTGTGTCGTCTTCATTTCTCCCTCTTATATTATAATGAGTTTAACTCACCCGTCGGTGCACGTGGGGAAAACGTCCAATGTTGTCAAATGGCAACCGGATTTGCCCATACATGTTCGACCCAGTCCGTGTGTTGCACAATTCCTGTCAGATCCAATATAGACGGCACATCAACGTTCTTTTCTCTTAATCGGTCTGCAAATCCAGCCTCGAACTGTGTCTTGTTGACAAAACAATCCTCTGTGAAATGAAGCGAACATACAGATAATGTTTTACACTCGTCTGCTGGAACGTCATTAAAAACAAATTTTAACCAGGCATTCCTAATATTGGAATCCAGAGGAAGCTTATGCAGCAACTGTCTTCTTCCACAGCCAGGCACGGCAAAACATTTTGTCAACGGAATGTTTATTGCTGGTAGCTCGCTCTGGTTTGTCATCACGAGGTATGCTTTTGTTTACCTATGCGTGAAATGCGCGGAATCGGTGGGCGGGGCTAGAACCGGCCGTGTTGAAGTAGGCGTTGATGAGCGGGTGGGGTTTTGGCGTCATTGACGTCATACTTCCACACTTTCAAAAACGAGAAGTTTTTTCAGTTCTGAAACTTACAAGATATTCTTATAATATGATGACCTCTTAGATGTCAAAAGCTCAAGGAAAATTTGATTGCTCAGTTCATCACCCCTTTAAAAGTGTGGGATTATGATTTTTTTCTTTTTCATAATTGATACATCAGGCTTTTAGCATTTATATAGTGAGAATATGTATCTAGACGAGGATTGGGGAAAAAAAATGATCCAGAGGCCCAAACTAAGGAAAAATTTGCAATTTGTTGGAGTTGATATTGACAGGACCAAAAAAGTCGGTAAAGATTTCACAGCAAAAACACATTTTTAAATGTAGTTTTTAAAAGGCATTTTACTACAAAAAAGTATTAACTATCAATCAGACGACAGAAGCATGTAGTAGTGTAGATCATGCTCATAATTTAGAGGACGTACAAATGTGTGTATGATTATGACACAGTGGGCTTTAACGGGTTAATCAGTCTGTTCATGCAGCTACAGTTTTCTGTCATCTTGTGCACTTTGGTTGATTGTGCTCTTAGGGGTCACAGCACAGTCTCTGTGTCTCAGATGAGTTTAATGGTGCCAGTCAGATTGGGGCCAGATTTCTTGGCCCTGCGGTCTGAGTGTCCTGGTGGGGAAGCTGTTTTCCGGCTGGCTCAGTGACGTCCACCCTCGGGGCCAGTGCCACCCCATCATGTGCCCAGATCATATTCGCACCGAGTGCTGGTAAACAGACGAGAGCTCACCAAAAATGCCGCCACAAGCCTAGCTTTGAAAATCAGACGTGAAAAACAACCAATTATTCTTCTGTGCTCTGACATATTACAGAGAGAAACAAGATATTCAACATGAAAAATAAAAACCAGTGGGAGTTCGTTATGACTTTGAATCCAGCCTCGTGGTCCTTTTTTTTGTGTGGCTGTGTTATTCTGTTCTCTCATGTGTATCTCCTTGGAATTATTATAGCCTTTTAAAGCACTGTTTATTTGGGAGTCTTTTGTTTCGTCCTGCGCTCAACCCACTGTGACATATGCCTAATCGTTTATATATATATATATATATATATATATATATATATATATATATATATATTATATATATATATATATATATATATATGTGTGTGTGTGTGTGTGTGTGTGTGTGAGACTCTCACACACAAACAAAAAAACATATCTTTTCATTGAAGTAAAACAATTTAAAATGGCATCATTATTTCATAATGTGATGCGCCGGGTGCAAGATAGAGCCCTTGTGTATTATGCCTGCTTCAGACTATTTCGGCAATCCTACAATTATTAAATCACACTGTACGACATGAATCTAATAAACTAGATATGTATGTAGTCGGTATGATGATGACACCTATTGAACTGCAGGCTTCAAGTTAGTATAGAATAATAAAAAGTCATCATTATGTGATATAGTGTTAAAGGGGTGATGAACTGAGAAATAAAATTTTCCTTGAGCTTTTGCCACCTAAGAGGTCATTATATTATAAGAATATCCTGTAAGTTTCAGAACTGAAAACGTCCTTGTTAGTCCAATAAAAGCTTTTATTGACACCAGGCTCAGGAAACGACTCGTTTTTCAAAGTGGAGAACTATGACATCAAATAGGATAGAATCATAAAACACCACCCCGTAGAAGAAGATCAGACGCCTACTTGAACTAAACGGCAGCTTGGCATGTCGATTTTGCAAATGGAGCTTGAGGTAAGTAGTTTTAAAGTCGCCGTGAAACGGAAGTTGAGATTGTCATTTTTTCCTTGTTGTGACGTATATCCGAGTGAAGCCGCACCCTTTCGCCATTGCACGTGACCGAAAAAGAAGAGGGTTGTTTCGATGGGGGAGGGAAAGGTAATGTATTTGATTAAAGATTATACGGGTCCATGAATTTAAAAAAAATAATAATGAAGTGCACAGATAAATCATTTATAATAAACACTATAATATTACATATAAAAAGAAGATTTGTCAAATTTGATTTGCCATGACGTGATTTGCCATGATGCATTGATCAATATTGCATTTCATGTTGCATTTCCTTGGCTAGTCAGTAGCAGCAAACACACAGTGAGATGATCATGTTAAACTTCTGACACTGTCAGAAAATTATCGCAGACTACCTTTGATCGCAAGAACGGCCGTGTTTTAACCTCACTGTACAATGGAAGACCACCGTTTAGAAACCACGACCGCAGAAATCGCCACGATTGCTCATCTTTCATCTGGGACAGCCCAACATGGTACAATGTCTCCCAGGCATTACTTGTTGAAAGTTTGTATTTTTGCAATGTTCTTAAATGAAAGATCACAAGGATAAACAATACAGATATATTTCCACAGTGTTTCTTTGATCATATTTACCAAAGGTGGCAATAATTTTGACCACGACATGCTGACGCTGTCATGGACTTTCTCTTGCTGCTCCACAGTGATTAATGGCATTTGGCATTTAAGGACTCAAACGTTTGGCTGAAAAACTTCTGTGGTTCCTATGAGCGAAAATATATAGTCATTGGGGGAGTATGTGCCAGCCAAGCAAGTGCCATTGAGATAAATGGGAATGCTAACATATAGCTTTTTCCAGGTTTTATAGACCAACTGGTTCTTAATCAAAAATGAAAGTCTTAATAAAAGCCTAAAGACAATAACGTTTTATAACATGCACTACTGAATCATGCACAATAAGATCAGAACAACACAAACACTCTATGTTTGCGCAATCGGCACAATGCAGCACCACCACACACACCTACATTAGGAGCTAGTGCCATTTCCTGTAGGAACTGCAAAGTTGGAGCCGCCACATGCTCAATAGTGTTTGGCAGCTGAGCTCCTGCTAATGACTGTGCAGGTCCGCTGGGAAATGAGCAGACAAGAGAAAGAGAAAAAGCACAAGAAAAAAAAAAGAAATGCAAGGCAGAGTGATGCACATAATAGTCCAGGATCTGATGTCCTCCATCTGGCGCAGTCAGGGAGCGACTCCAGCAGCACGCTTGCACCGACCTGCGGGCATGGGCACTCCATCATTATTTCCCCTGATGCTCCCATGGCACCATGTTGGCATTTAGGAATGTCACTCCACAAGCCAGAGTCTAGGTTGGATCGGGTTAAGCAAGCACGCAGAGACAGTGCAAGTTGGCTTGCATCAGCAGAATATGTGTTCAGGGAGACGGATGTTCATTATCTCTTAATACATCCCATTTGTGGGACTTGCATTATGTGGGGAAAGTGTCATTTTAATGGCCGTACAGGGGTTCTGCCGAAATGACAATGATGCCACCTGACATCAGACATAAAGTCTTGCTGCTACTGAATTAGCCCGGCACACCCTGGGTTTGACAACGGAAAAGGCATAAGTGACAGTAATTCCTTGGGAGTTTTGCAGGAACTCTTTCTCCATCTTTTTCTCAATCGTTCCACCCGTTAATCGTTCGAGTTAAGATAGGGAAATGACTTCAAACAGCATATTTATTGGTCACTTTTCAGAAATAACAGTTTTTTCTCGCTCCTAGAACATCTTGGTCTTTTGAGCACTAACTTCAAAGAAGCGTATTTATCTGATTTGACCTCCTTTTCAAGTGACAGCTGGCATATGTAACATTTCTGTCGCAATTATTTCCATGGAGACACAGTGAAAGGAAACACAAATACAGTCTTGGCTGGTAGATAAAATATGCAAACTTAAATAAAGTAATCTAGTGCAGAGATGGGTCTATAAAGAAAGAAATATGATTATCTAATCAGGAACATTTTCTCAACATCAACATGTTTTTTAGATGCAGCACGAAACACATTCTGAGGATTAGTTTAACCAAAAAATGATAAGTATGTCATAATTTACTCATTGTTCCAAACATGTATGACTTTCTTCACAAAACACAACAGAAGAACACAAAACAACATATGTTGTAGAGTGGTGGTAGATTTAGGAGAAATAATCCATTAGATTTCCTGTTCATAGACATAAATACAAAATAAAAAAAATAAAAATGAAATACAGAACCATTATTATACTTTGATGCATCAACAAGGATGAAATTTGATTTTTTTAAAGTTAATAATAAATCAAGTATTTCAATTCAGAGACAAATATAAACAAAATAATAATATAAATAGTAATATAAATGATTGTTATAAATATAAAAATATATAGATAGAATAAATAGATGTAAAATATTAAACAATTAATAACAGTCAACTGCACGTTCAGTGCACATGAAGTCGTTATGGACAAGTAGAACAAGTTTACACGTAGTTGCAGGTTAGTAGAGCAAGTTGACGAGTTACGGGTTAGTACAAGTTGACGTAGTTACAGGCTAGTAGAACAAGTTGATGAGTTGCGGGTTAGTAGAACAAGTTGACATAGTTTTGGGTTAGTAGAACAAGTTGACGTAGTTGCAGGATTTTAGAACAAGTTGACGTAGTTGCAAGTTAGTAGAACAAGTTGAAAGTTGTGGGTTAGTAGAACAAATTGACATAGTTGCAGGGTATTAGAACAAGTTGATGTAGTTGCAAGTTAGTAGAATAAATTGACAGTTACAGGTTAGTAAAACAAGTTGAGGAGTTGTGGATTAGTAGAACAAATTCACGTAGTTACAGGTTAGTAGAACAAGTTGACGTAGTTGCAGGTTAGTAGAACAAGTTGAAGAGTTGTGGGTTTGTAGAACAAGTTGACGTGGTTCTAGAACAAAAAAAAAATATTTTAATGTAAAAATATTTTTAAATAATAAATAACAGTCAACTGTGCATGTTCAGTCCACATGACGTAGTTATGGACCAGTAGAACAAGTTGACACATAGTTGCAGGTTAGTAGAGCAAGTTGACGAGTTACGGGTTAGTACAAGTTGATGGAGTTACGGGTTAGTACAAGTTGACGTAGTTACGGGTTAGTAGAACAAGTTGACGAGCTGCGGGTTAGTAGAACAAGTGGACGAGTTGCGGGTTAGTAGAACAAGTAGACGTAGTTGCAGGAATTTAGATCAAGTTGACGTAGGTGCAGGTTAGTAGAACAAGTTGACGTAGGTGCAGGTTAGTAGAACAAGTTGACATAGTTGCAGGTTAGTAGAGCAAGTTGACGAGTTGTGGGTTAGTAGAACAAGTTGACATGTAGTTGCATGTTTTTAGAACAAGTTGACGTAGTTACAGGTTAGTAGAACAAGTTGACAGAGTTGCAGGTTAGTAGAACAAGTTGACAGTTGCAGGTTAGTAGAGCAAGTTGACATAGTTGCAGGTTAGTAGAACAAGTTGATGTAGTTACAGGTTAGTAGGACAAATTGACACAGTTGCAGGTTAGTATAACAAGTTGACAGTTGCAAGGGATAGTAGAACAAATTGAAAGTTGGGGGTTAGAAGAACAAATTGACATAGTTGCAGGTTATTAGAACAAGTTCTAGGTTATTAGAATAGTTGCAGGTTATTAGAACAAGATGTAGTTGAAAGATTGACATAGTTAGAGGTTAGTAGAACAAGTTGATGAGTTGCAGGTTAGTAGAACAAGTTGATGTAGTTACGGGTTAGTAGAACAAGTTGACATAGTTGCAGGCTATGGAAAAAGTTGGCGTAGTTCCAGGTTAGTAGAACAAGTTGACGAGCTGTGGTTTAGTAGAACAAGTTGACGAGTTGTGGGTTAGTAAAACAAGTTGACGTAGATACGGGTTAGTAGAAAAAGTTGACGTAGTTGCAGGTTAGCAGAACAAGTTGACATAGTTACAGGTTAGTAAAACAAGTTTACGTAGTTGCAGGTTAGTAGAACAAGTTGAAAGTTGTGGGTTAGTAGAAACAAATTGACATAGTTGCAGGTTAGTTGAACAAATTGGCATAGTTACAGGTTAGTAGAACAAGTTGACGTAGTTTCAGGTTAGTAGAACATGTTAAAAAGTTGTGGTTTAATAGAACAAATTGACAGTTACAGGTTATCAGAACAAGTTAACGTAGTTGCAAGTTAGTAGAACAAGTTGAAAGTTGTGGGTTAGTAGAACAAATTGACATAGTTGCAGATTAGTAGAACAAGTTTACGAGTTGCGGGTTAGTAGAACAAGTTGACATAGTTACGGGTTAGTAGAATAAGTTGACATAGTTGCAGGCAAGTGGAACAAGTTGACGTAGTTCTAGGTTAGTAGAACAAGTTGACGAGCTGCGGTTTAGTTGAACAAGTTGGCAGATAGGGGTTAGTAGAACAAATTGACGTAGTTAGGGTTAGTAGAACATTTTGACAAGTAGTTGCAAAGTTACTTAGAGTTAGAATGTCTAAAGTGAACCATTAAAAAGGTGTATTTAGAAAAAAATAGAATGTTTTCTTTTATTTAGAATCATTCCAGCCTTTTTCCAATCAAAATGTTGTGTTCAAGTCTTTTTTAGGAGCTGCATACCAGGAATGAGCCCATGTACATGTAAATGAACCTCTAACCTCAGCTGTTTGATGACTGATGTCTTCTGCGGGGTGTGACGCTGCTCGTGACACATTACGAATGAGTTGTTCTCTGTTAACAAAAGCACAGTCATTTGCAGTACAGAAATGCTGGTGCATCATGTGTAACGTCTTGCTCTGGTGACAGCATGCTCTCTCTTACTGTGTGGATCTTGAGGTTGGTGCCCTTTAGATTGCCATCTGCTCTGATGGGCTGTCATCTTGGATGGTGCACAGCCATCTGTTTAGTCTACACAAGTCAGGCCGTATCCTTGGGTTGGAGGAGGAGAGGAAACAGGATTGGTAATGACCTCTGAGGTTTGTAGTTTGGAATGAACACTGCTAGAATCCAGCACCCACTTAACGATAAAAGAAAGAGAAAAAATACGGCAGCTTGGGTGATATTAATAATAAGAGGGTGAGGAATTAGCTTGACTGTTTCCCCCGGGGCATAGTTCAATTCGTTAAGGCACTGGAGCGAGTTAACTGTGATAAAACAGTCATACATCACTTGCTTTAAAGGCACAACGACCCTCTCTGTCTTTAAACAAGGGTTGTAAAAATTACAGCATTGCAGCTACCCATGATGAAACTGTCTGAAATGCCTCATATATTTTGCTCTAAAATAAAAAAAAGTGGTTGAATGTCTAATGAACTAATCGAAATAAAGCTGTTTGATGCTCTTAAGAAACACAATGTTCCCTGAGAGTTGTTTAATGTGAAACAATTGGCACTGAACGTCCACTTATTAATAGAAGAAAACAGGTGTTAAATTAAAAGAGAAAAACTTGTCATGCAGATAGAGTGATGAAGACAGCCAACTTATTAAATTGTTACATTCTGAAACATCTTATTAAGCGTATTGTGTTAATATGGGATCATTAGGCTTTGCAAGCTGATTGAATATGAACTGAATAATTGAAATCAATAATGACCAGTCAAAATGCTTAATGAAGGTGAATTCTTTAACGGATTTTCCATCATATCTAGTGCCTATATTCTACAATGCTGTCATAACGACATTGCTATTTTTAACCCAAATTTGCGTGAAAACACAAAAGCATTGAAATATACACAATATATATTTTCCAACTATCTCATAAAGTATATTTTGTCCATCATAATGTCCTTTAGGTTCTCCGTATAAAAGAAGCGTAATAAAACTTTTTGTTAGTAATAATTCAAGATGAACAATTACTGGAGTGATACAAAATTTTTAGAAAAGCATGTTAAAACGTGAGTATCAAATATGATAGATCATGCGTTTTAGGAATGTTTAGGAATGTAGGAATACCCCACAATAAAAACTACAGAAATTTGGAGCCCGATATCACAAAAGTTCGTATTTATAGCACGAATGTCATTTCTCGTGTCATTTATACGCCAAAAACAGTTTTTGCATGTATATGGTACGCCTTTTTCGCATGCATATGATACGCACTTTTTGGCGTGTAATGCGCACAAACTCCCCACCCCCTAAACCTACCACAGGGTTTTTTTATAAATGCCAAGAGAAATGACATTCGTGGTATAGATACGCATTTTCATGAGACTGTGTTGGAAATTCGATCATATAAGCATTCAGATATAATCTTGAGGAAGTTTCTCTAACAATGTTCAGGGAGAAACACGTTTAGGTTATCCAACCATCAAGTGGTTAACACTCTACAATAAGGTCTCATTTGTTAACAGTAGTAACTAACTAATTAACTAACTATAGTTTATGTAACTAACATGAACCAAGAATGAGAAATACATACGTTGTACTATTTTATAATCTTTATTAATGTTAGTTAAGCTCACTTTTCATTGTTTGTTCATGTTAGTTCACATAACACACGTCTCCCCCGGACAGCACATCAAATATGCATCATTTATTATATCTAATTTCATTTAAACTTGTGAAAGACATTACAGGCAGATATACATTTCATTTTACTTTCTGGCCATAATATTAGCACCAAATTGCATATTTTCGCTCAGAGTGGTGCCTCTGAAATAAAATTACAGTATTTCCCCTTCTACAGAGGTTCATACATCTAGCCTAATATAAAAAAAAATTCATTATTTGTAAGATGTCACAACATTTTTCTTTTGTCAAATCAACTTAAATAGTTTATGTAGTTCATATAACATAATATTTTGAGTTCTGGTGATCTCCTTCATTGTATTAACTTAAATTTTTCCATTTCAATGCAACTTAAAACTTAAAATTTTAAGTTGCATTTTAACTTGAAATTAAGGCAACCAGGTTACTTAATTTTTTAAGTTGAAACCAATACAATAAACAATATTTTTTAGTGTATAGATGAGGCATACAATTCTGATACACCAAAAATACAAATGCAAACTTTATACATGCGTTATATTTCTTTTCTAAAGGTTCAATAAAATGTCCTGGTAATTAAAAACAAATATTTTTCTGACTATTATTTCAATATAGTTTGTCAGGGTAATGCACTTAAATGTGATCTTGTCATTTATACTTGAATGCAACATAATTAAAAAAAGCAACCATTGTTTCTGAGTTACTAACTAATTAAGGGATTTAAGAAAGTTTGTAAAGTTCATGATACCAAATGATATCCCCATGCAGAGCTGTATTTTTATGTTCAGAGTTTGTCTGTGGAATAATCCATAATTAATGTGACTTGTTAAGACTGTTGCAAATTCCGGACCTACCTAACCTTCGTTTTACAGTAGTTTAAATACATCTGCTAGACAAAAAAATGCTCTTGGCTATATACTTTAAAGAATGTAAAAGTACGACATGTAACGCAATAATGTCATATGTAGTCCCTCTCCACTTATTACGATCAAAGTGAATTTGGACAAAGTGCCCTCAGATCAAGAAAGTAAAGGGTTGTTTATTACTCAGCGGCACATGAAAATGGGCCTGGAGACTTTGGGTGACTGGGTCTCACTTTGCCCTCTTGAGGGAGTTTAATTGTTGGCTAATTAGCTCTTCTTCTCAGTGGCTGTTATTGACCCACAGTGGCTTTTCTGGCAAATCTAATTGCCAATGGTGAGATGGGACCTTTCCTTTTCTGCACTTAGGACCTCTTTTTCTTTCTGTCCTTAATATTTCATGAATCCATCCAGCACTTTTTAATCTTGTTAAGCACAAAAGCAATTGCCCGTTGAAACTGGACAAACAAGAAGAGCTTTACCGTCAGTATCTTTCATGGAGTTAGTGTTTGGTCAGTTTATGTGTTTGGAATATGGCACATACTTAAAAACTAAATAAATAAAAACTATTCTTTTTAAAAAACTAATCAATTATTTGATTGCCAAAACAAAAGTGGGATATAATGACAATTATTTACTATTATTCAAATAGAAAATCGTTATTTTTATTTGTAATAATGTTTCACAATATGATTTTTTATTACATATTTTTTGATTAATTGAATGCAGCCTTGGTTGAGCATCTGTGCTTCTTTCTTTTTCCATTAAAACGCACGCACGAACGCACACACACAATAAATGTGTTACAGTCTGCATACTTTTACAACCCAAATTAATAGCCAAAAGTAACATAAATGATATATTTTTAAAACAAGTAAATCATCCCAGTAGGTGATCATACAATAAGTATGTGCTTTTGCATTTGTTTGATCCTAGAATCTCTCGATTTTCAAGCAGTTTGGCGCGTCATGTTAATACCCTTGCTGAGATCAAAGAAAGCCATGCTAATTGTAATCATAATATATTTTGGAGGGTTGACATGCAGGACTTGTATTAATAACCAAAATAAATCAACCTTAAAAATTCCTCGAGGACTCATATTCACTGGATGAGTGAGTTCTGACAAGATTTGGGCCAGGAAAAGATGTGTGAAATGGAAATATGATACGTTAAAAAATCATTTTGTCAATGTTTACAGTAATTCTTTTCAGTGATATATAACCTCCTGAAACCCTTTAAGTTTCCATTCTCCATATGACTGCATCATGCAAGGATTATTTCTCATATTTTTTAAATGATAATTGCTTTGACGTTTTGAGGTTGTGGTTTACCAAGATGTTGGAACAGCTTTGGATTGCCTGTTCTGGATTCAAAAGTTATGTGATTGCTGGATGGGTTTAATGGAAAATGTTTCCTTAAGTGATCACTTCCAGCCTTGAGGTCTGGAAGACAAGAGGTTTGCTGGGGTGAAGCTTTGTTATTGCACACAGTTGCTTTCTCTGTAATCTATTAGGCTGATGGTTTGAACCAGCACTGTGGCTCACTATTGACTGAAACAGCACATTGGAATTTTATCGTCCATACAGGACCTCACAAAATAGCAAATTACAACCACATAATGCTTTCTTTCTTTCTTTCTTTCTTTCTTTCTTTCTTTCTTTCTTTCTTTCTTTCTTTCTTTCTTTCTTTCTTTCTTTCTTTCTTTCTTTCTTTCTTTCTTTCTTTCTTTCTTTCTTTCTTTCTTTCTTTCTTCTCTTTCTTTCTTTCTTCTCTTTCTAAAACATAAAAGTGGTTTCTTCTTATCTGCTGATTGAAGTCTTGTGAGAACTTCCCACATACAGTGGAGGTCCATCACAAGTTGTATGGTGCAAACAATAAAGTGTGTCTTTACCTTTAAAGTTACCTGTAAATGGTCAGATGTGATTACTGCATTTAAAATATAAACTAATTAAATGTCAAGAAAAAAATAGCAGGAAACCTGGATCTTCATAAAGATTTCCTCATTTTCCATATTTGGTAATGATTTATGAATAATTTATCTATATTTTTTTAACATGGATATGATTAAATTATAATTAAATGTAATATGAATAATAAACATGATTTAAATATGTTTTATTATTACATCATTTTCACTTTCATAACATTAAAATGCTATTGCTTAGATTTTTTATGATTACCTTTCATGTGTGTAACATAGATTTTGTGAATGTAAAAAGTCTGCAACGTTTCAACGAAGAACAAAGAACACTCACAAAAAATAAGCATTCTGAACTGCCTGAAATGAGTCATCAGTAATTCCAGTCTTACTTCCTGCTCAAATCTACGAAGATTTGTAACAAATTAGCATAATACCGACCTATGGTCTTCATTGGCTGCCTGCAAACATCTATGTTGACCCTCAAACACTGTAGTTGTGTCTGAGGCCTTCAAGAGTTTGGTTCGTGCCAACATGTCGAGAAGACGCTGTTTAACAAATCAACTTTGCATGCACTTCCAAAGGATAAGGACTCTCGCTTGAACTGATACATTTAAACTGATGTCAGTGTTACTTGTCGTATCACTGCGTATCAAACGCTGAGGAAGATCTAGAGCTAAAATTCAGATATGGTAAATTAGCATTTTGTTTCTGACAAGTGTTGTAAGCTGTAGACCAATCACAACAGACTGGGTCATATGACCAATCAGAATAGAGTAGACCAATCACAACAGACCGGGTCATATGACCAATCAGAATAGAGTAGACCAATCACAACAGACTGGGCCATATGACCAATCAGAGCAGAGTAGACCTATCACAACAGACTGGGTCATCTGACCAATCAGAGCAGAGTAAACCAATCACAACAGACTGGACCGTCTGACCAATCAGAGCAGAGTAGTCCAATCACAACAGACTGGACTGTCTGACCAATCAGAGCAGAGTAGACAATCACAACAGACTGGACCGTCTGACCAATCAGAGCAGAGTAGACAATCACAACAGACTGGACCATCTGACCAATCAGAGCAGACTAGACAATCACAACAGACTGGACCATCTGACCAATCAGAGCAGAGTAGACCAATCACAACAGACTGGACCATCTGACCAACCAAAGTCGACCAATCACAACAGACCGGACCATCTGACTAATCAGAGCAGAGTAGACAAATCACAACAGACTGGACCATCTGACCAATCAAAGTCGACCAATTACAACAGACTGGGCCATCTGACCAATCAGCGCAGAGTAGACCAACACACCTGTTGTAGGAGACCTCCAAAACAAAATAAGGAAACTTTAAATAGTATAACAGGGGAACTTTATGATGCATAGTATAATCTTTAAGTGGAAAAACAGCCCTCATTGGTCCAAATTTGGTTATTATAACCCTCTGAGCTGTTAGAAGTGATTTGTTCCCCTAATGATTAGGTGGAATGAAGAATACCAGCACATATATACAAAAGCTAGCTGTAAAAAGAAATCCCATCAGCATCTGTCTCAGGACAAAGTGGCCTGAACCTTCTCAGAAGATTATGGATGTTTCTAAATATACAGCCACATGGGACCACTCCATCTCACATGAAATGAGCAGAGAGCTGTTTCATACTGGAGAAGGACTCTTTGAGATCAATAAATTCAGAACAATCTCAACGCTCAGCATGAAAAGCGAGATTTTCGCAGTAATAGCTCAAAGGATGACCTCATGACTGAGAATGGGCATATTGACACCTCTATTCAGAAAGGTGACATCATACAATGCCTGGACTGCACCAGTTTTCTAAGCCAGATGATCTAGAAGGTCAAAATAAATAACAGTGACCTAGCAGTGGTCAGTCGATCTGGTGGATAGGTCAATCCCACATGACCTAATATTGGTGACAAAGCAAAACAATTGTGATCCCTTTCAGGGCAAAATACATTTTGTACAGTTTCTCGCATGCCTCTAGCAATGCCTAAACTTGATAAAATAATTTTGATAATGCAATGTCAAATATATGTCTGAATATAAATTGTAATATTTAAACAAATCAAATGAAAAATGTTAAAGGGGTGGTTCAGGATTTTGGACATCATACCTCATTTCCAAGTTAGCCTGGGTGTTATTTATCAGTGGAGACAGTTTAAAAAAATGTATCCAGTCCTTCCAGTTGCATAGTTCGCTGGTAACTGCCAGCCTGCCATTAAAAAACAGTTTTACCCTCTCCACAGTACACCAAAAGCATATAAATTATAACACCAGACTATCTATGTAAATGTCTGTTGAGAAAATATTGTTAGATATCAAAGTACTCTTGCATCTTAATGATCGGATGACATTTACAGGGACTAGTTTCTCAGTAGCGGATGAATTTTACTTTACTTTGGTTAGTAGTACTGCGCTGAAAAGTAAACACAGAACAGAAGTGCACTACAGTCGGGACCTCTAGCTAGCTAGTAGTAGCCTTGAAGAATGATATTGAAAGATTCTGTTGTAAACGAAGGAATTGGCAACATGGTGATTCGGTGTGCATTTCAAAATTGTAAAAATAAATCAAAGACAATTATACACCCTGGCCAATATATAAACAGCAGTAGGGCCATTTTAAACAATGGCCCTACTGCTGTTCATAATTGTAAAAGAGACAGGGGTGTGCCAACTGTCATCAAGAGGCCCCAAAGATGTTCAAGCAGTAGCAGCACCACTGCTCTGAATGTACCAGCCGATGGAGCCTTAAAATGAAGTAACAGTGAAGATGAAGTCAAAAGGTTCAGTGTTTATTCGTGCTAATGATATTTACAGTGGAATCAATAAATTGACCCAAACGGTAGGCCAATTTAGCTCAAAAGGAATGATTCATTGATTTACAATGAATCTTGACCGAATCACTATGTAACTGAACAAATGACTTGTTCGGAGTTCATTTGAACAGGCTGTAATTATAACCTTTGCAACGGATATGAATATCCAATCAATAGTGAAACACTATGTATTGGCAAGGTAACTTTGGATCGAACAGTACAAAACATTAAATGTGCAAGCACGACACAAGGCAGTTATCTTTTCAAATATATGGACAAGACGTTATTAGCTATTCTAAACACATACAACTAATATCTAACACAATCACACACACACACACACACACATTCATACAGTCGCGGAAAGAGAGGGAAGGAAAGAGTTTTCAGAGATGTACTTTGTAAGACACGATCTAAACGAACCACCAAGCATTAATTTAAACTTTGTTTCTTAGAGAGGTTATTCAATTTACATTAAAGCACCAGTTCAGTTAGAGTCTGGAGTACTTGCTTGTCATTGCGTTGCTTAGGGAATTCCCTTTTTGCGGTGCTTCGTCAAAGGGGTTTCCCGGCCGGGTCCGTGGCGTGGCTGTCTTCTCGTGCCTGGGATGGAAGTTTCTGAGCTGCCGGTCACATGTGGTTGGCCATCCTGTGTTCAAAGGAATGTGACTCCAGTCTCTTTGGAGTGCTGAATCACATGTGGATGAATCCCATGAGAGATTAATTTGATTAATTTGTGTTTGGTTCGCCTCAAGTCGTACACATAGATACCCTCCTGGCTTTGACGGTAGGAACTGGATGACGGCTGTGACTGTCTCTCTTTAGCAGCCGATTTCCTAGACCTCGACCGGCGAGGGAGATACTGCCTAAAAGCCTCACTATCCGCAACAGCATTAACTGCCTCGTTGAACAGACCAGAGGTGGAAATAGGTGCATCAAGGAGAAAGGCCCTGTCCTTTTCCTTTATGCCAGAGAGATCAAGCCACAGATGTCTCTCCGTGGTTACCAGTGTAGACATGGAGCGGACGATGATGCGGGCCGTCTCCTTGGTAACCCGGAGAGACAAGTCTGTGGCTTTGCGAAGCTCAGCAATATCCTCCACTGTTGGGCCCTCGCCCTGGTCTAGGTCCTTGAGGAGGTCAGCCTGGTACGCCTGCAGAATGGCCATTGTGTGCAGGCTCGCACCAGCTCGACCTGCCGCCATATATGCTCTGCCCACCAAAGCAGATGTAGTGCGATATGGCTTGGAGGAGAGCCAGTGCTTTAAGAGATGATGCAAGATCGGGTGAGAGATAACTGGCTAAATACCCATAATGTTGCTATAATTCATATATAGGGTGGTTAGAAAGGAACTCTAGAATACGTCTTCGTATTCATCACTCCTTCTGACAGGGCAACGGGTAACTGTTGATCAACCATGCGTGCAGAGACCAGCGCTCTGGATGGGGATGCTGCGAGCTTAGAGAGGAGATTTATTCTCACCGGAATCGGCCACGGGGCAGTTTGTGACAGCCGGGTCAGCTCCAGGAACTAAGTCTGATTCTCCCAACGTAGCGCTATAAGAAGCACTGAATGGTTTGTTTTCCTGACCCTCTTGATCACCTGCGGTAACAGAGAGACTGGAGGGAAGGCATACAGCGGGCAACTGGACCAGATTTGGGCCAGCACGTCCTCATTCTTTGAACAGAACATCGAGCAGTGAGCGTTGTATTTTGATGCAAATAGGTCAACTTCCGCTTTGCTGAACAGGCGCCCTAGTTTCTGGACTTATTGAGGGTGCGGGGACCATTCCCCTGGGATAACGTTGTCCCTGGATAATTTGTCTGGGCTGTCGTTCAGGTGGCCTGGCACATTCGCAGCTCTCAGCGAGTGCAGGTGATGCTTAGACCACGTGAGGCGGTGCTCTGTCAGATCGCAGAGGTTTCTGGATCTGAAGTCACCCTGACGGTTCACAAAGGACACCACTTACATGCTTTTTGAACAGACTAGAACATGGTGGTCCTGTATGAATGTATGGAAGCGCTTCAGCGCCTTCTCGGCCCCTATAATTTCCAGACAGTTTAAGTAGCTTCTCCTGGTCTGACCACTGGCCAAAGACCGGTCTGCCCTCGAAGAGAGTGTCCCAACCTGAGTTGGATGCATCTGTCAAGATGACCTTTTCAATATGAGACAGCTCCAATCATCACACCGCTGATACCAGTCGGCTGCTAACCAGGGCTGAAGAGCCTTAATGCAGGTCTGATTCACTCTGATTTGTTCGCAGCCAGAGGCCCAAGCTCGGATGAAGACGCTCAAGCTTTCAGCCATTGTTGAAACAGGCACATGCGCAGTAAGTCCAGCTGAAGCACTGCTACTTACAATATATTTGGACTGATATGAGTTTTGAATGGCCGTGTGACAGTGCGGGCAGAAAGTAGGCATGGGCACGGACTCATGGACACATTTCCTACGTTTAACACTCGAGCAGCTATATTCCGCTTTATGGGAGTGAGCTCTATGAATGACACGGGAAGTGTTGGGCTTGTGTGTACGGGTGAACACTGAGATGTGGGCACCTTTTCTACACTTAACACCATCGGCGTGAGCCGGATCTGAATACGGCAGTTCGCTGAGGAGAGCCGCATAAATTTTATCTGCTGCGAGAGCCGGGATCAAACAAAAGCCGGTCTCTCAGCGTGGAAGCCCAGGGTTGTGCAAGCATCTTGAAAAAGACGCTCACTGCTCTTTTAGACAGTAAGTTTTGCAAGAAAGGATACGTCGCGGATTGCATAGCTTGCATGGATTGCTGAAGGTGGCGAAGACGGCATCAATAATGCATAATTACGCTGTAGGAATGCCTCTGCATGAATGCGTCTGAGTGAGTAGCATCTGCCTGCAAAAAACGGTGGCATTTCTAGGACCCTAGGTTTTTAGTGACAACGCCACCTACCGAGTTAGAGGACCAGCGAAGATGGATGACATTCAGAGTGTGAGTATTAAATGCTAATCACTTTTTATTTGTTTAACTTTAAAAACAATTGTGATGAATTTCATTGGAAAGTTAACGTTACCAACGTGCTGGTGATTTGCTAAACAGTCTTGAATGCATAGCCATCATATATTAGCCTCTAATGCTGGAAAATTAATTGTTAGCAAGTTCATTTAACAGAACTGATGACAACCTCTGGTCTCTACAACCTCTCAACCGAGGTTGTATAGACCATTTTAAAACTCCAGGGCTCCATCCACGAGGAAACTTTATGCCCTGAAATGGAGAGTTTTTACCTCTAGGTGTTTTCAACATCAGTGGGATCCAGTTAATTGCATCATCTGTTCAATACCTGAGTTCCTTCAAGACCGTTTCATGTCAGTGTTATCCCCTTCTAATCTGAAGATTTATGTTGCAGCCATCGCTCCCTACCATGCTCCATCTGGGGAATTATTTATTGGAAAAGATCCTCTTATTATTTGTTTCCTCCGTGGCACCCTGATGCTGACGCCTGCAGTTCGTTCCAGAATTTCATCCTGGGATCTGGCTGTTGTTCTAGAAGGTCTATCTGTTGCTCCTTTCAAGCCTCTTAAGTCCGTCTCAGATAAATTTCTGACCCTCAGGACGGTGGTTCTTCTAGTTATTTTCTCTCTGAAAAGAGTAGGAGACCTCCAGGCCCTGTCTATGTCTCCTTCATGCCTTGAGTTTGTGCACGGTATGGCTAAGGCGGTCCTCTATCTCAGAACGAGGTTACGTTCCTAACATACCGAGGCCGATACCGAGGCGAAAAAAGAGATTTATAATTATTATTAAATTATAATAATTTGGTATTTATTAAAAAAATACGGGGTATTTTAGGGGGCTTTTACACTGGGCTCGTTTGCTGCGGTGTGAGCCTGAGCGCGCTTGTTCCCGGCACCCCCGCAGCGTTGGTCTGGTTTCACACTCAACTTGATTCTCATTGAACCCCAGTGCGTTTGCGTCATCACAAACGTGCGAGGCGCATGATAGAAAGCAGAACGTGGGTAAATATTGTGGGTTTTTTTTATTAATTTGCTGCTATTATGAGCAGTTGAGTGAACAATACAGGTTTACTGTATGTGTGTCACATAAGGTGGACTTCTGCTGCTTGCAAACTGACTCTTTTGAGGAGACAGTGGATTTCCAAATGTGTTGCTCTGATTCCACGCACAATGCACGAATACACTGCAGGCTCACTCTTGCTTGTATCCGAGGTAAATCATCAACACTATCATCCCTTACAAGTGTTTTATTTAACTCAATACATCACAATAAGCTAAAACGCATGCGCAGGATACTTTACTTCCTGAACAAGTGCGCGCCCGAATCCGTGTTGCTTTCACATTCACGCGAACCGTGGCACGGTTCGGAAGCAACCGAACTCAGACCACCTCCTCCAGGTAGTCTCGGGTTCGGTACCCCAGTGCGCACCCGGGTCCCATGACAGCGTTCACATTAGCAATTTTTCATGCGAACCGTGCCCCGTTCCGAAATAAACTGCCAGTGTGAAAGCCCCCTTAATCTATCCTTCGGAATTATGTATTAACCCTCAATTGGTCCTTGGGGTCAATATGACCCCAATCGACTTTTCCTTAATAAAAAAAAAGGTTCCCTTCATCTCAGTGGAATGAAATTTGGTGACTTTTCATACATTATCTATCTGTACACACACAAAAAAACTGGACTTGATTCGGTTGTTCTGAAGGTATGTAAAAAAAAATTTTACACTTCTGGTCTTCGGGGTCAATATGACCCCACATTGAAATGAATGGGAAATGTGAAAAAAACTAAATATATTTTTTTCATGTGTCAAAAAAAATACAAAAATCCAGCATAAATCTGAAAATTTTTACACAGAAATGAAGGCCTAGTACTAGAGCATAAATGCAATGTAGAAAATACATGCTCACTCTCACACACACAAACACACACACACACAAACACACACATGTATGACTGCCAGAGATAGCATTATTATAGAATTTGGCAGAAAAATGCAGAAAAAAAGATATAAAAGGGTGAGACCTAATGCATGGCACGCGCACACACACACACACACACACACACACACACACACCAGTGCGCGCGCGCACACACACACACACACACACATGCACACACACACACACACAAACACAGAGACATATGCTCTCTCTCTCTCACACACACACACACACACACACAATCACACACACGCACACACACATGCACGCACGACACACACACACACACACACACACACACAGACAGGTATGACTGCCATGTGTATCAAATTTGGCTGATGAAATGAGCCACACATGCAGCAGCAACTGTGTGTGAGACGTAATGCATGCACATGCACACTCACATGCAGAGAGAGCAAGAGACATATGAAAGACAACAACTTTAGAAAGTTTACATTGAGATGAAAGAGCTGAATCTGTGTTTTGAAAACAAAGAATTTGTTCCCAAGCAAAAGCTATAAAATAGGATCTTTGGTGCCCTGCACACAGTTTCATTCTGTGCTGGCAGTATGGCAATTCTTCACTCCTATTCATTTTTGCATACTGCTGTTGGTTTTATTTACATATTTATATAATTTATTTTGCATTCTAAAGTTAATTTATTATTTTTTTTACACTTTGTTCATTAAAAAAAAATATGCAACTACGATCTGATTTCAAGTCTTGCCCTTTAGTTGTGTCTTATGTGCCATTCTTCTGTCAAATTTCTGTGGCATTTTGTAAAAGAAGGCATTTCAAAATGCATCAAAATCTTTCATAAAATCTACTATTTGAAAGAATATTTCTTTTAAATGTCTTTTCTAATGTTTATATATATATATAAATTTGCAAAATGTACCACAAAAGTTGTGATACCCGCAGTTGGCCATATCCAGTAAAATGAATGGCTCTCTATTGCCTCTGCTGGTCAAACCTATTTATTTCTTAAACTGTAATTATTGTAGGTTTATCTCTAACTTGCAGATGCCATACTTCTACACCTAACACCTTGACCAATATCCAGAAACAAATTAAATTAAATTTTGATCATCATTTAAGTTATTTTTTCATTAAAAATTAATATTTAATATGCTAGCTAATGGTGTAGTTAAGGAATTGTGTGGTATATGGGTACAAAAGTACTTTATTTCTCCAAAAACACAGCATTAATGAATAGATGAGAAGTAAACGAACAAAATGATATATTATTTGTATGATTAAAAATGTATATTTTTTGTACAATTACTCTATGCATTATTGGGGTCATATAGACCCCAAAGACCAGATTTGTAAACAGGAAATGAAGACCATTTGAGGGTTAAAGACGATTAAAATATTCAAGCAGGTCAAAGTTACTATGGTTACACAACACGCTCGAGTTTAGATTGCGCACCAGAGGAGAGAGAGAGAGATGTTTACAAAACTTTATTTAAAACACTTAATATTCAACAATTAACATTATTTGTGTGTATATATATATAAAAAACAAACCAGATTTCCATCGTAAACAACAAACAAAGCATCATTAACACACCACAAATCACTGAAACCCTTCTCATTATTTACAAGACTATAGTATGCAAATTCTATTTTTAGTCTACCAGCCACTAATTTCATAAACATCACTTCAACATTAATACTATTAAGCTGCAATCCTTGATTTTTCCTGGTTTTCCATATTGCCAATTTCACAGTTCCTGTTAAATAATTTAACAGACACATTCTTCCTTCTTCCTCTGAGAAATCTTCACCAAAAACTTGAAACAATCTATTAAGAACTTCAGAAAGACCTTACAGTCTTTTACATTTTAAAAACAAATGTTCGAAATTTTCTTCTCCACAAAACCTGCATCCCACCCCTACTGCTGGGTTCAGGTGTGCCACATGTTTGTCTGTGGCTATTGCACCATGAATTATTCTCCATTGAAGATCTGCTGTTCTTTTCTCTACTGGAGGTTAGGATCAAACGAGACATCTGAGATCAAACGAGACATTCAAGATAATATCATCGTGCTCATCATGATCCGGCTAATTGGGTTCTTCGAACACACCTGCCGGTTAGGATTAGTATACCTGGATTGAGTTATCGGAGATAATTGCGCGTTCATGCGCTGGGTTAAAGGGGATATGTATCGATAGTTGAAACATTGATTAGCAACGCTGCTATTGGCTGTTCGCCGTGGCCAAAGAACGCGCTCCGTTTTTTTTTTCTCCACAGAAGAGCAAGACTCTTGCTCAAGAGTTATTGCAAGAATCAAGAGTTATTGCATGAAGGATAAGCTGAATTGGAAAACTTAATTAAAATGCAGGAAACACCTTAGGAGAGAGAGAGAGCCGGCAAAAAGTAGCAGACAAATTAAGTTTGTAGTTATATTTTTATATTTTAATCATTTCTAAATAATTAACATTGTTCATTGTAATGTCATTGTTCATTGTAGAGTCACCACCCACTGCTCTAACATAGGAACAAGTAAAAGTGAAGTACTAGAATATTCTACATAATAGTGATTTGTACTAACTAATCTCTTTTAAAAACGCACTGTAAACAAACGTTTGCCTGCTTATAAAAGCAAGAAAAAGGCTGAGGAAAAAAAAGAAACAAAACAAACAGGTGGTGGTCCTGCACCCCACATTACCCAGGCAGAAGAGCTGGCCCTTGGGTTAAATGTGAACCTTGTGGAGGGCATCCTTCTGTTCAGCTCTTCCTCACACACACACACAGCACCTTCACTGCTGGTAAATTAACTTTAAATGATCCTAGTACACTATAAAATAATTTGTTGCTGCATTAAATTAAGTAGGCCTATAATCCAAATGGCTGTCCAGTCATATCAGCTGTTAAACCTTGAGAAGTAATGAATTGCTTTGACTTGTAAAAGTCTACATGTGTGACTGTGAAACTACATAGTTAATGTAAAAAAAATTAGTTATTGAGTTATTGATCACATTTCCCCCAGTGTACTTCTTTATATCACTTCAATACACTAACACATTTATGTGTTCCCAAGCCAGTGGCTGAAGCATGTGCAGTAAGTCTTTTTCTAACTTTACATCAAAAGGGAAGAAAGTACAACACTGTAATGCCCATTTTTCCCCAATGCACAGGACAGTGAAGAAACCCTCTCAGGTATCTTTAAGTGCATACATAGCTTTACTTAATTTACACTTCAAAACCTATTATATCTGAATGCAATGAGTTGCAGGAGTCCACATCTACAGAAGAGTCTGCACAAAGCAGTGATGCCAAGGTGGGCAGTGTTGTACTTTTAATTTTTGATGCATAAGCCATGTGTTGACAGGTTCACCCCTACCCCTAGAAAACATACTTGACAACTTAAACAGGGTTTCTGCAGGTATCTTCCAATTAAATTTAATGCCTTTTTAATGCCATTTTAAAATGTTTTAATGCCATATATGACCCATGACTAACCATATATATATATATATATATATATATATATATATATATATATATATACTGTATATATATATATACATACAAGTTACAGACACCCATAAAAAAACTGATGCTAATTATCTGGGAATCATTCTCTAACAGCAGTCAAGTTGTCATTGTTTATGTCAAACAAGTTGTGAATTTTTTTGTAACATTAAAACAGGAGATCATGACTTATCTTGAATCTTACCCAGATACAATAGTGCTATTTTCTGATTGGCTATTGTGTGGCCCCTTTCTTTTTTTTTTTTGATTGGTGGCTGGCTCGACAGCGCTTGATTCCTGCCGGGTCAATAGTGACAGTGACGCGGCCAGACACATTTAAGGTGCTGCGGCATATTAAACAAATTATAAATTGTTTTTCAGCGTGAGAAATACAATGTACCATTGTAGTGCATGCGTGTAACGGTTGGGTCTATTCTTGCTACTAGCAACTTACATTAGATCTCATTAAACGACAAATTGAACACAATGTACTATTTAAATCTAACGCGCGATTGTGGCCGTCACACCGCATTTGGGATTTCACGGTGCTGATTCCCATTGTCCCCAACTTAAATGCTTTTTTACAAACGCCGCAAAATCCTTCATAATTTTTATCACTACTGGGCTGCAACCATGTCTTAAAAGTTTTGTTTTCTAGCCACTTTGGCAGGAATTTGCACTTCCCTATTTTTCAAGGTTCAGACCTTTCCTCCGCTGTACAACCTTTCTGTATGATACAACAGACCTGCGTCACCTCCGCATCACAACACTTTTGCTCTGGCTGGAAGCAATTACCACACTGGTTCCGCATATTTATCACACGAAACGTACATATTTTGCGATAGCAAATACAAATTATTAATCATGAAAGCTATATTCAAATACATTTATATAAAAATATCTTCAAAACTATATGAAAAAAATAATGCCTGTATGAATCAAATTTAATGATTTTTAATGCCTTTTAAGGCCTTAATTTTCACAAAATCCATTTAAGGACTTTTAATGCTTTTTAATGCCCCGCGGAAACCCTGTTAAAGAAAAAAAAAAAGAAAAAAAAACTGGCACTAGAGATAGAGTAGTTGCTTCATATGAACTTCAGAGTAAGTGGTAATATATTATTTCACACAGAGTACAATATATATTATTTGCAGGCAAAAGATGACTTGATCACTGGCTTTTCTTCACAATGAATAATTAAAATAAAACTCAAAGAACTAAGCATATTTGGCTTGTCATTTATTAAACATTAGTGAAATGTTTTATATTTTTTTCTGTTGCAAGTTCGGAGAGGTATTGCCGTATGAAACATTTCCAGAAATTTTCAATTAGAATCTGGCTATGGCACCATCTCCTAAGACCTCCTACTGTGTCCAAACTTAACCTGGAAGGGGCCAAAACAGTCAATGCCCATTGAATAGAAAGCTGGACGAAACAACCGAAAGTTAGACTGAGGGAGATCTGCCATCATAGGAATTTCTGGCTTCCCTCACCATTTCTTACGTTCAAAGCAGTTGCGCTGGTGTCTTTTTTTCTGCCTCTTACGATCCAATATTTTCATCTCAGTTCAGCGAACACATGCTCAGGTCCTGGATGTAACAGGAGGTTGTCGTGATGTTGAATCAGAAGCTTTACAAGAGGGTGAGCAGGATCTAAGACAATACAGTGTAGTGTCTGAGTCCAAGTGCTTACATCTGCGGAGGCGTCCACATACTCTGACTAATTTGGCTATGTGATCATACTCTGGGGCTAGAGTTAGAAGACGACTAGAGTGAGATACAGGTTTACCTAACTGGAGTTGGGCTATTTCTTCTGGGAAGCTTTCAACTTGAGCACGTCTCAGAAGTTCCTGTTCAGCTTGTGTATAGTCGTCAGCAGAGAGTTCACTTTCGTCTGCCGCCCCATGAAGGGAAATAGCAGTAGCCTTAATCAGATCTTGAAGTGAATTGTATTGAGAGATATCTGATCAGTTTGACTGGAGGATAGTGCTCCACAGAAAGTATAACTGCGTGTTCTTGGATGTCATCGCTTACATAATCATGAGGCTGTTTGGGCCAACTACTAACTGACTGAGTTAAGAACTGTGGACCTTGATTCCATCGGCTTTTATCGGTCTCCTCTGGTGTCAGCTTTGAGATGTAGCCTGCCTTTTCAAGTTTTTGCACTTCAACATACACTGAAGCAAGATCTGTGTTCTGCAAAAGGCGATTTTCTGTGCTTCTTAAATGGGCTGTTACTGCTTCTTTAGCTGATTGCAAAGGTGAAAGATTTCTTTTCCAGAGGAGAGGTGTTGCATACCTTTGAATGTCTCCGACTGCCACCCTGATTGTTTTCTCCTCAAGGATTTGCACTGCTTCTGTGTCTTGCCTTCTGTGTCTCACTCCTATATGGAAGTGTGTCCATTTGCCACAATTTCTGTACATTGTTGAACAGTTCGGCTTCTGCTGACAAAGTGGAGGTTAAGACACTGTTGTGGTAAGAGATGACTGGCAAGGAATTTTGAGGGGCCCTGCAGAGTCCACCCGAGTCTGGTTTTCACAGCGGCAGGACCGCCAGGAGGTCCGAGACGTACTGGCTCTGTAGCTGTGATTAAATGTGGATAATCTGAGCCAATGAGTGAGAGTGGTTGAGCCTGCTGCAATGAGGGAATGGGCAGACCTTGTAGCTATCTGTATTTCTTCTGCAGCAACTTAACAGGGTAAGTGTGTTTTGCGAGGCTCAGTTCTTTGGCTGTAAAAGCTCTTTCAATGGTGAAGGATTTGTTTGGCTTAAATGCAGAAGCTACTGAGAATGAAACAGCCGCCCCATGAACAACCCGTATGTCTTGTCTCACAGTACGGAGGGCTATATCTTCAGGAAGTCCTTGAAGATCAAGTTGCTGTGCTGCTTCATACAGTAACATTGTCCTCTCTGATCCGTCATCCAATATAGCGTATGCGTCAAGTTCCTTCTCTCCATTTCTCAAGATCACTTGGCTGACCTTCAAAAGAACTTTGCTGCCTGCAGTTGGTCTGTCCATATACAAAGTCTCTACTTCTGAGTTCACAAGACAACTGTTTTTTGCTGAAGCTTGTGTTTCATGTTTACCTTTGGCATTGAAGTCATGCAGTATTTCTAAACGTCTCTTTTCACATTTTTTGCATTTGGCTTTAAGATTACATTGTGAGATCTGGTGATCACAGCCACACCTAAAGCACTTCTGATTTGACTTCAGCCAAGACTCCACTTGATCTTGATTCAGCAGTTTGAAATTAACACACTGATTGAAGTAATGCTGCACAGTGTTGCAGAAGGGGCAGTACTTTGTCGGTTTCTCCTTCTTGACTGCTGTAACACTTGCTGGTTTACTCCGTTCGCCACCATGCAAGACAGTAGCAAATTGTTGAACCAGCTTGCAATTCCTTTGCTGTTCTCTCTGTGGCTGAGAGTAGACTCTGCTTACATTACTAACGTACTGTGACTCATCCTCTTGTATTCTGAGCTCATATTCTAGCCAATCGCTGAGTTCTATCAGTGTTGGAACTGGGTTCTGAATGGGGTTAACAAACCTTCTGAAGTTTGCTTTAAGATCATGAAGCAATTTGGCAAGGAGACGTGAAACACGTGACCCACATTTGAGCTCTGTCCATCATTTAGCTCCAAGTTGGTTCAGCATTCCAACTAATGCATGCACTTGAGGGCAAACATTCTAAAAGATTTAGCATCACCACTCCTGATTTTTGGGCCATCCATCAATTCTGCAATTCTTTGTAATGCGAGTTGATGTGGTTGACTATAAAGTGCAGTTAGAGACCTCATGGTGTTGGTGTATGGGTACCTGCTGTTGACGTACAAGTCTGCCATGAGCAAGGCATTCTCCCGTTTCAGATGATCAACGAGTATTTGGTACTTGAAATGTTCTGTAGCCTCGGCAGGTAGCAAATTCTCCAGTGCAATTTTGAGTTGTGCAAACTCTCTGGGATCTTCACTGAAAAAATGAGGAATGGTGGGAATAGGACCTCTGTAGGTGGGCTCTGCATGAGGATATGGAAGAGAAGGAGGGCGCATTGGTTGGTATGGCTGATATGTCTCAGGCTGACCGTAATATGCGTACTGTCGTGGGGTCAAGAAGCTTGATTTGTCTGCAGGATTAGGAGCTGATTGACCATAGCTGTCTGAGTGTCTCATGTGCATGGTGAGCTAATGTATCCCTTGGAGTAAGTCTCTCATCTTGATAGACTGGACTTGTAGCTGGAATCCCATGATAAGGTTGCTGATAACCATATGGTTCAGTGGAAGGGAAATAGCGGACGGGTTTGCAGTTCAGACTATGCTCTTTATAAGTCCCATACGTAGCTGCTGTCTCTTGACTGTAGTTCTGAGGCATAAACTGAACAACTGCGGGATATTGGTTGCAATCTCTTTGGTCAGTGGACCTATAGTTATGGCCTCTGTGGTCTGTGTTGTAGCAACCGCGTGGTCTATCTATGTGCCTAATACCAGGTTGAGGATATGTATCATCTTCTTGATGGGCTAGCTTGTGTTGGGATTGAGTTGGTTCATAAGAAGAGAAAGGGTGACTTGAAGTTAGCCGAGTTGCCGAGCCTGGTAGTCTCGAGTCTCCTAGGTTGTCAGTGAGATAATCAATCTCTTGTGACTGACAGAATGAGAATGCAGAAGGTCACCTCGTAAATCTACAGGCAGTGCACTCATGGGCTGAGGAGGATCGTCTTGATCTCTAGGCAGAACTGGCCTGCCCTCAGTGGCTGCTGTATATAGACTTGAGGAGAGAACTCTCTGATCTGCAAAATCGCCTTGGAGAAGTTCGAGTACGGGGCATTGGCCGCGGCGGTGATGGCGGCAAATCTTGATACGTCTCCACATACAGCCTTAAGATTAGCAGTGTTTAGGGAGAACGCAGCCAGTCCATTCTTGTTTGTGGTTAGATTCAACAGCAGTTTGTTGGGCCAGTTGCTCCCCTCCAAGAGATATACAGCTATGTTTGTAAAGGACACCATTGCAGATTTTGACACCATTACATCTGCGAGAGAAAGTCCAAACCTTTCCTCTAGCTACGGACGGACGGCCGCTGTGGGATGCGGCTTGGACGGACGGTGGGCGGATTGGACGGACGGGCGGATTCGGTGGACGGATTGGACGGACAGGCGGCTGGACGGACGATCAACGAGTATTTGGCACTTGAAATGTTCTGTAGCCTCGGCAGGTAGCATATTCTCCAGTGTAATTTTGAGTCGTGCAAACTCTCTGGGATCTTCACTGCAAAAATGAGGAATGGTAGGAATAGGACCTCTGTAGGTGGGCTCTGCATGAGGGTATGGAAGAGAAGGAGGGCGCATTGGGTGGTATGGCTGATGTCTCAGGCTGAGCGTAATATGCGTACTGTCGTGGGGTCAAGAAGCTTGATTTGTCTGCAGCATTAGGAGCTGATTGACCATAGCTGTCTGAGTGTCTCATATGCATGTCTCTCATGTGCAAGTGAGCTAATGTATCCCTTGGAGTAAGTCTCTCATCTTGATAGACTGGACTTGTAGCTGGAATCCCATGATAAGGTTGCTGATAACCATATGGTTCAGTGGAAGGGAAATAGCGGACGGGTTTGCAGTTCAGACTATGATCTTTATAAGTCCCATACGTAGCTGCTGTCTCTTGACTGTAGTTCTGAGGCATAAACTGAACAGCTGCGGGATATTGGTTGCAATCTCTTTGGTCAGTGGACCTATAGTTATGGCCTCTGTGGTCTGTGTTGTAGCAACCACGTGGTCTATCTATGTGCCTAATACCAGGTTGAGGATATGTATCATCTTCTTGATGGGCTAGCTTGTGTTGGGATTGAGTTGGTTCATAAGAAGAGAAAGGGTGACTTGAAGTTAGCCGAGTTGCCGAGCCTGGTAGTCTCGAGTCTCCTAGGTTGTCAGTGAGATAATCAATCTCTTGTGACTGACAGAATGAGAATGCAGAAGGTCACCTCGTAAATCTACAGGCAGTGCCCTCATGGGCTGAGGAGGATCGTCTTGACCTCTAGGCAGAACTGGCCTGCCCTCAGTGGCTGCTGTATACAGACTTGAGGAGAGAATTCTCTGAAATGCAAAATCGCCTTGGAGAAGTTTGAGTACGGGACATTGGCCGCGGCGGTGATGGCGGCAAATCTCGATATGTCTCCACATACAGCCTTAAGATTAGCAGTGTTTAGGGAGAACGCAGCCAGTCCATTCTTGTTTGACGGACGGGCGGGGCGGCTGGGCGGGCGGGCGGCTTGGACGGACGGGCGGGCGGGCGGCTGGGCGGACGGCGCGGGCGGGCGGCTGGGCGGGACGGGCGGGGCGGCGGCGGCTGGGCGGACGGGCGGGCGGGCTGGGCTGGACGGCGAGGGACTGGGCGGGGGCGGGCGGCGGCTGGGCGGCGCGTGCGGGCGGGGCGGCTGGACGGACGGGGCGGCTGGGCGGACGGGCGGGCGGGGCGGCTGGGACGGGACGGGCGGGCGGGGCGGCTGGACGGACGGGCGGGCGGCTGGGCGGACGGGCGGGCGGGGCGGCTGGGACGCGACGGGCGCGGCGGGCGGCTTGGACGGACGGACGGGCGGGCGGCTGGACGGACGGACGGGCGGGCGGCTGGACGGACGGGCGGCTTGGACAGACGGGCATTCATCCACAGCCCATGGCATTCATCTGGTAGAACAAAGACAATTAAGTCAAGCACAGGCAAAAGGATAAAAATAAAATAAAATAAAGAACTGACCTACCACAAGACAAGAAAAATAAAGCATCACTCACTTGGCACAAGACTCAACTTTCATTGAGTCTTGAGAGAAAAAATACCGTATTTTTTCCACCTCAAAAACATGGGAGACTAGTGTTGGGACTCTTCACTCCATGGCTACTCCATTCTGTGGCGCCTAGGTCTTTGTGTCTGACGGACGGACACACGCACGGGACGGACGGGCGGGCGGGCGGCTTGGACGGACGGGCGGCTTGGACGGACGGGCATTCATCCACAGCCCATGGCATTCATCTGGTAGGAGAACAAAGACAATTAAGTCAAGCACAGGCAAAAGGATAAAAAAAATTAAATAAAGAACTGACCTACCACAAGACAAGAAAAATAAAGCATCACTCACTTGGCACAAGACTCAACTTTCAGTCCCATAACTGCAACGCTGTAGGTCTGCGGTGTGTTTATGGTGACGTCAAACTTGGGCAAAACTAAACCAGAAACAAAGTGCTTTAGATTAAGGCCTCAGATCGGTCATTGAATTTCCCTTACACAACTTACCATATTTTTTCCACCTCAAAAACGTGGGAGACTGGTGTTGGGACTCTTCACTCCATGGCTACTCCATTCTGTGGTGCCTAGGCCTTTGTGTCTGACGGACGCACGCACGGACGGACGGGCGGGCGACTTGGACGGACGGGCATTCATCCACAGCCCATGGCATTCATCTGGTAGGAGAACAAAGACAATTAAGTCAAGCACAGGCAAAAGTATAAAAAAAAAAAAAAAAAAGAAAGAACTGACCTACCACAAGACAAGAAAAATAAAGCATCACTCACTTGGCACAAGACTCAACTTTCATTGAGTCTTGAGAGAAAAAATACCGTATTTTTTCCACCTCGAAAACATGGGAGACTAGTGTTGGGACTCTTCACTCCATGGCTACTCCATTCTGTGGTGCCTAGGTCTTTGTGTCTGACGGACGGACACACGCACGGACGGACGGGCATTCATCCACAGCCCATTGCATTCATCTGGTAGGAGAACAAAGACAATTAAGTCAAGCACAGGCAAAAGGATAAAAAAAAATAAAATAAAGAACTGACCTACCACAAAACAAGAAAAATAAAGCATCACTCACTTGGCACAAGACTCAACTTTCAGTCCCATAACTGCAACGCTGTAGGTCTGCGGTGCGTTTATGGTGACGTCAAACTTGGGCAAAACTAAACCAGAAACAAAGTGCTTTAGATTAAGGCCTCATATCCATCATTGAACTTCCCTTACACAGCTTACCGTATTTTTTCCACCTCAAAAACGTGGGAGACTAGTGTTGGGACTTCACTCCAAGGCTACTCCATTCTGCGGCGCCTAGGTCTCGGTGTCTGACGGACGCACGCAGTCACCTGGGGAAGTCGATCAAACTTAATCAGCATCATGCTAGAGAAAGTCTTAATTTTTACAAAATACAATTCTTACCACCAGATTCAGATCAGCCTTAAGATTAGCAGTGTTTAGGGAGAAAGCAGCCCGTCCATTCTTGTTTGTGGTTGGATTCAACAGCAGTTTGTTGGTGCCAGTTGCTCCCCTCCAAGAGATATACCGCTTTGTTTGTAAAGGACACCATTGCAGATTGACACCATTACATCTGCAAGAGAAAGTCCAAACAAAGTGAAGAATATCAACTTTGTGGCTTAAAGTGGATGTCTTGTCAAGTCAAATTATGAAGCAGACTGTATGGAAATGGATCACGGCACACTTCCACTAAGGCTTGACCAGGTATAGGTTGGGCATATGCATATCTTGTTATGATGTTTCCCAGATAAAGAACTGACCAACCACAAGACAAGAAAATAAGGCATCACTCACTTGGCACAAGACTCAACTTTCAGTCCCATAACTGCATCGCTGTAGGTCTGCTGTGTGTTTACAGTCACGTCAAACTTGGGCAAAACTAAACCAGAAACAAAGTGCTTTAGATTAAGGCCTCAGATCTGTCATTTAACTGCCCTCACACAACAACTTACCGTATTTTTTCACCTCAAAAACTTGGGAGACTAGTGTTGGCACTCTTCACTCCATGGCTACTCCATTCTGCGACGCCGCGGCCTAGTCGTGGTCGCCTAGGTCTTTGTGTCTCACTGCCTCATCGCTTCTCTGGCTACGTGGTGTGCTCCACCTCCATCACCTCCGGTAATCCCCTTGGTAATGTTGGGACTCTTCACTCCATGGCTACTCCATTCTGCGACGCCGCCGTGGGATGCAGTCCTGACTGTGGGCTGGGTCTCCGTCGGCTTTTCCCTGCTCAAGGCCAGCCCCCCTGGCTGTCACCACCACCTGCACCAACCTTTCCTCCAGCTACGGACGGACGGCCGCTGTGGGATGCGGCTTGGACAGACAGACGGGCTGGGCGGCCGGCTTGGACGGACGGGCGGCTTGGACGGACGGACAGAACGACGGACTTACTTCCACCAGTCACATTAAAAGATCACATTCAGTAACAAAGGTTCGTATAGACTATTACAACAAAAGACTACATCACGGACGGACGGGGCGGCTGGACGGACGGGCGGCTGGACGCGGGCAGCGGCGGACGGGCGGCTGGGACGGACGGGCGGGCGGCTGGACGGACGGGCGGGGCGGCTGGACGGACGGGCGGGCGGCTGGGCGGACGGGCGGGGCGGCTGGGCGGACGGGCGGGCGGCTGTGGGCAGGACGGGGCGGGCGGCCTGGGACGGACGGGCGCGGCGGCTTGGGCGGACGGGCAGTGGACGGACTGGGCGGGCAGGGGCAGCTGGGCGGGCGGGCAGGGCATGGCAGCGGGCAGGCAGTGGGATGGGCTGGGCGGCTGGGGATGGGACGGGGCAGCTAGGGGCATGGCAGGGGCTAGCTGGTGCGGCACAGGGCAGCTTAGGCGGTGCACGCAGCTGGGCGGGCGGGCAGCTTGGGCGGGCAGCACGGGGCAGCTGGGCGGGCAGCAGCTGGGCGGGCACGGCTGCTGGGCATGGGCAGCTGGGCGGGCACTGGGCAACGGGTACAGGCGGGCAGCTGGGCGGACGCAGCGGCAGCTGCTGGCGGACAGGCGGCAGCTGAGCTGGACGGGCGGGCAGCTTGGGCGAGACGGGCGGGCAGCTTGGACGGACGCAACGGGGGCGAGCTGGGCGGGCACGGGCGGCTATCCAGACGGCTTGCAGTTTCCACGTCCCTTGAGACTAGTTCAGGGACATTGAAACTGCAAGCCATTGGATAAAATGTTGTCTTTTGTGTTGTAATGGTCTATACTAGCACCCGCAGGCGTTCGTCTAGAAGGAATGCGGCTTAGCTGGAGGACAATAAAAAGCCTAAGAGAACCATGCAAAAGGTTGGTGCAGATGGTGGTGACAGCCAGGGGGTTGGCCTTGAGCAGGGAAGGGCAGACGGAGACCCAGCCCACAGTCAGGACTGCATCCCACGGCGGTGTCGCAGAATGGAGTAGCCATGGAGTGAAGAGTCCCAACACTACCAAGGGGATTACCGGAGGTGATGGAGGTGGAGCACACCACGTAGCCAGAGAAGCAATGAGGCAGTGAGACACTAAAGACACTAGGCGACCGCGACTAGGCCACAGCGCTGACCCCTTGAAGTGGAAGCAGCGATCCTGAGGTTAGAGGCTGAGCTGCAGCAACCATAGATGGAGGTGGAACCTGAGGGAGGGCGGAGCTAGTCAAAGGCGAAAGAGGTGGAGAGCCGTAGGGCAGCGAAGGGGCCGCAAGTCCATGGCGAAGAAGATGTAATGTCCAACAGAGGGAGGCCGAATGGCCGATGGTCCACACTGGAGTCAAGGGTGGTAAGAGAGCACAGCTACATTCTCACTGGGAAGAACGTGACCAGAATCTGCACTGCTGGAGCCATATCGACGCTGTCACTTTGTTTGCAATTGGAGTCTTATCAAAACGAGTCATGGATATCTGTTAGGAATGATCAAGGTTAGGAAAGGAAAAAAAAAAAAAACACAGGACCATCATCCATTTGATCACTGGATGGCAAACAAACCAAGAGTAGTAATGGTGTTGAAGGAAAGCTTCAATGGTTCACAAAGCTTATTTTCACCATCTATAAAGTTTAGTAAACAACTCTAACATAAAAACAGAATGCTTCTGTTCACTTCAAAGTCTAATGGTACTTACCTGGTTCTTTAAGTTCATCAACAGCAAAGAGAAAAAGGATGAAAATGAGCTTCTTCCAAACACAAATCTCCCTCACAGCCATGAGGACAGATCACCCAAGACTAACCTTATCAAGCCACTCTTCAGACTCTAATAGATCAGGAACGCATTCATCTCGTTAATTCAATTAATTAACCACCACCTGGCAGTAATTAATGTTATCATTTCATTAGGAGTACCACCTGGCATTGATTTGAAACACGACACATTATGGAGGTTAGCAGACAAATTTTCTAGTTGCCATCAACACTATAGAATTTTAAAAATATATAGCCTATATATTTAAGCTATTACTGAACATTTATTTAACCATAGCAAAAGTAAGTTTCTTGTGTTAATTTTAAACAAGTCTGATATTATTTTATCTTATATCTGTTAATTAACAGTTGAGTAGTTCTGCAAGCTGTCCCAGTTGTGCAGGCGGGGCATGTTGTCACACTGCGTTGCAATGAGCAAATGATTAGAATTATTGCTTTTCTACTCTATACTTGTATGAACTCTATTGAGAAACCATGAGAAAAGGGTGAATAAATTCTGAGATTCAATGTTCAGAAATTATTAATAGAGGGTGCGCGTGACGTTCACCGTTGGCAGTGCCTGCAGTGAGTCTCATTCATGATCGCGTGCACTTTCATTCTCAATTACAATAAATCAAGTCCATCATATCCGACTGACATCTATATATAGGCATATAATAACATGAATGTGAATTTGATTTGATTAATTTCATTGTCTGTTCAGATGTACTGGACAGAAATTCATCTTTGACACTGGCACAACCACGTTACAAACCACATAAAAAAAAACACATAAGAAATAAATAATTAACTACACACTGTTATGTGGATAGCAGATGAACCCAATTGCAGACAGTGTGCAAACACACAACGTTTATTGATAACAGAAAACTGGGAAAACAAAACCCAGGAGGGGGCAAACAACACTGGTAGGGAAAATAAAGACTAACACTAGACTAAAACTTTGACATTAAACTATACAGCAACAATGTAAATCAGGATTTTACAAGATCACAACTTCGTTAAGACAAGGTATAGACATGGCACAGGACAGCAAACACAAGGGGATCAAATAGAGAGAAACAGACATTGACAGCAGGTGACATAGATGAAGCAATGATGACAAAACGAGGGTAACAAGGGGGTGGGGCCAGAGAACGAGACACCGCAAACACACACAGCCCAAACACAAGGCCATGTGCCTGCACACAAAACAAGGATCTGTCATGATCCTGCCTCAAGATAGGACAAGAGGGCAGAATCATGACACATACATAAGTTAAATTAATACAGTATGTGCAAATTCACACACCTCAATTGAGAATTAGTTTAAAACAGTCACTGCCAATGGAACAAATGATCTCTTATAAATATTCCTCTTGGCGAGCGGTATCCGGTAGCCTGCGCCCCGAAGGAACCCATATGAAAAAAAAGCATGGTTCATATACAGCAACCATATATCTTCCTTACTTAAATTGGCCAGAATTACCTTATATGTTTTATGTAAGACCAATACATGTCCTATAAAAAAAATCAGACCAATTATGGCCCCTTTCATACTAAAAAGCACACATACAACTTATAGGGGATTTTTGCATCATATATGAATACTGTAAGTCTTATATGAGTTGTACATGGCAAAAGTATGCAATTGTGTATGGTATTTGTAGAAAACACACAATATTCATATACAAATCATTTTAAGTTCTTATATTGAATGATATGAATTTTACATGACAAACATATGCAATGATATATGGTTTTATTAGAAAATAACTTAAATTCATATACATATAATTTAAAGTTTTTATATTGAATCATATGCTAGTCAAATTAAAGTCATATAGGATTTATACACATTTTGTGTAATTTTTTTATACTCGTTTCATGTTTAGATGACCAACATCACTTATATGAAGTTTGCAAATTTGGAAATTCTACAGTGCAGAAAAAAAAGGCAAAATTAAAAAAAAACAATGAATGCACAATATAGGCATTTCTGTCAAATGGTCTTTGATACTTCAAATCCTGAACATGTCAGTGAATGTAAGTCCTGTGTCAGTGAAGTTGATTCAGTACCTTCGACTCTACAACAGTACAGCAGTGCTCGAGTCAACAACATTCAGCAGATGAAGAACAGTTCTAGGATAAGAGTGGATCAGTCGCAGGAAACGAGTGGATCAGTTGTGTCCAGTCGCTAACAGTAGAGTTTCATAGAGCAGGAATGGCTGTGCAGATCCAACTTCCTCGAAAAATCCTGGAGTGCTGGTTCTCTGGATAACACAACACAAAACCAGATCGATTATAATTAATACAATTTGTGTTTTATAAATACAGCAAGATTATGGTGGAAAAAGTTCAATCATCTTAGACTTTGAGTCACACAAGAAACTATTTTGGTTAGATTAAGACTAGACTTTACTGATTATCAAGTAAATTAAATACTTCATTCATCCAAAAATTTGAATTCTGTCATTATTCTCCCACATGTTGTTCCAAACCAGAGTTTTGCTCATCTTCAGAACACTTAAAGGTGACCTAGAATGTGAAAGTCGGGATCATTAATATGTACGACCCCTAACATTTGCATATGCCAGCCCATGTTCAGTGACCGATCGAGACGGAGCTGCGCAGCCGAAGCATGGCAGTTGATCAGTGTTTGGATGTACACATGAACACAAAAGTATATTTTAGTTCATTCATCCCAGCATCTGAAGAAACAATGGGTTAATTTTATTTTCTCTGGAAATTTCCAAACATTTCACCGACGACTGTTTCCTCAACTTGGGCCAAGAGCTGGGGCCTGTTTCAGAAAGGAGGTTAAGTGAAAACTCTGAGTATGTTAACCCTGAAATGAGGGTAACTCTGAGTTTTCTGTTTCAGAATGGGAGGTATGTTAAACCCGAGAAAGCAGAGTAAGTCAAGCCCGTTTCTGAAAGAGGGGTAACTTATACTCAGAGTCAGTTACCATGGTAACTTACTCTGTGAACCTAACCTGGTCGGGAGCAGGTTTTGTTTTATTGTTTATATACCGAATTGGTCTATAGTTTATGCAGTAGCCTATTTAATGTAATTGCATCATATTTTATTTTAAATTACAGAAGAATTAAGAGTAATCCCTTTAATTAAATTACAATATTTAGATTACTTAATTAATTATACCCAACACCTCTTTTTGTCTGGCACTGTTGCCATGGTGACTCATAATATCTGCGTTCCATTGATAATGGCTTTTTATAGTTGTGGTGCACGCGCTTAACTCAGTCAGTCAACTCAGAGTTGATTGAACCAACTCATTTCAGCTGTTCTGTAACCGAAAACTCAGAGTTTCCTATCTCAGGGTAAGTCAACTCAGAGTTCAAGCTTTAACTCAGAGTTGGTTGAACCTCCTTATTCGAAACGGGCCCCTGGCCTCGGATCGAGCTGATGTGTTGTTGTTCAAGTTCAGACAGGTAACTTTAATCTTTCACTCAAAATCGTTCAATACCGTTTATGCATCAGTAAGTTAAGCCAGTGCAGTGACTAAAATATCAACTTAACATCGTTTCTTTTAGTAGGATGAAAAAAATTATTTAAATTGTGAATAAATTATATACAGAAAGCGAGTTTCCACACAGTGCGAGTTTATCTGGACACTTGCCAAACTCGTTATGAATTCAATGATGCCCGTTACTCTGCATGACGAAGCTCTTTATTTACGTGATCGTTTCTGCATTAGTAGAAAGCAGAGAGCAGAAAATGCGTTGCAATGATAAGATCTTCATCCTGGCAATCGGACAGACTCCTCTGCTTGTTCAATGCTCATCACAGTAACATTTTATGTGATGGGAATAGATCGAAATACATCAAAAAGTTCTCACGATTCATTAATCTCGATAGCTGTAATAGTAAAAAAAAGTATAATAGCTGTAGTAAAATTATTCGAGAGAGTTTCACATGCAATACATAGATAGTTCATATGAAAGCATGTCAGCCAATCACAGCAGAGGCCAGTTACACACAGCAGACATGCCCCTTCAAACAAAGTGTTCAAAGCAGAGGATAAAATCAGGCTAGGAAAAATGCCTTTTATTTCTAAATTATGACTATTTTTGATCTAAAAAACATACTAACATTATAAGGGCAACCCAGGAAACATTATAAAATAATTTAAAAAACCATTCTAGGGCACCTTTAATGAAGTTATGTTTAATGAAATCTAAGACATTTCTGTCCCTCCATTGACAGCCTATTCAACTACCACTTCCAAAGCCACGGACAGGAAATCCAAAGTCAAAACCACGTCCTTAGAGGTAAACTTGAGGAACGCCCATCAAAGTGCAAATGTGGGAAGGCGTCGCGACAGTCGTGTCGCAAAAGTGGGATCTCTACCGTCAGTCAATGCAAAGACGTGTTACGCGCATAAAAAATCCAGTTTAAAATGTTTTACTTTGCCGTCAATTTGTATACATGTGAACGCAGCATAATGATGTACCTTTATACCAGTGATCTCAAACTCAATTCCTGGAGGCAGGGCTCCAGACTAACTTTTTTCACCTCCGTCCTGGAACCGTCCTGAAAAACAATTTGAACCGTCCTAAAGTGAATGTCAACCGTCCCAAAATAAATATTTTGTTTCTGTACTTTGTTATTATCATCCATAGCTGTTAGTTTACTAAAACAATTCTGATGACTAAAATTTAGTTCAACTGTAATGCATTAATTTAGAATTTCTCTAAAATTTCCAAACCTACATACTTCCAGAGAAAAAATCAATTAACCAGTTAATATGAATGATTTTAAAGTTTGAACATGCAATACAGATACAGATTTAACTACTGTGACTTAAAAAAATACCTTAATTTTTGCCAAACAAATTTATTTATCTTGCCTAAATGTTTGCGCTCATTGCATTTCTACAATGGGGTAATGTTGTTAAGAATTTACACAACACGAAGCTTGATTTAAATTGTTCAATTAAATTGAGAAAAGTTGCACAAATAAATACAATAGAATAAAGATACAAATAAAGACAAATAACGAGTAAAGTTTTGGAATAGGTCTAACACTAGTATTCAGACAGAAACTGAATAAAGATAATCAAATGGAAAATAACACTGGATAGTATTTTAGTCCTGAATAAATTAAATACGTAGGCTATTATTCCTGATTCATTTATTTCAAAGCTCTCTTTTGTTGTTTTGACGACAAAATGAATGACCGTCACATATAGTTGCCGTCACTTTAAGAGCAAGTGCACGAATTCTGAGTTCATTATACTGGCATACGTTTTATGCTTATTAAAGACAAAAACCGACTATGTTTAGACCATTATACTCACGAAGACCGAAATCGACACAGTTTTGCGTGCTAAAGCAGTACAAACCGTGAAAAATTACTTTTGTTCCTGGCCAGCTGTTCTTGAGGCGGATTTTCTATGAATGTGCGCATATAGAAAATCATCCCAGAGAGCGCACGAGCACTGATTAGTTTAAAATCGCTTGAATGTTTAAACTGGTAAGACTGAAAAGACGTGCAAATGGTAAACTTCATTCACGATGCACTGCTGGCCCTATTGTGGAAGTGAACATACCGTCATGTCCCGACTCCTGAACTCGAGTGTGTATTATCGCGGCAGCGCTTGATGCTTGCCTTCCACAACACGAGTATTTTGAGAGAAGAGTTGGAAGACGCGGCACCGCTGAACACTCAGGCTGTTTGTGAAATTGCGTATGGCAGATGGTTATTAAAAGAATGATTTGAATTTAGAATCTGTGTTGATTACGATTGCGGGAATATCCCGAAATATAAATAGGAGACCTGCGGAAATGATTAGAATTATGCGCAATACCTGCAATCCCGTGCTGAAATTTAGAGCCCTGTGAACACACACACACACACAATGTCTTTCGTCCTGTAGGCGTCCTGGAGAATATTTCTGTTCGTCCTAAACACATTTTCTATCATCCCCAGGACGAATAGGACGCCGTTAGTCTCCAAGCCCTGCCTGGAGGGCCGCAGCTCTGCACAGTTCAGCTCCAACTCACACCTGTAAGGAAGTTTCTAGTAATCCTAAAGGCCTTGATTAGCTCAATGGATCTGGATCATATGTGTGTTTGATTAGGCTTGGAGCAAAACTGTGCAGACTTGTGGCCCTCCAGGAATTGAGTTTGAGATCACTGCTTTATACCTTTCTAGTAGGGCTGTAATCAACCAAAGAAATCCTTAGTCGAACAAGGTCTTGTCCTGCGTGACGATTAGTCGACTAAAAAAAAAAAAAAAAAAAAACTGATGTTTTGATTGAACATTTTTTAAACAATTGTCATAGAGCATTTATAAAACAACAACGAAAAAACATTGAAAATAAATAAAACTATAATAATAATACAATTCTTTGAAAATTAAGTGATTTTTTTAACTGCAAGTGAGGAGCTCTGTCCTTGGTCTATAGTGACAGTCACAATCGCGCACCTGATCACACCACACGCTGACAAAATAATATAACTGCTATCTGCCACATAATGAAAAATCCTAACAAAAGCTCTTGTTACACTGTATTCTTCTTTACTTACAAAGCTATGGGTTAACTTTTGTCCAGCCGATCTGTTAGGCGTTTTATAACAACAGACAAAATAGCCTAAAAAACAATCTGAAATCTAGGCTCTGTTGTAAGATAGCATATAAGTTTAATTTCGTTTTGTTACATTATTTAGGCTACTTTCAATTGAGTCAAGTGTACAAATACAAACCTATTAAGAAAACAATCTATTGAGTCAGTATGATAAAGCCGTTAAAAGAGCTGCTCACGTCTTTTGCGCGCTCAAGTTCGATTTCAAATAGGCACGCGATGTGCGGCGCTCATAATGGAGCAACGCTGTCGCCACCGTCGCCTACCTCCACAAAAATGTAGTCAGACAAAAGACTTAGATTTCTTGGACATTCTGTCGACTAAAGTAGCGTGAACTGAATGAATACAGCAAAACTACCTACCGGTACATCCCTTACTGAGCGCGAGCAGCGCAGTCAGAGGTGCGGTTCCCGAGTGTGTTATGTGTGTGCGCTAAACTGTGGCGCAGTTACAAGAAATAGCCTAAAGCATTTAAAGATGGGGATAAAACGTAGGCTAATTATATTTAGAATACAGTAATAAATAACTGCTTTATAAAGGAATAAATATCAAGGAGTAAATCATTGAAAATGTATTTCTATTGGCAAAAAAAAAAAAATGCGACTGGTCGACCAATAAAGAATTTCAGTCGACCAAGACGGTATTCGACCTGATTAGTCGACTAAACGACTAAAGTGGACAGCCCTACTTTCTAGGGCTTGAAAGTGGTAGTTGCATAGACCGTCAATGGAGAGCAGGAAGCTCTCAGATTTCATTAAAAATATCTTCATTTGTGTAGTGAAGATGAAAGAAATTCTTACATGTTTGGAACAACATGAGGGTGAGTAATTAATGACAGAATTTCCATTTTGGGTGAACTAACCCTTTAAGAAAAAAACTTAGACACTCACCTTAAGAAATTTCCCTAATAGTCAGCCGCCAGAAGAATCTGTGTTTCCTTCTTGTGGCTGTGATGTTGGACAGGTGATGGGCAGATATTTCCCAGTCAGTGGAGTCTACAATTAAACAGCAAGAAAACATCTACCTGTCAAGTCATGAAAACACTTGGTTTGAAAACTAATTTTAAGTAAAAAATAAAAATTACATTTGTAAAGTTATTTGACTGGACAAATTCAAAAGGAGAGTTATGAAACACACAAAATCTTAGTTATACCAAATAGCAACAAAGCTATGATCATTTTTTATGTTTGTGCCCATGATTCTCTCATGTTATCTGTTAAATCTTACCATCACCAAGTTCTAGTCTGTACAGTCTTTAAACACCAAGCCTGGATAGCCTTAGCCACTCGGTGCATCATAGAAATGCTCCTAGAAAACACAAATAGCTAAATCAATAACTTACATTTAAACATGAAAGCATAACCACCCAACATCAAAAATTATTCTGACTAAGTACATTTTGCATAAATATTTAATCTGAAAGAATTAGTTACCCATTCTAAGAAAATTGGTCCTCCAAAAAAGGAAATAAAGTGACAATTTCACGTGCCTTGTTGATCTGCAGTCTGTGGAGTTGTTCTTCTGTTTTTCAGTTAACCACACTAGGTGTTCTGGTAAACGAGAGTAAAAGATGGTTTGAGGAATACATACTTTTAATATTTGCACATCCCAAATATTGTCATAAACACGTATTGTAATGAGTTAAAACGCTTACTATTTTTTTTTTTTTTTTACAGTTAAAAGCACTCCATGTCTGAACTGCGTCACAAGTCAAAGAAGATGCAGGCCTAACTTAGTCTGTGAGAAAGGTTTAAGCGCGCACATCACATAAAAATTGTTACAAAACAATATAATGCCATGAAATACATTTTGTAGATTAGATTAAAAACACTTACTTTCTGTGTTTTTCCTGTAAACGTTACAAGCAAACCTCCCACGTCGTCAGCTCAGCATTGAGTCAAAGAAGATAGTCGCCTTAGAGAACATATTCGGCTCGTTTAAACGCACAAAGCATTCAAATATCGCTATAAATTAATATATTATAAATTCACGTTGTAAATTAGATAAAACACTTACTTTCGCCGTTTCCCTGTGAAAAAGCAAACCCATCCTGCTCAGCTCTGCATCGGACGTGCGACGGAAGTGCCCCCTGAGAGCGGTTTAGCCACGCACAGCACATACACATTGTTATACAACAATAAAGACGTTATACAATGCATATATAAATGCGATAAAACACTTAATCCATGCGTTTTCCCGCATTGAATGACTTGCATCGCGACTCAAAGAAAATGGCGTCTGTGTAAAAACTCTGCACGTTTCGTCGCAGCTCAGCGAGTAAAAGTCCCGGATGTAATTCTTCTTCTTGTGTGCTTTTTATTGGCAGTTTGCAAGCTATGTGCATTACCGCCATCTACAGGAATGGGTGTGATCACATTGGGAGAAATTCTATCACTGCTTTTATTGTAGACTGTGTTCCTGGTAGTTTCAACAGATTCAACAAAATGATGACATTAAAGGGTGGGTTTACAGCAATTTCACTTTTTTGATTTCAAATAGTGTGTAATGTTGCTATTGGTGCATGAAGAGTATCTGCAAAGTTGCAGCACTGAAAGTTTAGTGTAAGCAGAGATATCGTCTTTTAAAAATCAGGAAGTAAAATTGCCTACAAAAACGACTCGTTTTGGACTACAGCTGGGTTATGGTACGTCACTAACACACACATTTGCATCAACCACTCCCTCCGGAATATGCAGGAAAGGGCATGCGTCGAGTGAGTTGTTCACGCAGCTGTCAGGTCTTCTGTGTTTCGGGCTTCCCACGGACTATATACTTCGACAACAATGGACACAATTTGTGTTTGATTATATTCCTGAAAGTGACGATGGTAATCTAGCTCTCTGTGCTGCGCATTTACGAGAGACAGCTTCCAGAATCTCCACGAGTTCAACCAGATTAACGTAAACAAGAAACTGTTTCTACATCATGAAGCAGATCCAGCTTTAAAACCAGCAGTTAAAAGTCAGCAGTTGTTGGGCCACACTGTAAGTAGGCTAAGACTTCATCATTTTAAATGTATTTGCATGTATAATTACCGACGGAGCGTTTTTTTTTTTTTTTCAAATGCTAGCGCTGGCTTTGTAGGCTTTATGGGCTACTAGTTAGGCTATTTTGTGTCAACGACAAACGCGTACAAACATTATGGACCTGAATTTTGTATAAGTACTAATGTTGTAAATGTATTTTTCATGTATATATGCTTTATGACTTTATTTTTGATTTCTATCAAGAACGTAAACCTGCAAACGCTGTTTGAGTATAACATTAGTTAGCCAGTCAGTTGCTATCGTTGCCAGTCAGATGCTATTGTGTAAATCAAACGTGTATTAAGTTAAAAAATGAAGCAAATTATCATTCAGAAACCTTTATTAAGAGGCGTGTGTGGTGAGGTTCTGCTTGACTCTCTTCATTCGCGGCTTTCTCGGTTCTGATTCTGCCTCACTGATACTGCAGTCTCTCGAGCATCATTATTTACGTGTATCCACCATCTATGTTATCCACATTTGGCATGCCCGCCCGTTTCGCCCGTAAAGGTCATGGGCGTTAATCTTCCGGACAACGTGAGCGACAGTTTAGCCAATCACAACACACCGGCCCAACGAAACCAATCTGAGCCCACAACGTCATTCTGAGGGAGTGTTTTCATAGACTCAGGAAGTCATCCGCTCGTGCAGGGGACAGGGGAGAGCGCGGCTGACAATAAAGGTGAAATTTATGAAAAATAAGACTTTAAAAAAAGAAAAACCACGGATACATGTTCTGTTGCACCCCATAAACATTTTTCTCTCTCATCAATTGGTACTGCCTACATGTCAAAAGTACATGCTTTACGGTTTCTGTTTCCTTACAATATGGGCACTTTCCTGTCTCATGCTTCCCTATTCCGGATGTAATTCATCACAGTGTTTATTTAAATCAGAGGGTGCAGCAATTTAACATAGTTCAGTCAAAAATGTTTCCAGAACAGTGAATAAAATGTTGAAAATTGGCTAGAATATATTTTTATATATGTGACAAACTCTGGTGGTGATATGCATAAGAATAACTTATGGAAAGTTTTATGTTTGTACTAGGTTAAGAATAGTATTTTTTTTAATTTATTTATTTTTTTATTGAGAAAACGTTAAAGGGAAATACAGAGACATTTGTATCCATGAAACAAAAATAATCACAATTCTGCGATTTATTATCTTATTTCACATCAATCATCTTTCTAATACATTAAGTATCCTTTTCAGATTAAGAATAGTAGATGTAGCCTACTTAGTAGGCCTACTGTGAAAAAGTTTAGAAAAATTGTCACAAATGAAAATGAAATCTGGTGATACAGAATTTAAAATAAAACTATTGATATATGTAAAATATTCAACTGTATCTTGTAGAATACACTCTAAATATTTTTTGTAATTTAAATGTGTGTAGTTTTTAATAGTTTTATATTAAGTTTAATCTAATGTTGATTATACGGAATATGAGCATGGTAGGCATAGGGCTCCACTTAGGGCTCTATAAGATAAGAGCAAGAGCTTGAGTGAACTGCAGCCTTACACTGATTGGTAAACTGCACTGTTTTATTAGTTCACTTTCAAAAAAAAAACACCAATTCTGATAATTTACTCACCCTGATGTCAAAGATATCCATGTCTTTCTTTCTTCAGTCGAAAATAAATTAAGGTTTTTGAGGAAAACATTCTAGGATTTTTCTTCACAGAATGGACTTCAATGGTAACCAAAAATTCAAATTTTCAAAGAAGGTTCAAATGTCCGTCTCAATGTAGCTTCGAAGTCTTGACACGATTCCAGTCAAGAAATAAGGGTCTAATCTAGCGAAACGATCGGTCATTAAAAAAAACAATAAATAATAAATAAATTATATATATATATATATATATATATATATATATATATATATATATATATATATATATATATATATATATATACTTTTGAAACTTCTTTGACCATTTGAATAGTTGGTTGCCATTGAAGTCTATTCTGTGTATAAAAAAATTAAGTGATACATGGATATCTTGGATGACATCAGGGTGAGTTTGAATATCAACTTGATACTTTAAGATATATGCTGGACATGAATATTAAATTAGCATTATTTTCATATGTTTTTACATCAAGAAAATCTATATGGCTTTTGTGTACGACATGCAGCATATGACATATATGATTAAAAAATACATTAATAGTATGCAATTTATATATGTGGATTTTGCAGCATATATGTCCCTTACAATATTCTGTTGGAACATATAAGAATCACAGGTGTTTTTAGCAAACCTTTTCCATATGGGAAGGATCTCGAAGCAGGAATGGAGGGGATGAGACTGGTCTGAATATATTAATAATGCCCTTTTCTCCAAAAAAAAAAAATTGTGAATAGCTCTTGTATGTGCTCTGTTTTTGGCCGATGATCTTATTTGCTTCATTGATTACTCATGTTAGTTTATTCTTCTGTTTCACTGTAATACCTTGAAACAATATTATAAGTTAAAACACTTTCAGTCATTGATCTATAAACAATGGTTAAGAGCCTCCTTTCAATGTCAAAATTTCTTAACTTCCTAAGTAGACTCAAACGCTGTCTAGTTTTCTTATGTAGCCCATAAAATCCAAAAGGAAAGTTTATCATCAATGATTGTACCACGATATTTTGCTCTATCTTTACGCCTTTTAACATTATTACAATATATTCCTATTTAACACATATGTCATTTGCTAATTACATAAACTATAAGCTCAATTCATAAGTATAAATATATATTTAGAACATGTATATATTTGAATGGTCCTCGAATCTGTTCACCATTATCAGCCTTTTCACCGTTTGTATCACTCCACTTGTCCGTGTTTGTCCAACTTGCATCATTAAGCCAGAAGGTGGTGACAAGTGACTGTCTTTATGAGTGCACAATTGAACTTTAACTTAACAGATCAGTGCCAAAAATATTGATTAGCTAACCTTAGAAAGAAACTAGTTGCTGAAACCAATCTTTAATGCTAATATAAATTGCTCCTTTTCCTCTGGACACAAAAAGATTGCACTGGTGTTTGATTGAAATATCATCTATGTAAAATAATCCTTGAAAGAGTTCTCATTAAGGCCATTCCTATTTGAAATTTGTGATTGTGTATTGTCAACAATAAGCAGAATCATTCTGCATTTGCATCCAAGCGTGGATCATTCATTTCAAAATTTTCATTCTCATATTTAAGAATCTGTAATATTTTATGCTACTGCCCACTGACATGCTTTTAAAGCTGTTGTTATACCATTTTTATGACCTTCAAACACCTTAAAATGCACAAATGTAGGTCTGAGAAATCCACATTTTCTCGAGGGATGCCCCCGAACCTCCCTGACAAACTCACCTTTGCATGTGTGTGACTGTGTGGTAATGTGGGCTGGTGTGGTTATAGTGCCAGGGATGTTTTTTCTTAACCAGTCTGCCCCTGCATAGGGCTGCAATATACATTATTCTCTGTATCGAATCATGTTATCTTATTACCCACCCCAGCCCCTGATGTTTCGGGTTCAGCCCCTGATGTTTTTAAAACCTAGAAATGCCCTGTTCTGCTGGCCCTTTAAAGATTCACTCCAGGAGAAACTGAAACTCATGAGTCCAGTCAGAGCACTGGATATCTACACTCACCCGCCACTTTATTAGGTACACCTGTCCAACTGCTCGTTAACACTTAATTTCTAAGCAGCCAATCACATGGCGGCAACTCAATGCATTTAGGCATGTAGACATGGTCAAGACAATCTCCTGCAGTTCAAACCGAGCATCAGTATGGGGAAGAAAGGTGATTTGAGTGACTTTGAACGTGGCATGATTGTTGGTGCCAGAAGGGCTGGTCTGAGTATTTCAGAAACTGCTAATCTACTGGGATTTTCATGCACAACCATCTCTAGGGTTTACAGAGAAAAAACATCCAGTGAGCGGCAGTTCTGTGGGCGGAAATGCCTTGTTGATGCCAGAGGTCAGAGGAGAATGGCCAGACTGGTTCGAGCTGATAGAAGGGCAACAGTGACTCAAATAACCACCCGTTACAACCAAGGTGGGCAGAAGAGCATCTCTGAACGCGCAGTACGTCGAACTTTGAGGCAGATGGGCTACAGCAGCAGAAGACCACACCGGGTGCCACTCCTTTCAGCTGAAGAACAGGAAATTGAGGCTACAATTTGCACAAGCTCATCGAAATTGGGACAATAGAAGATTGGAAAAACGTTGCCTGGTCTGTATGAGTCTCGATTTCTGCTGCGACATTCGGATGGTAGGGTCAGAATTTGGCGTCTACAACATGAAAGCATGGATCCATCCTGCCTTGTATCAACGGTTCAGGCTGGTGGTGGTGGTGTCATGGTGTGGGGAATATTTCTTGGCACTCTTTGGGCCCCTTGGTACCAATTGAGCATCGTTCCAACGCCACAGCCTACTTGAGTATTGTTGCTGACCATGTCCATCCCTTTATGACCACAATGTACCCAACTTCTGATGGCTATCTTGAACATGACAATGAGTTCGCTGTACTCAAATGGCCTCCACAGTCACCAGATCTCAATCCAATAGAGCATCTTTGGGATGTGGTGGAATGGGAGATTCGCATCATGGATGTGCAGCCGACAAATCTGCGGCAACTGTGTGATGCCATCATGTCAATATGGACCAAACTCCCTGAGGAATGCTTCCAGCACCTTGTTGAATCTATACCACGAAGAATTGAGGCAGTTCTGAAGGCAAAAGGGGGTCCAACCCGTTACTAGCATGGGGTACCTGAATAAAGTGGCCGGTGAGTGTATGTTCACAGATCCTCACGTTGGAGAAATTCTGATCAGTTGTTTTTGTGCTTTGGTCCGCACAAGGGCCTTCCTGCATCTAAACAGCAAGTGGATAGTTTGAGACTATTTCTCTTGTATATGAGGTTCTGCGCCATCCTTTTCCTTTATCTATCAGAGCCCACTTTACTAGGGGTATGGGAGCTTCTAAAGCCTTACTCTCAGGGGTATCCCATGTGTACAGCCCATGTGGGAGTTCTCATGTCTTGACATCGTAACAGACAGGTTTGGGCATTGTCGTTCCCACAGTGTCATTGATGCATCGCAAATTCCCTTGGAAGGTAACGTCTCAGGTTACAACTGAGATAGGGAACGAGACAATGCGTCACTTGACCATACCTCCTTCATCCCTGAGATCGACTGCTTCGGCTTACTGTTGAAAGGCTTTGGCTTCCTGTTCCGAATGTGCTTTTATTCTTTCCTGGTCATGACGTCACCCGCCCGTGATGCTCATTCTTGCCATTGGACTAGTTGACACAAGTGCTCAGACGCATTCCACTGTAAAAAAAATATTTTCAAGATTTGTTATCACAACATTTTTTATTTTGTCAAATCAACTTAAATAATTTATTTAGTTGAGGTAACTTATTATTTTGAGTTTCAGATGATTAAATTAATATCCTTCATTGTATTAACTCACTTTTTTCTAGTTCAATCAACTTAAAATTTTAAGGCAACCAGGTTACTTACTTTTTAAGTTAAACCAACTATTTTTTACAGTGTGCAGGGGCGTTCCCACAGCCTCATTGACACATCGTTTCGTTCCCTATCTCAGGGAACCAGAGACGTTTTGCCTGAACAAATTTAATCTTTTAGACATACATAAGTTTGACATTTATACACATTTGCATTTTGAGAGAGAGAATATTATGTGAATAAATTACTTCTGGTTTTCAACACAAATCCGTTCTAAATAGCGCACACCTGTGCATCGGTCAATGTTACACATGTCAAAAATAAATCCTAACAATTAATGTAAATTTTTTAAATGCATATAAAAAGTTACTTATTGTGTTATATCATGATTATGTTGTCGTTTTTCAATCAAACATATATTTTAACAATTAGTCATGTGAGGCAAAAGAAGTTAGAATAAACAGCATTTCAAAACTTCACAGCATTTCAAAAATTTATGCTCATGAATTTGAAAACTAATATTGGTTCAGTGAAAGAAAAAGTCATTTTATGCAACTACTGTATGCATTACTTTACAGAGAGCTTACTTTCTAATAGCTACGTTCTGCCTTAAGGACAAATGTGCACCAGAGGGAAAGTCACATGCTCTTCAATTGGAAAATGGATACATGACATGGATACAACTGGAACAAAAGCACTTGTCTTTATGAACTAACTGTGGAAAATATGAACTATGTATAGGTATTATTGATCATGATTTCGTTAGTATACAAGATTTTTGTTTGTAATGACTAGTTTTTATGTGAAAAAAAAATGCCAACTGTACTAGATCTACAGTATCCCACTGACTGCAGCCAGTGAGACAGATACAGAGCGCTCCTGCCATGAGCTCTTGTTCTGGGGAACAGAACTGGTGTTGAGTTGACTTTTTCATTAGTGCTGAGTTGAATGAGCATAATAATGACAGGCCCCAGGGCTCTGCCTGCCCGCAAGCCTAATCACTCAACTGCCACCAGCCACCCTGTTTCCCCCGCGTAATTAAAACAGAGTCAGAACAGAACCGTAAAGCAACACTATAGCCTTCCACTCCCTAATGAGACACTCATCTGCCTGGTGTGTGCATTAAACATTCACTATATTTCTGGGGGAAAAAAGCACATTTTCAATTGCTTCTCTAAAAGACAAGAAATGAGAATATTTTTCTAAGGCAGGATAAAGTTTATCTATTTACAATGTAAAAAATGTTTTCATCCATCCATCTATCCATCTATCCATCCATCCATCCATCCATCCATCCATCCATCCATCCATCCATCCAAACACTCTCAAATTATACTGGATAACATGGTCATCAGGTATGTCATCTGCTGTCCTTGCAGTGAAAGTTGGTCATAACAAATATTAAATAATTCTGAAATATGTGTTATTTAAATTCTTACTTTTGTACCAACCGGAAATAAGGTAGGATTTATGTATGTATGTATATGTGTGTATGTCTGAAAGGGTGGGTGGATTGATTTAAAATGTGTAGGTCATTACTGTGAAATTAATACAATTAAGTTAAAATGTATTTTGCATAATACAATTAACAGAGTTAACAGTATACATTCTGTCATGTATACGTTACTGTGTATATTGAGTAGTATTTTGTTTAGCATCATGCAAACATTTGTCTTGTCTTAATACACTGACACCTAATTAAATACAAACCAAAATACATATTTATACAAATTATATTGTGATGGAATTTTGCATAAGAGATTATGCTAAAAAGACAGCAAATCTGATAATACTTGTAGACCGACTGCGTGACACATTCTGTGAAATAATTTTGCTAGTATTTATAACTTCATCATTTACAGTTCTAAAAGTGCCTGGTAAACAAAGGAAGTCAATAATCTAGCGTAACTGATAATGTAAGAGTGCCTTATAGTTGTGAATATTGACTTCAGCTTCAGTCTTACCTGAACAAGAGAACAAGAGATTGTCTGTGTTGCCATAGCAACACAATAGAAAGCTTTCTTCTTTTACTAAAAGTGTATAGCCTAGTGTTTTTATTGTTCTGAGTTGGAGGAGGCCAATTAACAAAATCTGTAATTTAAAACAGTATGTTCTTTGCATACTTGATTGGTGTTCTAACCTTAATTGACTTTAAGGGCTCCTAAGGTGTCTTTAATCACTGTATTTATCAGTTCGCCATAATTCCCCAAAAATAATAAAGAATCTTATGAGTGCAATTTTAATTAAAAAAGACTGTGGAATTCAGTTACTGTATACTGCATTTGTCAAGCACTTTGATTTTTTGATATGTAATGATGTCTTAAAGCTGTTGAACTTGGGGCGTGTGTATATAATAGAAACAAAAGATGATGAACACACATAATGCATAGAAAGGGAATAAACACTACAGAGCTGCTGACCTACATGAGTGCTACTGTTTGCATGCAGCTTATCATGAATGGCACGGCAATTTTGTCTCAGGCTGGATTGGCACTGATGATGTCGGCAGCTTGCCTAAGATTGATTAGACACATCAAGGGAGCCACTGTTCCAGAGGGAGCAAGACGGAGAGAAATATGGATTTGTCTCCATGCTTATACCTCTTCATTTGTTTCCATTACAGCCCCCTGTCTCTGAGCCTCGTGAACAACAGTTGCCAGACATAAGCTCTTACTGAAGTTTCTGCTGCACATTTAATATTTGTTAATTCTACGGCAATTTAAAGGAGGGTTAAATAGTTGATTGATGAATGTCATATTTAATATGCCCGGGTTGTCAAAAAATTTGCACTGAGGATTCGGCATGTTGAGATACTCTACATCCATATCATTTTCTGATTAAGGTCCATATATTTCAGCAAAGACGTGTTTACTTGTTCATTGCTATTTACAGTTTTTTTTTTATCGCTTTAGCTCAGTTCTCGAATGACAAATTTTTTCTCTTATAACAAGTTCAGATTTCAAGTTCAGTTTCTTGTTGACATTAGATTTGAATTTCTTTTTGATTTAAGAAAATTGCATTTGTTTTTGCACATGTGTGCAAATTTGTCTGTAATTTGCACAATAAATAACTGGACATGACAAGTTGATCAAAGCTGATGAGCTGATTCTCTTCAAAATATGCGGTCATTGTGTGAGCCATCACATGCAAAACAATACATTTAATTATCAAAATCTGTCAGACATGCATGTATATTTCATAAATATTCGACATTAACTGTTTGTAATGTCTGCTAATTTGGCAAATGGCCTCCCATTTAATGAAATCGGAATCACAGTCTTGCCATACCAATCAGCCAATCAAGTTTGGAATCATATATTGTATATGTAATCATATACTTATTTTGATGGTCCCCTTTAGACATTTGGTACAAGTAATGTTTCACCTACACGTCCACTTATGGCTGATTTATGCTTCTCCGTCAAACCTATGCTACGCATGCTATGCGTTTGTTTTCATTCATACTTCTGTGTCATGTCATGTGTCATTGTTACTTTTAACAAAGTCCCTTTAAGACAAGTAATTTCACTTGTCACTTGGCCATTTCACGCAGTCATCTTTGAAACGCCTTTCTGGCATGCAAGTGGAGATCCTATCTCTTTGAATGAGGAAAAATCGAATTCTCCAAACTGCTTGCCAAGCTCATGATTAAATTTCGTATTTGAAATCGCCAATGAAATTTGACAAAAACTGTCTCATAAAGTTTGTTTCTCAATGCTCAAACCATGACAAAAAACAGCATTCTTCAGGCTGGACCAGCTAATGCATATGCGCAGTCCTAACCCACTGAAACACTGGACATTGGAAAGACGTGTAGATCATGACCAATTCTGGACATCTATTCGACGTCCAAACTTGGTCCACTATTTAGATGTCCAACCATGACCCAACTTGGATATCTTATTGACGTTCAAAATTATAATTTTTATTCAATTGATATAAAGGATTGTAAAAACATTCAGTGCATTAAACTTTTTCCTCTACATTATTATTTAGGCATCAATAATCAGTGTATGACTGTCAACAATGGTGACAATAAACAAAATGCTTCATGCTGCAGTCCACCAATCAAAACTCACTGATATCTCCCAGCATGCATTGTGGCATTAATAAATTATGCAGCTGATTTTTTTGTAGCTTGTTTTATGCTCAGAGTTGATATGATTATCAGGATATTTTGTTTGATTGTCACCATCGTTGAGATTCATATGCTGTTTCTTGATGTCTGTGTGCATCCAAGTAATGCCATAGATGAAAGGTTTTTGCCCACTAAAAACCAAGCATATTATTTGATAAACCACACTGCTAGATAAGCTGTAGAATCACATGACTTCTATTGTGAAGAAAACAAGTCCTATAAATAAAAGCATCAGACACTGAATAAGATCAGGGATTCAGGAATTTACATGACGATATCATCATCATCAATAAACAGCTAGCATCATCTGATCCTATTTTCTTATGGCTTTATTAGCTACAATTGTGCTTAATAAATTAGGTAAATTTTAAACCAATTTAAGCCTGATTCAGACTTTTTTTATATTTTATACATTTTAGATACAATGTTATACACCATTTAATCATGACTAGGGAGGGCAAACAAATGGGTTTTGGAAACATTGAGGGACAGCATCTCTTTGACATACTGTAGCAACAACACTGTCTTCTCTAATGCAGCAAAAACCAGGCCTCATCCCTTTTTTTGTATATTCCGTGGGCAGGGATTATTTAAATGAGTAACAATATCACAAAGCGCAGAAAAAAAAAAAAAACAAAAAAAAAACATTGTAGTTCAAACGAGCTGTTCGTCTGTAGTTCTTGGAATGTGGATTCTGTTTTTCAAAATATCTCTCTTTGGAATGGACCTTGCAGATCTTTTTTAATGCTCAAACAGAAACATTACAGACTAACTAAAGTTGAAAGTGGAAGTTAAGTGAAGTGAACTGAAACAGAGATTCTGTGCTCAAGGAGTAGGGAGCAGTGAACACTACATAGGGAGTCTGTCAATCAGTAAAGAACTCTTGATCTATTATTTACTAACACAGAGTTTTTGCTCTTTGAGGGTTTTTTTTTTACTAATACATCTTCACTTTTTTGACCAATGGCTTCTTAAAGCATTGAAACACACATATTTGATTTCAGAATGGAGAATTTAAAGGGAATTTAACATATTCGACGAGCGGCAGAAATAATGGCCATGACCTTTTTTGCATTTTCTGGAGGGAGGGGTTGATGTAAATGTATGGGTTAGTGACATCTAAAACCCGGCTGTAGTACCAATTCGAGTCGTTTTTGTAGGCATTAAACTTCCTGACTTTTTAAAAGATGATATCTCTGCTTACACTGAACTTTCAATGCTGCAACTTTTTTTTACTTAGAGAAGAACAATTTAAAGGGGGGGGGGGGGGGTTACAGCTTTTTTTTCTTTGCATGATTGTATTTATGGGGTGCATTACTTACATGTATTTGTGGTTTTTCTGTTTTTAGAAGTCTTATTTTTCATAAACTTCACCTATATTGTCAGCCGCGCTCTCCTCTGTCCCCTGAACGACCGTTTACTTCCTGATTCTATGAAAACGTTCCCTCAGAAAAACACGTCGTGGGTCAGATCGGTTAGTTTGGCCCGGTGTGTTGTGATTGGCTAAACTGTCGCTCACGTTGTCCGGAAGGTTAACGGCCATTACCTTTACGGGCGAAACGGTCAATGTCATGAGCTCCGGTCCAGATGTAAATATGTGTCTGAACTGCAGCATCAGTTTCAGGCATATTCAGACCAAGAAAGCCTGCGATGAGAGAGAGTCAAACAGAACCTCATGCACATACTACAGCTCTAACATTTCTGGAAGATAATTTGCTTATTTCTTTTAACTTTATACACGTTTATTTTACACAATAGCATCTGACTGGCAACAAAAGCAACTGGCTGGCTACTAATGTTATACTTAAACAGCGTTGGCATGTTTATGTTCTTGATCAAATCTAAAATAGCGTCATAAAGCATATATACATGAAAAATATGTTTAAAACATTAGTACTTATAGAAAATTCAGGTCCATAATGTTTGTACGCATTTGTCGTAGACACAAATAGCATAGGCTAACTAGTAGTGGCTATAAAGCCAGCGCTGGCATTTAAAAATAAATAAATAAATAAATAAATAAATAAAAAAAACAAGGCTACGTCTGGAATTATACATGCAAATACATTTAAAATGATGAAGTCTTAGCCTACTTACAGATTGTGGCCCAACAACTGCTGACTCTGGTTTTAAAGTCGGAACTGCTTCATGTTTTAGTAACAGTTTCTTGTTGAATCCGGTGTTGAACTCGTGGAGATTCTGGAAGCTATCTTCCGTAACATGCGCAGCACAAAGAGCTAGATTACGCTTACACTGAACTTTCAGCGCTGCAACTTTGCAGATACTGTTCATGCACCAACAGCAACATTACACACTATTTAAAAACACCCCCCTTTAATGTTTAAGAGTGAGTTTAGCTTTCAGACATATGGATGGTAGGCACAGTATTCCAGCACTGGTTTGGCATGAGAATGAGTGAAGAACTGGAAAGGGTTTTGATTCAGTAATGAATGATTGGTATCAGTTCAGTCACACATTTAGTCCATTATGTGCTTCAGAACGCAGACATATCGGCACTGTTCACAAATTTCACTGCGTGAGCCATCAAACCGAGCGATGTTAAATGCCCTGTCTTTGTGTGGATAACATCCCATTGAGTTGCTTTGATCCTGCTGCATGTGAATTACAGTAATCACAAATCAAAAAAGCACTCTTCACCAGCCAAATATTGAATGTGTAATTCTCAGCTGTGAAGGACGGGATATAATTGTGTCAGTCTTGCTTGTGCGTCTCTTCAAGGGATGGGGTGAGTGACAGCTTAATACAGCCATTGTCATCAAATGAGCGTTTGAAACACCGATACAAAGCTGAGGCGGGACAGGTTATTCACCACGGGACACTTACTGGTAAGTAAATGGAATTTACTGTCCCTTGCCAAACAGACACTGATTCAAAGCTGTTCTTGCAGGCCAGAAGAAATCATTTGAAAGTTTTATGCTATTCAGAAACATTGCCAGTTGGGACTTTGCATATTAGCTGTGTTGGACGGTGTTTAAAGCGACTGGTTGACTTCCTGATTCAATGAAACCAGTTACCGGTTAGTTTGGGCTGGTGTGTTGTGATTGGCTAAACTGTAGCTCACATTGTCCGGAAGGTTCACGCCCATTACCTTTACGGGCGAAGCGTGCATTTGCTCCTGTCCAATGTAAATAATGGTGTCGATACTGCAGTATCATTATGAGCCAGAATCAGACCCAGAAAGCGGCGATGAAGAGAGTCAAGCAGAACATCACCACACACGGCTCTTACAAAACATTTCTGAATGGTAATTTGCCTATATTTTTTTAACTTTATACACGTTTGTTTTACACAATAGCATGGAATTGACTGGCTACAAACGTAATATACACAAACAGCGTTGGCATTGGTTTACGTTCTTGATCAAATCGAAAAATAATGTAGTATATACATGAAAAATACATTTACAACATTAGTACATGTACAAAATTCAGGTCCATAATGTTTGTACGCGTTTGTCGTAGACACAAAATAGTATAACTAGTAGCCTAGTGGCTATAAAACCAGCGCTGGCATTTGATTAATCTAAAACGCAAGGCTACGTCTGAAATTATACACGCAAATACATTTAAAAAGATTAAGTCTTATCCTACTTACAGGTTGTGGCCCAACAACTGCTGCCTCTAGTTTTAAAGTTGGAACTGCTTCATGTTTTAGTTACAGTTTCTTGTTGAATCCGGCATTGAATTCGTGGAGATTCTGGAAGCTGTCTTCCGTAAAATGCGCAGCACAGAGAGCTAAATTACGATCGTCATTTTCAGGAATATAATCAAACATAAATTATATCCATTGTTGACTGAAGTACAGTGTCTGTGGGAAGCTTGAACACAGAAGACCTGACAGCTGGTGAACACAACACACTCGACGAGCCAAAGAAATATGATCATGCCCTTTTTTGCATTTTCCGGAGGGGAGGGGTTGATATAAATGAATGGGTTAGTTTCGTCTAAAACCCAGCTGTAGTCCCAATTAAATAATTTTTGTAGGCATTAAACTTCCTGATTTTTAAAAGACGAATATCTCTGCTTACACTGAACTTTCAGCGCTGAACCAACAGCAACATTACACACTATTTAAAATGAAAAAATTTAAATCGCAATCAACCGTCCCTTTGAATAAAGCCCTGTTTACACGAGAATGCTCACGGGTGAAAACGTAAATATATTTTGTCAGATGTGCCTTTCGTTTACACGGCGACGGCGTTTTTAGGGCTTAAAAACGCAAAAAAGTGAAACCACCCTCCAGAGTGGAAATCTTAAAAACGCTCCACCGTCGCGTTCCCGTGTAAAGGTAAAAACGCAAAAGTCTGCTTGACAGTGAAGGTTGTACGCAGGCGCGCGGACTTGGTGTTGTTGTAGTATGCACTCCTAGCCGCCTGGAGTGCATACTAAATTGAATTTCACACACTTTTGCGTCATCATATGCACACGGATTTCCCACCCAAAACGCTCATCTAAACACAGAATAAAAAGTGATAACGCAAAGGCACTTTTGCATTTTCTCTTCAGAATCGTTTCCGTGTAAACATAGCCCAAGACACCAAACAGAGGCAGTGAATTTACATGCCAATCACATTCATGAACTAACAATTTCCATTATTGGTTTTTTCATGTCATGAAAAGAGCTCCAGTGCTTTGAATCCAATAAACCTGATTTTATTTCTATCTTCTGTTTAATCACACTTTTCTTTGCCAAACATGATGAAATCTGTCACTTACATTTTGCACTCCCAAGTCGTACGGTAATTGTTCACTGTTTCTGTTAACATTGGCCGCACGTTTTTTCTTTTTTTTGACAAGCATCAAATCCAAGTTTTCCATCCAGTAAAAACAGATTTATCATTTCAAAACTTTTAGAGATAAAGTCTGAGATTTTGTTGCTATGGCTACCTGCTGCACACAGCACAAACTCTCCAGGGATCCACACCGTAAGAGATTGTCGGTAAGAACAATGGCTTGAACATTTGGTAGTAATTGCCTCACGCTCTTGCTCTCAGGAGGCGTTAAGGTGAAATCCTTCAGTATCATCTCTGAGCTTCTTCGCCAGAGTCTCAGGCAGCGACCTTCGCTTCGCATTTTCCAGTGAAACAAACAAGACCTCTGAGCTTCACACTTTTTCAATAAATTAAAGGAAAAACTACTGTTCACTTCTGACGTGAGCCACAGTTACTCCAGGGTCACTTTCTGATTGGAGTACCTGCATTCACCAAAAGAAAAATATTGAGTTTGGCTGCGAGCGCAACAGTCGTTTTGTTTGTGTTTTTAGTGTAAAGCCAATATTTCATCTAAGAGCATTCTGAGTCTAGCAGGAATAGCAGAACCAATTTATGTTGGTTGTGCATGCAGCCTCCTGCTTTTATCAAACCAACAGCAAACGCCTTCATGCCATGTAGCACTATGCGCCTGTTCGGCTGGACACAGTTCTTTTAAATGTCTTGTTGTCTTTTTCTTCCATCAGAGATGTTTCTCTCAAGAACTGTCAGTTATTTTTATTCCATTGCTGCATAAAATTCCCATTTGAATGATATGTTTTCTAATGCGAATAGAACAAAGCTTTTGCACAGTGAAAAGGTCATAATTTTTGCATAAGTTGTGGTGAGAATTTAGAATTGTAATGAATCTAGGTGGCAAGTTGCAGAGAGTGCAGTTTATTCACATCCAAATGCGCTCAAAATACAAAATAAAGACTTGACTGAAGCATAACTTGACATGCCACAACCAGACATAAATAATGCTCACCACACAGTGGTTGCAAGAACAATAATTGACATGAGGGTTTAAATACACACAAGGACTAATCACTAAACAAGACACACATGTGGACATGATTAGACAATTAACCAATGACAACATGACACAAGAGACTGAGGCAAGCACATGGCAGGATCACTTGAGGGCAAGGGAATCACATGACAAGACAGGAAACATGAACATGAAAAAAACTTAAAACTAGACATGACAAGAATCCACAAGTTCAAACTCGAATGATGCATCATTTATAATTAATTCTAAAGTGAAGACATGGTAACCCACTAGTAATGATAAACTTCAGAAGGAATGACTAATTATTTGTATCAGTATTCAAAAGTTAAAAGTACACTGTAAAAAGATAACTGTACAATTTACAGTAACTTGCTGGCAGCAATTAGCAAGAATAGCCCTATTCGCACGGGATTGGCTGGGGACCATGTGTGAATTTGAAATTACCCACCCACATCTGAATTTCGTGTGGCGCATTCGCACGGGATAAGCGAAGCCTGTGATTTTACTCGAATTTACTGACTTATCTCCCGGATATGATATCATTAGGCTATAGCTTTGAAATGTCTTGTCGTTATTAGCTGTATTTAATAAACAGAAGAATTGTCCTTACCGTATCCTGCTAAACATGATTCATCTACATCTAATTGTTCTTTTTGTTTTTGCTCTTCTGATGGTATAGCTTTCTCTTTCTGCAAATTGTATAGTTGTACTAGCGATATGACCCCATACCCAAAATACTATCTAAACACTCCAAATCAGCCTCTATTCTCCGCGAAAGATGGATAAAAAGGCACAGATGAAACAAAAACCTTGAAAAAATTATATACGATTCGGCCAAATCACAGAGATGTCGATTCGCACGGGACTAATATAATCACAGGACCTCGGTGTTCGGCGAAATAGTAGGTAATTTGCGGGGGAATTTTTACTGACATGGCCGATTCGCACGGGATTAAGATCACAGACAAACTCCGCAATTATTACAAATTACTACAGGTCGCCAGATAATACTGAATCTCGTGCGAATAGGGCTTAAGTTGCTGTAGTTCATTTCACAGTATGCTTACTGTAAATTTATTTATCAACTTTAAAAACTACTGTAAACATTTTTACAGTAATAATCAAAGTACTGTGTTTCACCACCACACATATTTTACTACTGTAATAGGGATTACTGCATACGGTACATTTTGTGTACTGTAAAATGAATGGTGCTAACACAGAATCCAAAAATTCTCGTGACAGGAGCATTTGTCTAAAAAAACAATCTAACTATTCTATTTCATCAGGGACAATCTTAAAAAAGGGCTTTAATTGTAAAATACCAAACTTGTCCTTTAACAAACGAACGAAAATGTAATGCTCTGCTAGAGTTAACTGGAGATGTTTTATTTATTTGTATTTTACATCCGTGCCGCAAGACGTCTGGTGGGGACGTGTTTACGCCTGTGCTTCAGAAAATTTATTTTATATATATATACATATATACATACATATATAGATATATATATATACATATACATATATATATATATATATATATACATATATATATATATATATATATATATATACATATATATATGAGGGCTGTCACTTTAACGCGTGTATTATCGGCGTTAACGCAAACCCCTTTTAACGGCGTTAATTTTTTTATCGCGTGATTAACAGCCTTTTTTAACGGTCTTGTCCTAGCAAACTTTGTACTTTTTTCACATGCTTTTGCAACAGGACGGCATGCGTCCTGAATCCTGATCCTTTTCGGCGTCTCGCGCTCGTCATCCACTCAAAGCCGGCTCGCAAGCCCAAACGAGTGTGTACGTCGTGCCTGTTTTTATTTGTTATACGGTCTTAGCTAGATCCGCTTGCGCTTTGGTTCGAAGAACAACAAAACGTCCTCGCGAAATTGAAATGAATGGGTTTCAGATCGCAGCGCGAGGACGTTTTGTGCCGCACACACTCGCTTCGGCTTGCCAGCCGGCCAAATAGTAACGTTACGTTTTGAGTGGATGACGAGCGTGAGACGCCGGATCTGTGCGTTTTGTCGTTGTGAACTGAGCTATCATCATCGCAGCACGTCCAGTCTGAAACACCACTTGATGATGGCCAAGCAAACACACACACAGACACACACAGATGATGCGAATCTCCACCCCCTCGCCAATATCAGGACCTCGTCAGTATTTCTTTCACCCTTTTATTGATAGACAGTGTTACATTGTGTGAGAGATTATTGGTATGTTAGTGTGAAATTGAACACTATTCCAATGTTATTTTCAATAATAATAAAAAAACATTTGCACTAAACAAGCCAATCCACTTTCCCATGTTAATAAGGAGCATTAAAATGAGAAAAAATTATGTAACAAAAAGAAATCAAAAGACATTTAGAAAATGTGTGATTAATCGTCGAGTTAACTATGACATTAATGTGATTAATCGCGATTAAATATTTTAATCATTTGACAGCACGAATATATATATATATATATATATATATATATATATATATATATATATATATATACCTGAAACACATACTGTAGGTGTAAACACATCCCCTCCATTTTTTGAAACATCTTGCGGCACAGATGTAGCAAAACAAATAATATATAAAACTTTAACAAACTATATATTAAACAAACTATATATATAAGTTTGTGTGGTTTCTGTGCACTTTTACGTGTTTTATATATCTAGGGATTGTGTCTGAAGAGAGACAACATTGTTTGCATTTGAAAAACATATGCAATCTATTTCAAGTAGCTAACTTGTGTAGTTACCTGACGATTGTTGAGGCCTCGTGACCGAACGATTGTTGAGGCCTCTCTGAAACCTGAAAGAAAAGAACCAAATGGTAAATAAAAGAACGAGTAAGAAAGGTCTCGAAACATCTTTATACAGACACTGCGAGTATATTATTACGCTTCCACGAGTCGTGAATAAAATTCCTAACGATCACTTAACGTTACATACTTAAATCAGACAAAAATCAAGTATGCAGCTTGCAATCCCTTAAAAATGTTGTGTTTTTAAAGTGTGGCTGCTTTTCTTTCAATTTGGCCCGCTTAAATGTCTGATTCCAGGCGGCAATAAAAACAAGCAAGAAGAAGAAAAAACGAGTGAGATTGTACAAACGACTACCGCGCCAACACTATTTCAAATTAATTTTATTCAACAATGCTAACGTTAATCTATAATCAAATTGAGGACGTTAAAAACGTAATGTTGTCAGGTAACGTTAACGTTAAGGCAACTCCTAATACAGTGCTGTCATGTCGTGAATGGCATATCAAATTAGGCTATCAACAATCGCGTTTCTGTGATTTGGCCTGCTATGAAGCTCAGAAAAATCACGATAATATTAAAAATAAGCAAATCTTACCTGTAGCTGCGTTTTCTTTCGACTGAATCGGGACGAGAGTCGGTTGGCTTCACTGCGAGCTGTAGCTACTGTGACAGTTAGCCTGGCAAGAGAAACATCCATGTGATTTTTTCCGGCTGGCGCACCAACAGACATTACACAATTTCAATTAAATTTTTATTCAACAATGCTATCCTTCTTTAAATGACAAGTCTATCAAATGTTGCCAAATAAGAAAATCTATTGAAATCATGCGCAAATAGGCTTTTTTTTGTGCTGTCATGTCGTGAATGGCATATCAAATTAGGCTATCAACAATCGCGTTTCTGTGATTTGGCCTGCTATGAAGCTCAGAAAAATCACGATAATATTAAAAATAAGCAAATCTTACCTGTAGCTGCGTTTTCTTTCGACTGAATCGGGACGAGAGTCGTTGGCTTCACTGCGAGCTGTAGCTACTGTGACAGTTAGCCTGGCAAGAGAAACATCCATGTGATTTTTTCCGGCTGGCGCACCAACAGACATTACACAATTTCAATTAAATTTTTATTCAACAATGCTATCCTTCTTTAAATGACAAGTCTATCAAATGTTGCCAAATAAGAAAATCTATTGAAATCATGCGCAAATAGGCTTTTTTTTTGGTAATAAAATGCACACAACATGACACGGTTTAAAGGGGTCATATAATGCCATTTTTATACAAGTTAATATGAATGTTTGGGGTCTAAATGAAAACTGTAATATACTTTTATAAAACAATTCTCTATTTTAAGAAAACACCATTAGAGTAGCCAGAGGATGCAGCCAGCGCAGCTTCTCAAGAGCGGCTGCACCAGGCTGCACGAGCTCTGATGATGTCACAGCTGTTTCACCATTCGCTGGATTCACCGCATGACAACGATCACGTGCGTTTCGTGTTTATTCTCACAGAAATTGTCCGGCTTCACGTCTCGGTTTGCTGCTCCTCCCCGCCTGCACGCGACTACTCTCGCCGATCGGTTGCATCCAGCCGCAGTCGATATCGAACACACCTAATGACAGCGCGAGTCTCTGAGGACACATCTGTGCAACTGTATCAGTTTGAACTGGAGTAACTGTTCACCGGAAACAAGATGACGGCCGCAAAGAAGTTTGACAATTAAGGATTGAGAACGTTTCTGAATGGTTGGTTAACGTAATGTTACTTTGATCTATCTTTGTATGCACTGGCAGGGTAGAGTAGTGAGATACGAACGCAGTGTTTACTGATGTATACGTTAGTTCATTGACAGATTGAGGTTACAACTAATGGTCATGAAAAACTTTTTCCCATCATTTTGCAAAGGCAACATAAATAGTTGGTAGCCTACAGATAATTTTTTCAAGAGCAGCTTCTTAGCAAAACCAGCTTTATACTGATCCTCGTTTATAAAGTAGTCTGGTGAGAAATGATTCGCGCAAACATGAGCGCATTGACGTTGATCGTGGGGAATATTCCCTTCGTAAACAAAACTCAGCCACTGCGTCCTCAGTGGTTCGGTTTTTGGAACATTATTTATGAATGATTTCTGTGTTTGTTATTGCACCCAAGAACAGAACAAAACAGTCGCTTAGACGCTATTCTGCTCCAGTGTATCAACAATGACGGACTATGATGACGGCTCGCTCAGGGCGGGTCTGTGTTAAAACACTGCTGTCAATCAACAACCGCGGGAGGGGCGTGCGACCGTGTGACGTCACACGGTCGAACGGCTCGATTTGAGACGGGAAAACATATAAGGAGATTAAAACAAAACCACTGGATGGATTTTTATCATTAAATAATGGTTGGGTACAGGCACTGACAACACACATTGCAGTACAATCAACTTGTAAAAGTGCATGTACCATTATATGACCCCTTTAACACCGGAGTGTGACGCTCGTTATCTCTCTATCAGTGCACTCTTAAAGTTGAACAAACAAGTTTACGAAAGTAAACTGTGGAAATAAGTGAGCAAATTTACCTTTCTGAAGAAAAATTCCGTTGAAAGTGTGGAATCTCGAGCCGTACTGAGAAAAAAAATGGCAGTATACCTCCAGAAAGCCACAGCCGCGCGCACTCTTATGTCTTCAAACACGAACGAGCGCTGTTTTGCTCTCTCTCCCTCACGCATACTAATCAATCAATTGACATGATAGTAAAAGGTTGGAAGACCGCAGTTTCACGTGGAGCATTTTTGTGGAATGCAGCATGGCTGGAATGCTGTATTGACCAATCAGAAGCCAGGATGGAGAACTATTTATAGACTATTTATAAAAAAAAAACTTTCATTTGGCGTATTTAACACACTATTGCCTCTATTAAAGCTATTCTAACTTATGTTATACATCATTATTGTTTATGACAAATTATACAATCATAAACCAATCGTTTGTGTAGTTGTTTGGTTAAGCATGCGTGTGTAGAAAACGTCTATTATCTCCTCTTGTCTCTTTTTGTTGTAGTCTGTTTAGCTGTTCAGCCCATTGACTTTAAAAGCTGGTAATTATTTTGGCTTTCACGCTTCTCAATCGTACAGTATCAATCATTATTTCACTGACATCAGACATTTAAAGCATAACAGAGACATATGATCATTTCATTACAGGCACACTCTTCTTGTCTGTTCTTGGAGACAGAGACAGAAATACTCGTGGAATGAAGGAATGCAGACTGCCTACTTAGAATCAGATCAAATCCAGAATAGACTGAGCTGAACAGATCAGTGTTGTGAGTGGTTCTGCTTCAGTCAGGCTGGAGTCTCTCAATGCCCTGTCAGCACAAAGCTGGTCACTGGAGACCCCATCAGGGAGAACCCTAATGTCCTGCTCAAATATGCTGACTGGGACAGAGCCGAACAGGGGGGAGTGCAGTAATATGCTTAGATGAATGCAATGCGTCACAGAATCACAGTGTGGCTCATTGTACTTGAATACAGTGTGAAATAAGGGAATAGGGTGTTCTAAAATTATATATAAAAACATTTATCTCTTCTTATTTGTTAAAAGTTTGTGCATTGGATATATTCAGCTAGTGAAGATGCTTAGGTGAGAGTGTGTATGTGTCTACGGGGTATACAAGTATAAGTTTTCACAAGGGTTAAGTAACTATAAGCATTTAAATCAATTAGGCCTACACAAATGTGCATTTTGCTTTTCGGCAATCTTTTTTTTTTTCCTTTTCCTCCTTGGTTGGGGGATGTAATCGGTCTTCGCTGAAGTGAGCACTACACACACGAAAATCCTTTATTACTGGATTTTTAGCTCCCGCAGACGCAGAGTATAGCCGAAAACAGGAAAACGATCTGAACTTTGATCCCGGCACATCCCTTGTGGTCACAGCCTGGGAATTTACAAGTTCGCACCATTGTTAATTTAATACTTTTTACCTGGTTGTCAATCAATTGTGTAAACACTATGGATCAGCCAATCGTAACGTGCACACTGTTGATGTTGCGGCAGCACGGATTGATAGAAATGGATAGAAAATAGTGCCGCATTAAAACTGAGGTATGAATTTTGACCAGCGTGTTTTTTGTGTGGTAAATTAATCAAGCTTTGAAACGCAAATCATTTTTTCACGTAAAAACGCACAGTTTTGGGGCCCCGGAAACTAGCCGGGAGTACTTCATTGATAAACTTTCAGCGGTCAGAACTCTGACCAGGGGGGTGACAACAGAGTGGGTCAGTGTGTATGCACTATAGTGCTGGTAAGGATTACATACAACTTCATGTCTTAAATGGGCGAACTAACCCTTTAAGACTGCTCTTGTCTGCTCGGAAGGATGCCGGGACCGCTCCGATCTCAAATCGGGGATATCCAACATGTTGGATATTTTTGGCCGATTTCTCCTCGTGTGTGGTGTCCCTGGGGGACGACGAACTGTGGCCTGTAAGCCAATCAGAAAGCGAGGTGACGATGCACAGAGGAAGCACTGGCGGGAAACAAAATCAAACAGCTGACGCCCGGCGTAAATGAATGATGTCGAGACTGCAGTATCAGTGAGGGCAGAATTAGACCGAGAAAGCCGCGATGAATCAAGTCAAGCAGAACCTCACCACACACGGCTCTTAATAAAGGTTTCTGAATGATAATTTGCTTCATTTTTTAACTTTATTCACGTTTGTTTTACACAATAGCATCTGACTGGCAACGATAGCAACTGACTGGCTAACTGAATGTGAAACACAAACAGTGGTGGCAGGTTTACACAGTGGCGGATGCAGAAAGTGACAGATGGGTGGGCCTGGATTAAGTCGGGGTGGGCCAGAACGAGGGTTTCTAGATTTTGTATTAGCTTTACTACTAGATAGGCTATATTTATGGAGATGATAAATAAAAACTGCACTGTACAGCTATGATCAGCTGTTCTGTCGAGACTTTTGAAGTTGTTACGGAAAGGCCGAAGCGGATCAGTTGTTTTTTGTCACATGACCTGCGGTGCGCTTGCGGCACTCTCTGAAAAGTTGAGATGTTTTCATCTCGCGCGGCAAATATGCACGCCTGGACAATCGCTTTGTGGTCACGGAAAACGCGCGTCAGAAACTCGTGGTTTATGCATAATTTAAAAATAATAATAATAATGTATGAAACCTTATTGTAAAGTGTTACTGGAAATACAACTAGAAAATTTGCGAGATGTGTCTCGAAACGAAGGGATTAGGGAGTGTTTTTGTAACAAGAAAAGAAAAACAACTCTCGGTTTCACGTCACTGTTTTTTTTCAGCACCTCGGACAGTCTTCTGAGGCATAAAACACCTGCAGACAGAAACAGTCTCGTTTTAAATTGCAGATCACACGTCGAGGACGCACATTTTGATGCAAAACCGGGAGTTTCTGATGCGCGTTTTCCGTGACCACAAAGCGCACGCTAAGAACGCGAGCTTTAATGGCAAATCGCGCGTCCCTTGGCTGTCGAAACGCACGAGTCAATCAGACGCCTGACCGCGTCTGTCGCGACAACGTTGCTTCCATTATGAGAGCGTACATTTGAAATGACAAACTTGAGCGCGCAAAAGAGGCGATCTGTGAACGGTTCCTATTCTTTGTCTTTCCAAGACGTGTTCATGTGAACAATGAACCTCGTCCGCTCTCCTTGCAAGAGGTGTCGAAGTCTGGACAAAATATGTACAGTGACATTACATCACTCCCAGATTCAAACTGCGTTCACTGGCGCTGAGCCAGAGATGGACGCGCTCAGCGCTTGTCATATCATATAATGTGTTCGGCAGGCCATATGGCCAAACTTAATTCATTATTATTATTAAAATTAAAAAATGTAATTGTTTTTATTAATCTGTTTGGGTGGGCCACTTGTCAATCTGGGTGGGCACGTGCCCACCCAGGCCCACCCCGTAAATCTGCGCCTGGGTTTACGATCTTGATCAAATCGAAAATAGTCATAAAGCATGTATACATGAAAAATACATTTACAACATTAGTATTCTAAAAAATTCAGGTCCATAATGTTTGTACGCATTTGCCGTAGACACAAAATAGCCTAACTAGTAGCCTATAAAGCCAGCCCTGGCATTTGAAAAAAAAAAAAAACACAACGCTACGTCATGAATTATACATGCAAATACATTTAAAATGATGAAGTCTTAGCCTACTTACAGGTTGTGGCCCAACAACTGCTGCCTCTTGTTTTAAAGTTGGATCTGCTTCATGATTTAGAAACAGTTTCTTTTTAATCCGGTGTTGAATTCGTGGAGATTCTGGAAGCTGTCTCTCGTAAATGCGCAGCACAGAGAGCTAGATTACGATTGTCACTTTCAGGAATATAATCAAACATAAATTGTATCCATTGTTGTCGAAGTATAGTGTCCGTGGGAAGTCCGAAACACAGAAGACCTGACAGCTGTGTGAACACAACTCACTCGACGAGGAGCTGCTGAAATATGGTCATGCCCTTTCCTGCATATTCCGGAGGGAGTGGTTGATGCAAATGTGTGGGTTAGTGACGTACCATAACCCAGCTGTAGTCCAAAACGAGTCGTTTTTGTAGGCAATTTTACTTCCTGATTTTTAAAAGACGATATCTCTGCTTACACTAAACTTTCAGCGCTGCAACTTTGCAGATACTGTTCATGCACCAACAGCAACATTACACACTATTTAAAATGAAAAAAGTGAAATCGCAGTCAACCCGCCCTTTAATGTCATCATTTTGTTTTAGTGACAGCTTACTCCATATACAGTAGTGTGACGTGTTCAATGATCTGTATCTTTTTTATCATGAGCAACATCAGAGTAAATATTCAAGACTATAAGGTATGTGCGAATACAGAAGATAAGTTTCAGAAATAAAAAGATATTGAGAAATTTTCACCAATGGAGTAAAACATGACATCTAGCCCCAGCCTCCAATATGGGACATTTATATGTGTGTGTGTGTTTGCATGCTTGTGTGCGCGTGTGTGCATGCATGTGTCCTGACCAGCCGGTGCCTCTGTTTTAGGGTCACAGTAAAGGTGTTAGTGTGTGTGTGTATCTTCACCAGCAGCACTGTTCTGCTCCGGCTGGGGTCACAGCAGAGGTTGTTTGGAAGGTTTGATTTGTCAGTAGATAAATGATAGCCCCACATCTGGGAGAGTTTGGCAAATAAATAACAGGCGATGGCTCATACATCATCAGCTTCCCTCCAATCTGCCAACAGAGGGAGGGAGAGAATAAATTCTTATTATAACCTTGGGGAAGCACAACACATATTGTGGAGCGAGGCGGCCGTGAATTCCAGGAGAGCATGCTGTTCTTTGTCAAGTGCGGCGGGTAATAAAAAGCAGACGATAGTCGTCGTCCTTAAGTCAGGTTGCCTGCTTGATGTATGGCAGAGGCCGTTTGTATTGTGACAGACATGCTGTCACTGGAGCGTGTTCAACTGCTTCCTCTTAACACACAAGATTTATACAAACTCACTCAAATGTGTCAATACAACGAGGATTTACTCCTTAAGGAGTAAACTGTAAAAAAAAATATTTATATTGTTGGTTTAACTTAAAAAAATAAGTCACCTGGCTGCCTTAAAATTAAGTTCATTGAAATGGAAAAATTTAGTTAATACAATGAACGAGATTGATTTAATAATCAGAGACTCAAAACATTATGTTATCTGAACTATTGATTTGACAAAAGAAAAAATGAAAATATTTTTTTACAGTGTTGGAAGGAATTGTTGGAAACGATCCATCAAAACTGAAATTGTTTGTTTGGTTATAATTGTTTGTATTTCCATGCCATCATATTACTGCATTATTAATGTATATTCTGACGTGGATTAACACTGTATAATAGAATAGGACTACCCTATTCGGTAACACTTAACACACAATAACTACAAGCTATTAATCATTTGTTAAGCATGAATAAGGAGTTAATTCATCATTTATAAAGCATTTATAAATACAGCTATAAATGCTTTTTTCTTGATTTATAAGCATATCTATAATGCGTTTAAAAATTGTATTTTCATACTTTTTAATGATCAATTTATCATTTCTAAATGAAGTATAGCATTATTTACAAACCAGTTATTTAAAGGGGGGGTTGACTGCGATTTCACTTTTTTCATTTTAAATAGTGTGTAATGTTGCTGTTGGTGCATGAAAAGTATCTGCAAAGTTGCAGTGCTGAAAGTTCAGTGTAAGCAGAGATATCGTCTTTTAAAAATCAGGAAGTATAATTGCCTACAAAAACGACTCGATTGGGACTACAGCTGGGTTATGGTACGTCACTAACCCATACATTTGCATCAACCCCTCCCTCCGGAATATGCAGGAAATGGCATGCATATTTTTCTAAGGCACGTCGACTCGTCGAGTGTGTTGTTCACGCAGCTGTCAGGTCTTCTGTGTTCGGGCTTCCCATGGACGCTATTCTTCCTCAACAATGGATACAATTTATGTTTGATTATGTTCCTGAAAATGACGATCATAATCTAGCGAGCTCAACACCGGATTCAACAAGAAACTGTTACTAAAACATTAATGCAGTTCTGACTTTAGAACAAGAGGCAGCAGTTGTTGGGCCACAATCTGTAAGTAGGCTAACACTTCATCATTTTTAATGTATTTCCATGTAGAATTCCAGACGTAGCCTTGTGTTTTATTTTTTTTTCAAATGCCAGCGCTGGCTTTATAGCCACTACTAGTTAGACTATGCTATTTTGTGTCTACGACAAACATGTACAAACATTATTGGACCTGAATTTTACTAGCTAATGTTTTAAACGTATTCGTCATGTATATATGGTTTATGACGTTGTTTTTTAATTTGATCAAGAACGTAAACATGCCAACGCTGTTTGAGTATAACATTAGTAGCCAGTCAGTTGCTATTGTTGCCAGTCAGATGCTATTGTGTAAAACAAACGTGTATAAAATTAAAAATGTAGCAAATTATCATTCAGAAACGTTTAGTAAGAGCCGTGTGTGGTGACGTTCTGTTTGACTCTCTTCATCGTGGCTTTCTCGGTCTGATTCTGCCTGAAACTGATACTGCAGTTCGACGCATATTTACATCTGGACCGGAGCTCATGACATGCCCGTAAAGGTAATGGGCGTTAATCTTCCGGACAACGTGAGCGACAGTTTAGCCAATCACAACACACTGGGCCAAACTAACCAATCTGAGCCCACCGCCCATTTTTGAGGGAGTGTTTTCATAGAATCAGGCAGTGAACAGCGGCTGACAATAAAGGTGAAGTTTATGAAAAATAAGACTTAGAAAAAAAGAAAAATCACGATACATGTTATATTGCACCCCATAAATACAATCATGCAAAGAAAAAAAGCAGTCAACCTCCCTTTAAGAGTCATGAAGAGTCATTCATAAGATCACTTAGAAAGTGTAAGTAAATGTAGTAAATACAGGTAGTTATAAAGCATTTAGTAGTGGTCAGTTAACTATTTTGTGAGCTCATCTAAAGTGAGCACTATTCATGCCTTGTAAAGCATTTATAAAGGAGATTTAAAGGTGCATCGATCTTCTAAACAGTAAAATGTAACAAACACAACACAGAACATAGAAATATTTAACAGCCTTTAAATCTCATCACATTAAGTTAAAAAATTGTGTTAACATTACTTAACGCACTGTGAACCAACCAACATCTAACTAAATGAGATCTTATTTTAAAGTGTTACGCATGCAATTATATACTGTACATCAATGCAACCATTAGTGTTTTTAGTCCAAACATCAGTGTCTTTATGTGCATCGATGTGTACAGTATGCACTCTCTTCATGTGGAAAAGGTGGGAAATGGATGCAGTTAACTCTGCCGACACATGTTCCACATAAAAAAAAAAAAAAGATTTCTTTTGGTTCAATTCATGAAGCATATCACATACACTCTGTTTAATTGCTCAACTAAGAGATGGAAGAGAAAACTAATAAATTGTGCCCTCCGCACATCACAATCTGAGGGAACGTAACAAGAAGCCAATTATAAAGCAGTGAAATGTGATGTGCTGTTCTCACCAGGCTCTGGCGTTAATCAAGAATCATTTAATTAAGCGGCTAACACACTTAAGTCAATACTGCTGAGCACAGAGAACGGCAAGGGAAGAAGGACAAATCGGATAATTGCATAATTGTAGATAGCGTTCCTTAATATTTCTAGTAAATAAGCTGACTGTCAAATAAACTTTTAGAGATTCAGTGCTTGGGCAATTGTAATATTTTTTTTTTTTTTTTTTATGAATTTTATAATTAATATCAGTAAAACTTTAGATGGAAAAACACATTTTAAAAGTAAACAGATATTGTTAATGAACATCTAATTTAAAATAAACTACTCACCGGCAACATCGTATGTAGGGAACAAACAGCAGATGTTTGTTCCCCATAAGATGTGCTCATTCCTTAAAACAATTTTTTTCTCTCTAAATATCACACATTTAGAGGAATGCTGGAGGTGTTTGTGCTTACAAAAAAGCACACAATCTTTAACACGCCAACAGATCATGAAAATAATTTTTTTTTGCTTTGCTTTGTTTAAAAACAGGGGCTACAGTATGCTCAAATATTCATAAAACAGAATATTCTGGGGACCATGAAACTTTTGTGAAAATTATAAAAAAATGCTGGTGGGGAAAGAGTTAATTGACAACAGGTACTTACTATAGGGTTAAAGAAGTAGATGACTTTAAAAAAAAACAACAACAAAAAAAAAAAACTTTTGCTGATAATTTACTCACCCCCATGTCATCCTATCCATGTCATTCTTTCTTCAGTCGAAAAGTAATTAAGGTTTTTGATGAAAACATTCCAGGATTTTTCTCCATACAATGCACTTCACTGGTAACCAAATGGTTCAAGGTCCAAAAGACAGTTTCAGTGCAAACTGCCAACTGTTCAAAGGGCTTTAAATAAAGTTAAAGTCTTATCAATCGAAACAATCGCTCATTTAAAAAAAAAAAAATAATAACAAAAGTTTAAGATTTATAAGCTCAAATGGTCGCCCTGCTCTGTCCTGTTTGAACTCGTTCATCAAAGTGAACGAATCTTTTGCTGAGTCAATTCGTTCATTTCATTCGTTGAATGAACCAAATGACATGAAAAACGATTTGTTCATTTTGATGAACGAGTTCGAACAGAGAGTTATGAACGCACATCACAGAACAGAGCAAGACGATCATTTGAGCTTATAAAACTTAAACTTTGTTAGTTTTTTTTTTTTTAAATGAGCGATCGTTTCGCTTGATAAGACCCTTAAGCCCGGAACACACCAAGCCGACGGTCGGCCGTCAGGCAGATTTTGTGCGTCGGCCAACTAAGTTTCCTCTGTTTTGACCAGAAAAAAAAAAAAACCATGAGGAAAAAAATACATAAAATGTGAAGTGTCAACAAAAATACATAAAATGTGAAGTGTCAGGGAATTGTGAGAATGTAAATTTACGGTTTTCCACTGTAAATTACACAGTGATTTGTTCTTTTTCACTTTAAAAAACTGTAAATTTAACGGTATTGTACAGTAAAATTATATCACAGTTATTTACTGTATATAGTACAGAAACTTTCTGTTAACCAATTAACAGTTTTGCACTGTCACATTTTTAGTGTTTTACCGTTAAAATCACGGTTATTTTTTACAGTTGCATGTAATTAGGCATGATTTACAGCTATTAATAAATACATGTTACATGTATAACAGGGACACTGTAAAAAAAATGTGTTACAGCTTTTATAAGACTAAGCCATACAGAAAACAGCTCACTCTTACCTTAGCCTGCACTGTGGAACTGTGAAAACTGTCGACTCTTATATGATAAATTGCTGGTAATGTTCCTCAGTTGTCACTTGGGATAGCATATGATGAATGATAAAATGTAATTTTGAAATGTAATAATGCTTTTATGCTCTCCTTGAAGAAGTTGGTCCCCATCCACTGTCATTTTCTGGAAGAGAGCAGCACAGACATTCATCTAAACATTTCTTTTTGTGTTCCACAGAAGTCATACAGGTTAGAAACAACATGAGGATGAGGAAATGATGACAGCACCCAAAAAGTCCTAAAATTATTGATTTGCTTTTAGAGTTTTTAATGGGTTGCCAGAGCTCGAAAATGAACATAGCGCATAACTAGCGCATTTCTGAATCCTAAAGAGAAGCATAATCGGGTTTTGGCCATGTTATAAATCTAATTTGGCACTGAAACCGTCAATTAGCAAATGCCTAGTTCAGGAAACAATCACTCATGAAACTATTACACCTTTCACTGTTAAAACTATCCCCTGGTAATGAGGGACTCTTGACTTATAAATCTGCACCTGTAACCTGAAGACATGCAGCCCTAGTGTCTGAAAAATTACCTTGATTGTGCACAGCGCCATAGAAATTTATCTTTGCAATGATTTTATTGCACGGTTACCTTAGGCAATTAAATCAATAAATCTTAACCGTCAAGGGGTGCTTCAGTGCCAGGAAGAAATGAAAAGCTCATATTCAGTAAATAAAAGTCTTTTTGTCACATCATTTGGAGCATTATTTAATGGGAGGAACCCACTAAAATATGAGAGAAAGGTGTGCTATTTTATTAGGCGCATTATTATATTAAAGGTATATTATTTTATGGCTTGAATTACAGATTCCAAGTGCTTCCCCGCACACAAAGAGGCTCATAAATTAATAAGACATGTCTGAGCATGCGAATTTCCCAGTGATGAATAAATAAGAGGGCATTATATTCAAGAGGAACACTCTTATGAGGCCCAGTAACCACAATCTAATTTAAATTAAAGTATGTCATGTAAATGATCACTGGATTTTGGAAATACATGCAATACATTCATAAAAACATGTTTTCTCCTACATTTGGCAAACACCAACAAAGTCATTGACTCATGAACTATTTTTTCATTTAGGATGCAGAATTAATTTCCATTAAGTTATGTGTTCCTTCCAAGGCTTGTTTATCCAGAAATTGCAGACGCTGTACGTTTCACAGAAATATATTAGATGGAAAACTCAAATTCAGTCTTGTTTGGTCAGAAAATCTTCGAAACCTTTTCTCTTTTTTTCCAATTTGGCTCATACCATTTTTATTCATCATTTTTATACAGACATTAAACATTTAAAAACAACATAACTACATCTCAGTTTTGTTCATTACGTTTTGACAGTTTTATTATAAAATAAACATACAATAGCAAAAAAAGAGAAAATAATAGTAATAATAATAATAATAATAATAAAAATCGCTGGACTTGTGCAACACATTGGAAATACAAAGCTAACCAGGCAGAAAGGTTTTCGATACATAACGTATTTTAAAATGAATTCGTACAACTATACAATGTATAAATTCAAAGCACTGCAGGTTTCCTGCTCTGTACAAAAAAGGAACGAAACAAAAACCTAAATTCTACAGCATGCCAGAACATTGAAATCTTCTGTCATTGCAAGTAATGTGTACAACTTAGCCAACAGCCAATATCTTTGTAAGATAAAGTCATTTTACTTAAAGTAGAAATCCCGCTCTTTCGTGACGTCAAACCAACATCCTTTTAGGCAATAGGTAGCATTGAGGCATTTCTATAAAGCGCAAGTTTCACAGAACTGCTTTCTGATAGGTTTAAATATGTCTACAACATATAACAATACTGACGTCTTTGAAATCGAGTATTAATTCAACGCAACTTTGATTATGACAGTTACTTGGTAGAAAGAGTCATGCTGCATTAAAACTCGTAAGAAAACTTGTTTTTCTTTGCCATTAAGTTTTTTTTTTCTCCACATAAATCGATTTGCATATTTTATCAAAATGAATTCTTGAAACTTTCCTTAAATAACAGCTGCATTTCTAAAACCACAAGGAAAGGAAATGCTATCATTTCCCATAAGGCTCAATCGAGATTAACTGCTCTTTGGGACGTTGCTCCAATTTCAGTTTTAGATTTTGCCAGTTGTGACCCCGAAACGCTCTGGCACGTACATCACTTTGAATACACTATGCCACCAATGTACTCAAATACATTGCCTTTCATTTGGTTATTTCAATGGCTTCTAACAATCCACCTTGAGTAAGTATTGCCTTGTGTGTAAATACCTTTCTTCTTTAAGTAGTGTTCCCCATCTGTACACTCGGACTCAAAAACCCAACGATACGTTTCTCCAATTGGTGATTTAACTGAAAATGTAGGACTCAGCAGAAAAGGCCGACTCGTATGACGTGGAAGCAATGAGAGATGTTGCATATCTTCATAGATTCAAAGCTGTTGATGGGTTTAAGGGTCAAATGCAACGCCTTGATGTGATTACAATCTCAAGAGGACAAATCATGGTGCACAACCTTATACTGTACAGAGAAGAACGAACAGACAGAACAAGACTGTAAATAACTGGTCTTTGATTCTCTACAGTTTACATTGGTAACAAGGCATTTGCAACAAGGTATTTAAAAAAAAAGAAATCTCTGATGAAGTTAGAAACAGACTTTGACAACAGCAATGAGATTTTGATGATCCATAGGCAAATCAGCGGAAAAACGATAAACTTGTGTTATAGTGAAATATTCATACGACCAGAGAAGTGCTTACATTTAATTCAAATCAAGGCTTTTTGATGTATTTTGCTCAAAAGTGCCGATGCCTTTTAAAAGTACCATGGTACGCGCCGCATGTTAATCAGTGTGGAAATTGGAAGATCTTTAATTGACGACATGATGTGGTTTTACGGTAACGGAGAGCTATTTACATGTTTAATGTGCAGAGCAAATAGAAAGCCTCCAGCTGAGCCTGCTTTAATTGGGGATTGTTCTTCCTGATAGGGTTTTTTCATCGATGTAGAGCTCATTCAGAAGCACAAAGAATCAAAGCGACCTTATGTTACCTCTGAAAGATGCGGGTAATTGCTATAATGTTGTCAGTATTTAAAAAATAAACACCTTCCAGCTTTGTCAACCCAGAGGTCCAAATGGCACAACAGCAAATGCAAATGCTGTTTGTGACCCTTATTAAATGATGTAAACAATATGTAAAATGTTTTAAGTTAGTATGTAACAGTGAAGTTCTAAAAGAATTGAAATATTAGAAACATCAAATATGTTGAGTCCATAGCAAAAGTCCCAGTTTTGGGATACAAACACTTTTTGTGGCACTTTAATGGACAACCTTGATGATTTAGGCTCTATATATTCAACTAATGAATGCAAAACAACTGTATGTATAGATGTTCAGGCCATTATTGCATTAAATGTTAGAATGCTAGAATATATAATTCAAATAAATATGTATTTGTCCTGTTATTTGTCATATTGGATCAATGCCCTTTATTTAAATCTGCAACTGATTTTCCATTAAACATCCAGCCTTCTCTGAATACAAACAAACTACTGATGCAAACTGACATTTCCATCATTGCAATTCAATATTAACATGATAAGTTCATAATATCTCTGTAAACTGTCATGAGTAATGTTTCCACCTACTCTTAATCAAACTGAAATCAAATACGCACTGCTGGTATCATCTATCGGCATGTTTCTGCCTTATTACATTGTAATTACTAATTTGTAACAATGTAATAAGTAAAAAAGACAAGCTTTTTAATGATTTGCTTCGATTAAAGGGATACTTCACCTATGGAAAGATGAATGTGTATTTAAAATGGGTCATTTATGTAAAAGAAATGTGAAATTATTTTTGCACTTGCTTCGCTGCCCTAGGAGGCCATGCCTACCAATAACCGCGCAGTAGTTAAACAAGTCTAGGCTACTAGTGAGTCTCCGTGATGAGTCTGCCCGAAAATGTGTTTCAAGATCACCCCAAAATATCCGGGATTCGGCTTTTGCGTTCTACAATCGGCATTCATCATGTTTACTGTGGCGAACAGGACGAGTGAGGGCTGTGGAAGAATGGCGCGAGGCCGATGGCGGTTACGATTGAGCGACATCTGTGACATGTAAGTTACCGGCCTAGTATCTCTCACGGAGAGAGCGGGAATTTTCTCAGCAATGTTAAAACGCACATCAACCAATCACTTGTTTAGCGTTCATGTAAACACTACATTCAGATTCACCAATCGAAATGAATTCATTTAGATTAAACAAAAGCTGTACAACGGCTGACATCGACAGGATGTCTGGGAAAAAGAGGATGGTAACCCCTACTACTCGGCTTTCTCCACAGAACAAGAGCCTGCTAGCTTAGCTTCCAAAAAAAAAGATGGCCGACACTGTGTACATTCGGTGAGTGAGATCCCACCCTCTATGGGTGGGTTGAAAACATGCGGGACAGACCCTACTACTGACTGAAGTCTTTAGCCTCTGGCCAAAAACTCCTCCGAAGACACAAAATGACAATTTTTTCGTCATCAGAGGATTTTTTCCAGACCAAAAATACATAAATCTCTCGTTTCAGGTGGATATGAGGGTGGAAAGCATGGTAATTTGAAAATACTACTAAAGCTTAATGCTAAATCCTGAAGTATCCCTTTAATCGTTTTTAAAGCAATAGTGAATCGGACCAAATATTTTCCCACTTGTTTTATTCCCAATTCAAGAACGGCACATAAAGCATGAAAAAAGCACCAGAAAGAACACGACTGTTCTGTTTTTCACTGCAAGACAAACTGGGGGCATTAGAGGTGCATCTAATAGGCTACTAGTGTGTCTCCGTGATGAGTCTGCCCGAAAATGTGTTTTGAGATCGCCCAAAATATCCGGGATTCGGCTTTTGCGTTCTACAATCGGCATTCATCATGTTTACTGTGGCGAACAGGACGAGTGAGGGCTGTGGAAGAATGGCGTGAGGCCGATGGCGGTTACGATGAGCGACATCTGTGATATGTAAGTTACTGGCCTCGTATCTCTCACAGAGGAGCGGGAATTTTCTTAGCAATGTTAAAATGCACATCAACCAATCACTTGTTTAGCATTCATGTAAAGACTACATTCAGATTTACCAATCGAAATGAATTCAGTTAGATTAAACAAAAGCTGTACAACGGCTGACATCGACGGGATGACTGGGAAAAAGAGGATGGTAACCCCTACTACTCGGCTTTCTCCACAGAACAAGAGCCTGCTAGCTTAGCTTCCAAAAAAAAAGATGGCCGACACTGTGTACATTCGGTGAGTGAGATCCCACCCTCTATGGGTGGGTTGAAAACATGCGGGACAGACCCTACTACTGACTGAAGTCTTTAGCCTCTGGCCAAAAACTCCTCCAAAGACACAAAATGACAATTTTTTCGTCATCAGAGGATTTTTTCCAGACCAAAAATACATAAATCTCTCGTTTCAGGTGGACATGAGGGTGGAAAGCATGGTAATTTGAAAATACTACTAAAGCTTAATGCTAAATCCTGAAGTATCCCTTTAATCGTTTTTAAAGCAATAGTGAATCGGACCAAATATTTTCCCACTTGTTTTATTCCCAATTCAAGAACGGCACATAAAGCATGAAAAAAGCACCAGAAAGAACACGACTGTTCTGTTTTTCACTGCAAGACAAACTGGGGGCATTAGAGGTGCATCTAATAGGCTACTAGTGTGTCTCCGTGATGAGTCTGCCCGGAAATGTGTTTTGAGATCGCCCAAAATATCCGGGATTCGGCTTTTGCGTTCTACAATCGGCATTCATCATGTTTACTGTGGCGAACAGGACGAGTGAGGGCTGTGGAAGAATGGCGTGAGGCCAATGGCGGTTACGAATGAGCGACATCTGTGATATGTAAGTTACTGGCCTCGTATCTCTCACGGAGGAGCGGGAATTTTCTTAGCAATGTTAAAATGCACATCAACCAATCACTTGTTTAGCATTCATGTAAACACTACATTCAGATTCACCAATCGGAATGAATTCAGTTCGATTGAAACAAAAGCAACGGCTGACATCGACGGCAGGAATGTCTGGGAAAAGAGGATGGTAACCCCTACTACTCGGCTTTCTCCACAGAACAAGAGCCTGCTAGCTTAGCTTCCAAAAAAAGATGGCCGACACTGTGTACATTCGGTGAGTGAGATCCCACCCTCTATGGGTGGGTTGAAAACATGCGGGACAGACCCATACTACTGACTGAAGTCTTTAGCCTCTGGCCAAAAACTCCTCCAAAGACACAAAATGACAATTTTTTCGTCATCAGAGGATTTTTCCAGACCAAAAATACATAAATCTCTCGTTTCAGGTGGATATGAGGGTGGAAAGCATGGTAATTTGAAAATACTACTAAAGCTTAATGCTAAATCCTGAAGTATCCCTTTAATCGTTTTTAAAGCAATAGTGAATCGGACCAAATATTTTCCCACTTGTTTTATTCCCAATTCAAGAACGGCACATAAAGCATGAAAAAAGCACCAGAAAGAACACGACTGTTCTGTTTTTCACTGCAAGACAAACTGGGGGCATTAGAGGTGCATCTAATAGGCTACTAGTGTGTCTCCGTGATGAGTCTGCCCGAAAATGTGTTTTGAGATCGCCCAAAATATCCGGGATTCGGCTTTTGCGTTCTACAATCGGCATTCATCATGTTTACTGTGGCGAACAGGACGAGTGAGGGCCGTGGAAGAATGGCGTGAGGCCGATGGCGGTTACGATGAGCGACATCTGTGATATGTAAGTTACTGGCCTCGTATCTCTCACGGATGAGCGGGAATTTTCTTAGCAATGTTAAAATGCACATCAACCAATCACTTGTTTAGCATTCATGTAAACACTACATTCAGATTCACCAATCGAAATGAATTCAGTTAGATTAAACAAAAGCTGTACAACGGCTGACATCGACGGGATGTCTGGGAAAAAGAGGATGGTAACCCCTACTACTCGGCTTTCTCCACAGAACAAGAGCCTGCTAGCTTAGCTTCCAAAAAAAAGATGGCCGACACTGTGTACATTCGGTGAGTGAGATCCCACCCTCTATGGGTGGGTTGAAAACATGCGGGACAGACCCTACTACTGACTGAAGTCTTTAGCCTCTGGCCAAAAACTCCTCCAAAGACACAAAATGACAATTTTTTCGTCATCAGAGGATTTTTCCAGACCAAAAATACATAAATCTCTCGTTTCAGGTGGATATGAGGGTGGAAAGCATGGTAATTTGAAAATACTACTAAAGCTTAATGCTAAATCCTGAAGTATCCCTTTAATCGTTTTTAAAGCAATAGTGAATCGGACCAAATATTTTCCCACTTGTTTTATTCCCAATTCAAGAACGGCACATAAAGCATGAAAAAAGCACCAGAAAGAACACGACTGTTCTGTTTTTCACTGCAAGACAAACTGGGGGCATTAGAGGTGCATCTAATAGGCTACTAGTGTGTCTCCGTGATGAGTCTGCCCGAAAATGTGTTTTGAGATCGCCCAAAATATCCGGGATTCGGCTTTTGCGTTCTACAATCGGCATTCATCATGTTTACTCTGGCGAACAGGACGAGTGAGGGCTGTGGAAGAATGGCGTGAGGCCGATGGCGGTTACGATGAGCGACATCTGTGATATGTAAGTTACTGGCCTCGTATCTCTCACGGATGAGCGGGAATTTTCTTAGCAATGTTAAAATGCACATCAACCAATCACTTGTTTAGCATTCATGTAAACACTACATTCAGATTCACCAATCGAAATGAATTCAGTTAGATTAAACAAAAGCTGTACAACGGCTGACATCGACGGGATGTCTGGGAAAAAGAGGATGGTAACCCCTACTACTCGGCTTTCTCCACAGAACAAGAGCCTGCTAGCTTAGCTTCCAAAAAAAGATGGCCGACACTGTGTACATTCGGTGAGTGAGATCCCACCCTCTATGGGTGGGTTGAAAACATGCGGGACAGACCCTACTACTGACTGAAGTCTTTAGCCTCTGGCCAAAAACTCCTCCAAAGACACAAAATGACAATTTTTTCGTCATCAGAGGATTTTTTCCAGACCAAAAATACATAAATCTCTCGTTTCAGGTGGATATGAGGGTGGAAAGCATGGTAATTTGAAAATACTACTAAAGCTTAATGCTAAATCCTGAAGTATCCCTTTAATCGTTTTTAAAGCAATAGTGAATCGGACCAAATATTTTCCCACTTGTTTTATTCCCAATTCAGAGAACGGCACATAAAGCATGAAAAAAGCACCAGAAAGAACACGACTGTTCTGTTTTTCACTGCAAGACAAACTGGGGGCATTAGAGGTGCATCTAATAGGCTACTAGTGTGTCTCCGTGATGAGTCTGCCCGAAAATGTGTTTTGAGATCGCCCAAAATATCCGGATTACGGCTTTTGCGTTCTACAATCGGCATTCATCATGTTTACTGTGGCGAACAGGACGAGTGAGGGCCGTGGAAGAATGGCGTGAGGCCGATGGCGGTTACGAATGAGCGACATCTGTGATATGTAAGTTACTGGCCTCGTATCTCTCATGGAGGAGCGGGAATTTTCTTAGCAATGTTAAAATGCACATCAACCAATCACTTGTTTAGCATTCATGTAAACACTACATTCAGATTCACCAATCGGAATGAATTCAGTTCGATTGAAACAAAAGCGAACGGCTGACATCGACGGCAGGAAATGTCGGGAAAAAGAGGATGGTAACCCCTACTACTCGGCTTTCTCCACAGAACAAGAGCCTGCTAGCTTAGCTTCCAAAAAAGATGGCCGACACTGTGTACATTCAGTGAGTGAGATCCCACCCTCTATGGGTGGGTTGAAAACATGCGGGACAGACCCTACTACTGACTGAAGTCTTTAGCCTCTGGCCAAAAACTCCTCCGAAGACACAAAATGACAATTTTTTCGTCATCAGAGGATTTTCCAGACCAAAAATACATAAATCTCTCGTTTCAGGTGGATATGAGGGTGGAAAGCATGGTAATTTGAAAATACTACTAAAGCTTAATGCTAAATCCTGAAGTATCCCTTTAATCGTTTTTAAAGCAATAGTGAATCGGACCAAATATTTTCCCACTTGTTTTATTCCCAATTCAAGAACGGCACATAAAGCATGAAAAAAGCACCAGAAAGAACACGACTGTTCTGTTTTTCACTGCAAGACAAACTGGGGGCATTAGAGGTGCATCTAATAGGCTACTAGTGTGTCTCCGTGATGAGTCTGCCCGAAAATGTGTTTTGAGATCGCCCAAAATATCCGGATTACGGCTTTTGCGTTCTACAATCGGCATTCATCATGTTTACTCTGGCGAACAGGACGAGTGAGGGCTGTGGAAGAATGGCGTGAGGCCGATGGCGGTTCGAATGAGCGACATCTGTGATATGTAAGTTACTGGCCTCGTATCTCTCACGGATAGAGCGGGAATTTTCTTAGCAATGTTAAAATGCACATCAACCAATCACTTGTTTAGCATTCATGTAAACACTACATTCAGATTCACCAATCGAAATGAATTCAGTTAGATTAAACAAAAGCTGTACAACGGCTGACATCGACGGGATGTCTGGGAAAAAGAGGATGGTAACCCCTACTACTCGGCTTTCTCCACAGAACAAGAGCCTGCTAGCTTAGCTTCCAAAAAAAGATGGCCGACACTGTGTACATTCGGTGAGTGAGATCCCACCCTCTATGGGTGGGTTGAAAACATGCGGGACAGACCCTACTACTGACTGAAGTCTTTAGCCTCTGGCCAAAAACTCCTCCAAAGACACAAAATGACAATTTTTTCGTCATCAGAGGATTTTTTCCAGACCAAAAATACATAAATCTCTCGTTTCAGGTGGATATGAGGGTGGAAAGCATGGTAATTTGAAAATACTACTAAAGCTTAATGCTAAATCCTGAAGTATCCCTTTAATCGTTTTTAAAGCAATAGTGAATCGGACCAAATATTTTCCCACTTGTTTTATTCCCAATTCAAGAACGGCACATAAAGCATGAAAAAAGCACCAGAAAGAACACGACTGTTCTGTTTTTCACTGCAAGACAAACTGGGGGCATTAGAGGTGCATCTAATAGGCTACTAGTGTGTCTCCGTGATGAGTCTGCCCGAAAATGTGTTTTGAGATCGCCCAAAATATCCGGGATTCGGCTTTTGCGTTCTACAATCGGCATTCATCATGTTTACTGTGGCGAACAGGACGAGTGAGGGCTGTGGAAGAATGGCGTGAGGCCGATGGCGGTTACGAATGAGCGACATCTGTGATATGTAAGTTACTGGCCTCGTATCTCTCACGGATGAGCGGGAATTTTCTTAGCAATGTTAAAATGCACATCAACCAATCACTTGTTTAGCATTCATGTAAACACTACATTCAGATTCACCAATCGAAATGAATTCAGTTAGATTAAACAAAAGCTGTACAACGGCTGACATCGACGGGATGTCTGGGAAAAAGAGGATGGTAACCCCTACTACTCGGCTTTCTCCACAGAACAAGAGCCTGCTAGCTTAGCTTCCAAAAAAAGATGGCCGACACTGTGTACATTCGGTGAGTGAGATCCCACCCTCTATGGGTGGGTTGAAAACATGCGGGACAGACCCTACTACTGACTGAAGTCTTTAGCCTCTGGCCAAAAACTCCTCCAAAGACACAAAATGACAATTTTTTCGTCATCAGAGGATTTTTTCCAGACCAAAAATACATAAATCTCTCGTTTCAGGTGGATATGAGGGTGGAAAGCATGGTAATTTGAAAATACTACTAAAGCTTAATGCTAAATCCTGAAGTATCCCTTTAATCGTTTTTAAAGCAATAGTGAATCGGACCAAATATTTTCCCACTTGTTTTATTCCCAATTCAAGAACGGCACATAAAGCATGAAAAAAGCACCAGAAAGAACACGACTGTTCTGTTTTTCACTGCAAGACAAACTGGGGGCATTAGAGGTGCATCTAATAGGCTACTAGTGTGTCTCCGTGATGAGTCTGCCCGAAAATGTGTTTTGAGATCGCCCAAAATATCCGGATTCGGCTTTTGCGTTCTACAATCGGCATTCATCATGTTTACTGTGGCGAACAGGACGAGTGAGGGCCGTGGAAGAATGGCGTGAGGCCGATGGCGGTTACGATGAGCGACATCTGTGATATGTAAGTTACTGGCCTCGTATCTCTCACGGAGGAGCGGGAATTTTCTTAGCAATGTTAAAATGCACATCAACCAATCACTTGTTTAGCATTCATGTAAACACTACATTCAGATTCACCAATCGGAATGAATTCAGTTCGATTGAAACAAAAGCAACGGCTGACATCGACGGCAGGAAATGTCAGGGAAAAAGAGGATGGTAACCCCTACTACTCGGCTTTCTCCACAGAACAAGAGCCTGCTAGCTTAGCTTCCAAAAAAAGATGGCCGACACTGTGTACATTCAGTGAGTGAGATCCCACCCTCTATGGGTGGGTTGGAAAACATGCGGGACAGACCCTACTACTGACTGAAGTCTTTAGCCTCTGGCCAAAAAATCCTCCAGAAGACACAAAATGACAATTAGAGGATTTTTTTTCCAGACCAAAAATACATAAATCTCTCGTTTCAGGTGGATATGAGGGTGGAAAGCATGGTAATTCAAAAATACTACTAAAGCTTAATACTAAATCCTGAAGTATCCCTTTAATCGTTTTTAAAGCAATAGTGAATCGGACCAAATATTTTCCCACTTGCTTTATTACCAATTCAAGAACGGCACATAAAGCATGAAAAAAGCACCAGAAAGAACACGACTGTTCTGTTTTTCATTGCAAGACAAACTGGGGGCATTAGAGGTGCATCTAATAGGCAGAGCAGGTTGTTTACTTCACTGCTAGAGCGAGTCAGAGCTGCTGGTTTCTGATCAACTGCCAGAGGGACACAGATTTCTTTGCCAGACTGGCATAACTCAAACAAGCACAGCAACAGATGCCGCATAAACCACACAATTTTTAGAAACCGACTCAATGTACGTAAAAAACAGCTGGTAATATTGTTCAAGGGAAGGATAATTTCACTATTTGCATAATGATATTTCTTAGCCTTGCATCAAAAGAAGTCCATGAAGTGAATACAGGCTTCCAACAAAAATGTGCTTTTGCTCTGTAATTAATTTGGGAAACAATTATTTCTGTTCATTGTTAGATGTTTTATGATATTGTATTGATGTATTGCTATTGGTGTGCTACAGTGAGTATTGCACTATAAGCCATTATCGGACAGTACGCATTTCTTGACTACGTTATGTGAACATTTGCCCATGAAGGAGGTAATGAGAAACTTATATTTAGCTGTACAATATGTAAAGGTGCACTCAGATGCACTTAGACGCCATTCACTTTTAAGTCATTTCCTATCATCATCAGAGCAGAAAGCAAACATTTGAAATGTACTTGAACATTAAAGCGAAAAACAGGTACCACAACTGCCATTTTACAAAGAAAATAAATAAATAATCATGTTATGAAAACAGAAAAATTGGATATACCAATATGGTATGGAAAATCATTCAGATCCATTGTCATCCTTAAATATAGACTCTAATAAATTTCCATTGGATACGCAGGCACTTTTGAATAATCTTGAGTGAAATGTCTATTTCAC
>JAQIUQ010001812.1:212500-245000 GCA_030378365.1 Hybognathus amarus | reverse complement strand
TATATATATATATATAGCCAAACCAAGTTATTTTAAATTATTTAATTCTTATAGCTTATCATTTTTAAAACTGACATTTCTGACTTTATGGCCCACAAAAAAGTCAAAATTATTTTAATGAAAACATTTAAAAATATGTTCAGAGGTGTATTAAAGTCATTTATGTATTTTTTGACTAAATAATGCACTGTAAAAAATCTTTTCATGATTAGTAATCACAACATTTTTTCTTTTGTCAAATCAAATTAAATAATTGATTTAGTTTAGATAACATATCATTTTGAGTTTCTGATGATTCAATCATTCTCCTTCATTGTATTAACTCACTTTTTTTCATTTAAATTAACTTAAAATTTTAAGGCAACCAGGTTACTTACTTTTTTAAGTTAAACCAACAATAATTTTTTTAAGGGCCACTGAGATTTACCTTTCATTATCTACATTTCTTAAATGTAGATAATGAAAGGTAAATCTAGCGGCCCTTACGTGCCGATTGTTGATACTGGCAGAGTATCACACATGACAAATATTCAGCAGTATCGAGCACTTGCAATATTGATCAAGAATTCATGTCTGCCTTTGCGTACTTGCGTAAAGTGTGTTTCTGGCCTTACCTGCCTTACAAAGCAAATTTGATTTGCCACACAGAGGTCACTAGTTGAATTTCCATTCAACAACATTAGTAAGTTGCTGCTATACTGTCACAAATTCCATTCTTGTAACAGATGAATAAATTTGGCCTCCCATAGTGCTGTAATTTGAAGCAGCAGCGCTCCGTCCTTCCAGATCCGACATCCCAAGACTTTCCTGATGCACTCTTACAGGAATCAAGCTGGAACGAGGACATGGCACCCTCCAGGGAATAACTCACAGTTCTGAGGCTCGCTAGTGGTTAACTGCCGACTTCCCTCAGGGTTCTGGAGGGTTGTAGATGGCATGGTGGAGGTAGTGATGAACGGTGGGGAAGAGAGTGGGAGAGAGAAGAAAGAAAGAGAGGAAGAGCACAGTGGAAGTGCCAGCACTATAACAAATGGGCCTCCAGCCGAAGCCAGTGCAATCCTTGGCGTATGTAGCGCACCAGTTCTGTCATGCTGCTGTGCTGCGTCAACGGTTCCATTACTGAGTCCAGCTCCACAAAGAACTCTGGCAGAAGAGAGAGAGAGATGGTCGTCAACATGGGAAGTTTGAGACTCTGGTAAATTACATATAACAGCTGCTGATGATCTTTTGGACATTAAGTGCTATTTTAAGTGTGGCACTGACAGCATAAACCAACAACAAAGCAGATGCAGCTTGCTGGCGAGAAGCCGTAACTACAACATCTATGGAATTTTCCATAATTTATGACACAACTTTTCCCAACAGGAATTTTCTGTCAAACCATGTTTCCACTGTTACATGGTAGGGGGCGCTATTACACATCTTCTGAAAGAAGCGAAAATCTCTCTACAATGTAAACAATTTAAGTTAATTTACTGACATTTTTTTTGTAAACCAATTGCCTAAAAATTATTAAACAAACTTAATGCTTAATTGAAAAAAAAAGTTATGTGAACTTGACAATTCCACATTACTTCTTTTTTTCCGATTAAGTTTATTTGCTTAATAATTTTAAGTGAACTGATCACTTTTTACAGGCGAAAAAGATTCAGAAATAAGTGATAAAAGCATTGCTATATGCATGTTGTAGTCTTTCAGATTCAAGTGTTGGTAAATAATTAAATGAAATAAATAATTAAATAATAAATAACAACTCTGCACTCAATTGGATAGACCCACAACCAACTAGAGCAACATAAAAAAAGAGCTACGCAAAGTTGTCAACAGAACTCAAATACACGCACGCTGGAACAACTAGTAAAATAACGAGTGTTGCTTCTTTTACTTGGTCCTCCATGAGTGTGGCCAAATGAAAACCACAAAGACCACAGGGTTTTCATTAGCCATGTTTCCATCGACACGTTTTTATCCGAATTAAGTAATATCGAATGAAAATGCCTTATGGAAACAGTAAAATTCGATGAAATTTCATCAAAATTGACTCAAATGAAATACGTTCGGTCTCATCGGATTTTCTCTTGATCGATATACGGCTAATGCGATAAAAGCTGATGGAAACATTATTTGCCGAATAAATAATGAATTGCTATTAAGTTTTATGACCTTTTACAACCGCCTCGCATACATTATCCCATACATATCTCGCTATCAGCTGGCACATACCGGTAATCATTATTAGGCTTCAACTTGTGAAATAACGTTACTTGATCATTTGTTGGTAGACGGCGCGAATCCGTTTTGTCGAACAAAACTTTGTTCACAAAAGTTTGCTTGAATGTTGTTCGATTCAGTGCGAAGATGAATGGAAACACCTTAAAATGTCTCAAATCAATTCGATATATACCAATTTGATCGCAAAACAGCATGTGACGTCATTTAGTACAGGTTTTTATTCGCTTTAAAGCCGTTTGATGGAAACACACTTTCACCAGCTTTATTCGCATGAGTTTTTTTACCGAACTTCAGATAATTCGATTGACAAGTAGATGGAAACATGGCTATTGTGTCCCATTATCTTAGCGACCATCAGAGCCAACTGATAAAATAAACTTTTGGCAAACACATCTTTCCGATCGACAAATGACTTGATTGTAGTTCTCTGCTTGTCTTTTAAAATGAATGCACCGTCGATTTATTTTCAACAACAGATGCGATGGCGTAATCTCAATTCTCCAGCTGCAGTCATCTTTTAGGGAAACCAGTTCAAACCAAGCGCTCTTTGATAATGAGATGATTACTTAACTGCAGATCATCTGTCCATCATCGTATAAAGCCCGCCCTGGCAATTTGATTGGCCAGACTAATTCTGAACTGATCACAATTACTCCTCAATGGATCGAGTCCAGAGACCGAACTTTCCGAACCAAAGCAAACTTCCTGTTCTGGGTGGTGTTTGGGGTGGCATCCAGGCTAAAAAAATGCTGGCGCTGGCTGGCAACATAAAAATAAATAAATAAATAAATAAATAAATAAAAATAAAAAACGTTGGTGGGGGAAGAGTTAAGAAATGTCTTTTTTTAACCCTTTCAGCCACTCATTTTCATGGAGCTATGATAAACAACAACAAAAACTACAATAAAGATGATAATTAAAAATAATAATTCTTTCTTCACTCACAAAAATCAATAATAATAATAATAATAAAAAAGATCCATTCATCTTTAATTAAATTTTCCCGGACACTGAAAATCAAAGAGAAACATCAATGTGAATCTTCTTACTGTGAGTTTAGCCTGAAGATAACGTGAGTATCTGATGACATCACTGCCACCTACTAATGACTGCAGCAATTAGCAAACAGATGACAACAACAGACTAAAGAGTCATGTACCCGCCCGAGGACCTGCTTCTGTCATAATGAGCCAATCCCGCTATCATTCTGACCAAAGCTCGTACCCCAAGCCCTTAACTGCGTTCCTTTCTAGGAAAGACACTGAGGAGGGGATGTTGAGAGTTTATTACGGCTGATTTTTGAGGCGGGGGAGACCTCGTACAACACACGGGGTCTCAGAGGGTTTTAATTAGTCTCCTCCAGAGGACAGAGAGAGAACGAAAGAGAGGAAATGACAAGCCACATCAGATCTCAAATGCAATTAGCATAGTCGCTTTTTCATTTCTCTGGTGGTCCATATCAAAATGTTGAGTCACTGCAAGTGTGAGAGGTGAATCTCTTATATAACGTAGAGATACAGTTTACGACAGCGAAGACGAAATGAGATTTATCCGCAAGGGAGAGATTTTAGGAGAATTTGGGAAAGTGATTCTTCACTTCAATGATTGTTTTATAATGCAAGATATAAAAGCCCTAAAATTGGCAGGCAAATGACGAATAATCTTCTCGACTATCAGCGAAAAAATATACATTTGATAAACGTTGATAAATATTCCACACTGTAAAAAATAAACCGTAAATTTTACGGTAAAAAAACGGCAGCTGTGGTTGCCAGAACTTTACTTTACAGAACTTTGTCTTGTGGAATGGTTTACCATCAAACCTTAAACTGTTGAGCTCTTCCTATTATTATTTTAAAAAATTGGTTATTAAACCAATAAATTAATAAAAAGAAAGAAAAGAGAAAGGAAATAGAAATAGGAAGGCATGTAGTAGTACAAATATGTAGAATATTTGTATTGACTGCTTGTTTATTTGGGAATCTGACTCTTCTTTTCGTTCTTTTATTGAGTTCTTATCTGTTTTATTGTGTTTGTATTTTGTATGCCCCTTTTCTTCTCTGTTTTAAATGTTATTTTGTCTATGTACCGTTTCTCATCTTCCATGAAGGACCACAATGGAAACAAGCCTTTGGGCTTTCTTGTGTGTTTTTTTTATCCTTTTGAACACTTCATGTTGATTGTTGTTCAATAAAGTTTTCAATCAATCAATTCAATCAAATTCAATCAATCAAATTCAATCAATCAATCAATCAATCAATCAATCAATCAATCAATCAATCAATCAATCAATACTGTTACAAATATGGCAGGAACATTAATGGTTTTACAGACTTAACTTAAAATTTACAGTAATAAACCGTATTTTATTTTCTGATAAAATGTTGATTTACCAACTGATTGACGGATTGATATCTGTTTTAGACCATGGTAATACACTGACAACCAACAATCATCACAGTAGTGATGAGTTACATGAGCAATCACAGCCCATCACAAGTGAATACTTGTATAAAGCAATACTTATTTAAAGAAGCTGCAAAATGTCATTCACACAAACATTAAGCACAATCATGTTAACACACATGAAATATAAAAAATGCAATAAACATTAATTTAACAACATTAAATGTAACATAAAACCCTAATGTACATAACTTATTAGAAAGAAAAAAAACAATAAAACTTAGGAACCATAGTTATTTCAACAAAAATACATAAAATGTGAAGTGTCACACAGGGAATTGTGGGAATGTCAATTTACATTTTTTCACTGTAAATTATACAATGATTTGTTCTTTTTTACTTTCAAAAACTGTAAATTTAACAGTATTTTACTGTAAAAGTATATCACAGTTATTTACTGTGTATAGTACGGAAACATTCTGTTTACCAATTAACAGTTTTGCACTGTTATTTTTTACAGTGCACGCGCTGCTTTTTTATAAGTATTTTTCTGGAAACAGCTTAAAAGAATGGGTCTTTTTCACTAATGATGGGGTTGATTATTTCGCAATCCTACATACATTTCGCAGGAGAACATACATTTTCTTACAAAAAGTCTCCACCTAAAACACGTGCGTCCATGTTTTTTTGTCCTTAACCTCGTTCTAGTTTTAATGATTGTGGAGTATTTTAAATGAGCATGTGTGTGCATGAGGTTAGTCATTTGCATAAAACATCGCCACTCTCCTTATAGAGTGCCTTAGTGATGAAGTCACTTTGTAGGACAACTGGAAGTTAACTCGCATGGGTTTCCTCGATCGAAAAGTTATGCATTTTCCCCATAGACTTTTGGAAAATTGCAAAAAATAAGATCTTTGTTCAAGAAAGAGTTGTGACCCTTACACGTTTTGTCTATCAAGATAATCTTTACAAGTTAATCCAAAATGTATACATTTTGAAGCCTATATAAAGTTTTTTAAAAACACAAGCAGACACAATAAAGTTTAAAAAATTTGTTATCGAAAGTAACAAAACACAGAGCTTGTTATTTGGTGTTAATGGTGGTTAGGCTACAAAACTGAATTCGTTGTGTACATAAGACATGAAGTCCATTGAGCCGGGCTGGGCGGGGCCGGGGTAGCAGGGGGCGGGGCGGGGCGTGTTCGGTACGCAATGAGCAGTATCGCGATTCGAATCGTGAGTTCAGTATCGACGGTTTTTCGGTTCGGTTCGAAAATCGTTACACCCTAGGAAAGATATGTGTGGATTGATGTTCTCGGTTTCATCAGAGGAAGGGGTTACTAGAAATAATAAATGTGTATCTATTCCTTTTAAAAAGAGGTCATCTTAAAGGAGAACTCGGCAAACAATGAACCTTTGGTCTAATAAAACATTGGTACCTAGCCAATTGTTCTCTGAGATTTGTGAGTTTTATCTCTAAAAACTGTTTCAGCGTATAATACTAGCACTGGGGGCATTGACTAAGTAAAAAGAAATCGCTAGTTTATACCACTAACAAGGCTCAAAATAACCCCACACTAACACAGTAGCATAATGAGTGTCCATACATGCAAAACGAAGCATTGAGAACTTTGTAAGAGTACAGACCGTTTAATAAGAAGATACGTTATAAAGACAGTTCACTTCGTGTATACAGACAGGAGCCATTTTAGAATACAGTCTCGATAAGTCGAACCACGAACGACGTGCTGAGTGATCTGAACTGAGTTCAGCGAACTTCTGAACTGTATAAACGGCGTTCGGGGATCGAACTTATGAAGACTATATTCTAAGATGGCTCCTATCTGTATACACGAAGTGAACTGTCTTTATAACGCATCTTCTTATTAACCGGTCTGTACACTTACAAAGTTCTCAATGCTTCGTTTTGCATGTATGGACACTCATTATGCTACTGTGTTAGTGTGGGGATATTTTGAGCCTTGTTAGTGGTATAAACTGGCGATTTCTTTTTACTTAGTCAATGCCCCAATACTAGCATTATACGCTAAACGCTAATATTATATATACGCTTATACGTTTTTAGAGATTCTCTTTACATTCGATTATCATGAAAACAAATCTCAGAGCATGATTGACTAGGTACCGATGTTTTATTAGACCAAAGGTTCAATGTTCGCCAGAGTTCTCCTTTAATCTTGTTGGGCTTTTAATTACCTACACTGTGGTGTTTGAATTATACAAATAGACCAAGAAATGTGGAAGTTATGATATTTTGAAGTGTTTGTTCAAGCAGAAGAGGTAACAATTTTTCATTGTTTTATTGTTTTAAATTTCCTTGATTTAATTTTTGTATTGCTAGCATTGTTAGCTAGTTAAGTGGCTAACAGCTGGTAGCTTGCTAGCTGTTATTCATGACTTGCCTTGCTGTTATTAATCTGGATTAGGCTTGACACGATAGTCAATAAATTATTTAGATGTACGATTAATAGTTTTTCCAGCCGCGATAATTTCATTTGCATGCTTGTTTGTTTCCTCGTCTCTCTCTCTCCTTCTCTCTCTGCCAAAGAAACTGTATGACAACTCTGTTAAAGATATAACTGATTTATTTTACTTGAATACTCTCCAAAACGGACATTTAAACAAAGTTGAGTGTAGTTGTCCATTCAGACAGGAAACAGAGCTCAATTCATTTCTCGCGCAATGTATAGGGGAATACGGCTGCATGCTTCGGGTCGGTGTGTGCGCACAGAAAGATGAGACATACAATATGAGACATGCAGCCCTTCTCTTTGAATGACAGCTAACCACTTCTTTCTTCTATCCTTTTATTTTGCAATATAATAAAACACCAGTTCAGGGTTCCTCTTTCGGCTGTTTGTGCAACATATTGCACTCATTACTGAGACCGCCGGCCGTAAAGATGGCGGCGCAAAGCTACAGTGACATCATGTGACCCGAACGAATAAGGGATTTACCCACAACATTCCCTTTATAGTCTTTGCTTTATGTTATATCCCAACAAAATCCCTGTATATCGCTATATCAGTATTTATTGCTCTGCTCCACACTCTACTTGCAGTCTAAAGAAAAAAAACAAGTGTCAGTACAAGCTGTCTGCTGAACAATAAAACCGGAAATATAACTCAAAACCCATTCTACCTTGACTTTCCTGGGCCAGCTTGTCAGAGGTTTCCCAGTGTTCATAGCTGCGCAGGATGTTGTTGGTGATGTTGACATGGCTGGCTGCCATGTGGTGGATGCGTTGGGGAATGGCCACACTTCCAGAGGCAGAGGAAGAGCCCATCACTCCAGTGCCACTGCTGACCGAACTGACAGGAGATGGACTCAAGGACATCGAGACGGGGTACCTGTGCTCCTGGTACAGATGAAACATTGACCAATGAGAATTTTGGAAGATCCAATCCGCTGTATACCAGTATTATTTCAAACTGAGCCAACGCTTTCCACACCCTGAAAACAGATCATTCCAATCCTTCAAAGTTCACTGCTCAGTTTCTGTACATTGTTATGCTTCATTCTTAAAAATAAAGGTTCCAAAAGGATTTCTGTAGTAATGCCATAGAAGAACTATTTTGTGTTCCCCTAATAATGGATTGGTTCCATAAATATTAAATGCATGGAACCATATAGATGCTGATAAAGATCCTTTAATTATAAGAGTGTTGGTAACCCTGCCCACAGTGCATTCTCATTGGATAAATATCCTGTGCCACGTTACTTTATATTACTCTAATATGTTTTGATTGGCTGTGGCTTTCTAATGAAACTAGTGTCATGTATTTGTAATTACGCATTTGTAATGATGAAGCTGCAATTTATTCAGTTTCAATAACAGACTTGATAATAAAGCACTTTACATGTGCGGTAACACTTATAAGAACACAATAAGGTTCATTAGTCATGTATTAACTAACATGAACTAACCATGAGCAATACATTTGTTAATCTTTGTTAACGTTCAGTTAATAAAAAATACAGCTGTTCATGGTTCGTTCATGTTATTCCACAGTGCATTAACTAATGTTACCAAGATTTGAATAATTAGTTAATGCTAAAATTAACATTAACAAAGATTAATAAATGCTGCATAAGTGCCGTTCACTATTAGTTAATGCTAACTATTGTAGTTAACTAATGTTAACTAATAAACCTTTTTGTGTAGTGTTACCAAATGTGCTAGTAACTTTAAAGTAACACTTTTTTTATTACAAGGACACTTTTTAAAAGTTTAGTTAGGTTTGTAAAGAAATAGTAAAAGAAATGTGGCCTTCATTGTAAAAAAATAAAATAAAAAAATGCTGCCTTACATTTTAAGTACAATATTGGATATTTAAGTCATTTCAACTTAAATTAGATCAGAACCGCCATTAAACAACAAGCTGAATCTTGTAGAACATAAAAAAGTGCATAACTTAAAGGAGTAAATCACTTTCAAATCAACTTTTGCTGATAATTTACTCACAGTCTTATCTACTGAAACGATCGGAATAATCGAATCGATCGGTAAATTATTTTTAATTTAAAAAATAAACAATAAAGTTTAAGTTTTATAAGCACAAATGTTCGCCTTGCTCTGTTCTGTGATGAGCGTTCGTGACTCTCTCCTGTTCAAACTCGTTCATCAAAATGAACAAATCTTTTTTTAGAAGTCATGACTCGAATTGTCCTAGATAAGACCCTTATGCCTGGTTCAGATTACACTTTTTTTTGTCTGTTACGATAGTCACTGTGTCAGATTCTCTGTCGTGGACAATTCACAATGTCAGACTACACGTTGCTTCCTGACCAGTCATCGCATGCCGTCTTTAACGGCGCGTGATGTCAGTCGAGAAAGCGAAACTAGCGAGTGACTTCCGGAAACGAACGTAAACAAACAATGGAGTGTTGTATTGGCTGTCCTGTGTTCAGAAAAATTTAAAAAAAGAAAAAGAAAGAAAACCCGACAATGGATACGTTCCTGGATTGCTCGGCATTGCCTTTTCAGCGTGAGAAATACACGGTGTGGCGTGTGGACTGGTTGAATTGCGTATGTCTCACAGCCATTGCGTGAGACTTAACCCTGCTCGAAGAGGACAGTATGGGCTGTCAATCCTCCAAAGAGAACTTGAGGTAAACTATTGTTTTCTTATATATTTTTACTTTTAGTTTTAACGTTAGCACCATAGTCTCTCTTCGTTTCGCCATTTTTGAAAGTTGTGTACAGAAAAGATGTGCTCCTATTGGTCAACCTCGTACATGTGACGGAACCGTCGTGAACGACCATTACAAAAATTAAACATGCTAGTCTTTGTGTCGTGATGTTGTGAAGCATCGCAGACGCGACGTAGGTTGTCTCCCACTATGACACTCTATACGAGATGATACGATCATAATCTTGCGTCCCGACGCCCGTTGTCGTTTACGAATCCCCACAACACCCTATGTCAAATGGATCGTGCCAAAATCGGGCTAAAAACGTGTAATCTGAACCAGGCATTATTCATCGTCTGGTGTCGTTTAAAGCCCTTTGAAGCTGCACTGAAACTCTCATTTGGACCTTGAACCATTTGGCTCCCAATGAAGTCCATTATATGGAGAAAATCATGGAATGTTTATCAAAAACCTTAATTTCTTTTCGACTGAAGAAAGAAAGACGTGGACATCTTGGATGACATGGGGGTGAGTAAATTATCAGCAAAACTTTTTTTTTTTTAAAGTGAACTACTCCTTTAACTTTTTGATCATATACTTTTTGTGTTTTATTTCATTAATATTAAATTATCTGCAAGTATAGATTTTCAAAAACATACTTCTAAAGAATTGAAGTACGCTTCAAGTGCAGATTCAATACAATAAATCACACTTCTAATTCACAAGGGTGTGCCACTACCGCCTTGCCTGGCAAACCAGACCTATCAAGATGTTAGGTCTGGGAACTCACAATTGGCATACCTCAATCTGGGGGGCGGGATAAAAGGTTGTCTTTCAATATCCCTCTGCACGCCATAGGATAGCGCTAACCAACCAGAGCGATGATGGCTGTGGCTGAGCGAGTCCCATGCGTTTTCCCCATGGTTTTCCCTCCAGCAGAGCAAGTTGATATATTAAACTTTTGCCTTATCCGGTCGGTCAAAACTCTGAACACATCTTCCTTTTTAAGAATGACTTAAGTTACGTTCTTAACTCCAAGTCATCCGAGTCGCGGCCAAAGCCGAAATGAAAAGACCGCTGTTCGCCAGCTGCGTCTTGTTTGTTTTAAAGTAGCAGGGAAATCACCTATGGAAATACTCTATGGAAACCGTAACTCTGCCGTCATTGTGTTAAGCCCGCCACCAACTCTATACATAATGTGATTGGCCAGACCAGAGTTTGGATTTTCCACTTCGAAAGTCAACGGAGAGTTGCTAGACCACACTTTGCAGCAAAATATTTTTTGCTGCCGCTAGGGTGCGTCTAGATTTCTAGGCTAACTACCACCAGCAATATGATTCTTTATAGTTACCCAACAACCCTTTTATCAATATCTCAGTACATCCTCAACAGTAACCTGGAGACATGGTCGTCCCTCCAGACAACCATCGGCACACATATTCACTGGTCTCTTTAGTCCTGCAACCCCAAACAGTCTGGTTCAGTGGCCTGTAATCCACTGGAAAATGAAAACACACTCAAGCCCTCGGCCGGCTAATTTATGCGCCCTGTCATCGCAACGGGTTTCAGGGCTCGGCTGAAATAAATAAACTCCCTCTGAGGCGAAAAAAAAAAAGGCAAAAAAAGATTCATGATGGTAAAGGATGGGGAGGAGGTTGAGGATGGATGTGTTGATCACACTCTTTATTGCTAATGCAGTGGCTGCAGGGGCCGGACCGCTGAGGCTAATAGCTTTTGACAGGCAGGTTGGCAGGCGAACAGCGGGCCTGGGTAGTGTCCTGCTAAAGGCCAGATCAGACACACACACAAAGTCAAACACAGCGCCTTCGCACCAGCTCACCCCATTGGTACTCAGTTGCCATGGAGCTGACATGGAAGCGATGCTGCTTTCCCAGAGTTCATCTCTTCATGTCCTTTCATTGATGTCAATAAACCATGACTGAGGTTTCATATCTCACACTATAGCACTTGGCAGCGGGAGGACGTTTCAGGCTGTTCTCAAGCAAGATGGAATCTTTTCATAAGCTGGCAGAAATACAAAAGGACAAGGAGAGGAAAAAATGCACGTACTTTCCATTGGCTCCCCACGGTGAAGGTGCTTGGGAACTTTTCGCAGAATTCTTGAGGGAACAAGAAAATGTTGGTTGAGAACACAATTTATAAACAGACAGCGCATGATCAGAAAATGCAAAAGGATGGTACGTCTCGTGCAAATTTTGCATAATCAGTTTACGATTGGACAGTGTATATGTAATAATGGCATGCATAATACATGAGAACAAGCTATTCAAATAAATATGCGGTTAAAACCAAGATCTCTGGCTCTTTTGCTTATTTGCGAGAAACAAAGGCATGGGGGTCTTACCTTGAAATACTCCATTAGTGAGCGTGAATACTTCATTGCATGATCTTTCTTCAACTTGAACATTCGCAAGTACAGAAGTGACAAACATCGATTGCTGAAAAAGAGGAAATAATCATTATGTGCCATTAAGATCCTGCCTAACGTATTCTAGGGATATTGAAAGACGCTGTTATGAATACTAATGTAGCTTCATTAAGGCAATGCATGGGTGTTTCTTTAGCTTTGTGCACTTTTATATCCCACTGAGAAGATTTTTATTAAAACAAACTTTTTGTTGTATTCAGATTATGATAAAACCGGACATTTTTAACCATGACAATAATAATTATTTATGCACATTTTTTAAGGGTGTTGATTTGATAGTTTTATTCAATATAAAATATAATAGTCCATCATAGAAAAAAAATTGATTGCATTTCTAAAAATATTAAAATCAAAAAAGTGACAAACTTCAACCCTCATATATATATATATATATATATATATATATATATATACATATACAGTGTATCTGTACTTCACACCGCTGCTAACTTGAAGCTCTGGCCGCCTGTCAAGGACGCTTGTCAAAAAATAGGGAGAAGCTTGTTGACACTTTGGACGCTTTGAACGCTCTGACGTTGCAAGCAAGCAATACACTGAAGAAACCTATTTTAATGACAGCATTTTTATAACCGTTTTGGTCACATTTGGTCCGGAAAATATAGTTAGCTATTATTATTATTGCGGTCAAATCGGTGTCACCATGAGCAAATTAATTGCATTCCCGCTTTAAAACGAGCGTTCGTAAATATTTCAAATAAGAGTTGCGCTCATGCGGTCCCTATAAGCAAACAACGTCATGTCATAAATGATACGAAACCAGTAGGAAACACAGCAGTGGCGATGATTAGCTTCTCTTCCATTTTCTCCGAGCGAATGTTTTGGTAGGAACGAAAGTTTACATTCATGTTTCTCCGAAATCAGCCAGCGTGAAGGACGTCTATATTCCGATTGGTTGCTGTCGTTTTACCGCTGAACCGCGTCACAGCTCATTACTTAGTGCTCTCTAACCAGTACTCATAGCGACAGGACCAAATATTACAAAGATGGCGATGTCTATAGAATTTAATAGTCTTATCACTTTTAAACACGACTTTATCTTAATTAACCGACAGCAGCTATTATATTTGCGTGGAAAGTCACGTGTAGAACACAAAACTGACGGGAGCAGTGATCTAAAACCTTCAGATGGGACACGAAAACCCACAATACACGGCTCTATCCAACACATTCTCATCCCAAGACGTCATCTAACTGACACTTCTGACCATACGTGAACGTTCAACGTTTTAGGGCACCCTTTAACGTCAGTTAGATGACGATCCTCAGGGCGTCATCCAACTGATGCTTTACCTTTAGCGTTCAGTTAGATGACGCGGGTAGGCTTTAGGTCTGGGAAAGGGTTAGGATTAGATAGCATCATCTAACCGACGTTAAAGGGTACCCTAAAACGTTGGATGTTGACGTATGGTCAAAAGCGTCAGTTATATGACGTCTTACGCCCGTTTCACATATACTCCGTGTGCAGTGTGTATGCGGTGAGTGTTGCGGTGCGTATCCGGTACAGGGGCAGCACGCGCTAAAATGCTTTCACATATGCTGCGTTTGCATTGCGTATGCTGTACCACAAACACGATTTTTATTTCAAATTCAGAAGTTATGTAGCAATAGGGTGACCAGTGACCAACAGTCCTGATATCCCAGGACATGTCCTGTTTTTCACGTCCTGTCCTGGCCGTTTTTTATAAAGTGATGTCGGTTTTCAAAAAAAAAAAACGCTGGGAAAGATCAGATTTACAGCAAAATATAGGAGATGGGCAAACAAGGAGGATGATGAAGAAAAACAAGATAAAGAGGAAGAAAACTAGTTTGTTTTTGTAAGTTTGTGAGAAGTATTTTGTTCAATTTGATGGTATTTCTTTTTCTAATTAATATTTATATATTTATTTTTCTAATACAGAAGAGACACTATTTTTTATCATTATTTCATTATTTTTAAACCTGTCATAAAACATGTTGAGTATCCTCTTAGAAGCCTATCTGAATTTGTATCTTAATATAACAATTTTCTATCCACAGAGGGGGCCTATGTATTGAAATTAATAAGGCATCTTTGAGTAAACTTCGAGTATCATTTCTTTGCTGAGCCATGTGTCCTGGTTTTTGCTAATCAAAATATTAAAATAAAAGTTTTGCCAGCATTGCGATTCTCTTTGTACACTATTACAAACTTTAATGGACGCATGCACGTTTAAACACAATTTAAACAATGAATGCATACAATTCCATTAGGGGTGTAACGGTTCACAAAATTCACGGTTCGGTTCGATACACTTCTGTCACGGTTCGATTACGGTTCGGTATGTTTCATATAGCAAAAAGAAAGAAATGGCAGAGAAATTTCCTTCATTTATTTTTTTTTATTTTATTTTTATTAAAACTAACAAAGTATGATTTTTTTTTACTTTGAGCAATGATGGAGCTATACTTGACTTTTCTTAGGAGCATATAAAACAAAACAGCTCCTTGGACAAAATGAAATGTAATATTGTAGTAGTTATAAACAAAGGTTTATTTTAGTTTAGATTAACATTTGAGGGCAGTAATTGTATTGATAATGTCAAAATACAACAGACGTGATGTTACTTAAAAGCATTATAGCCTACTATTCCTGCCAAACTTACAGATAGTAGTGTTATACAGTAAATCCATGGTGATGTTGCTGATCTGTTGACTCTGGATAGTTCATTCATGGCACAAAATTTCTTCCTGGTTTCCACGTCAGTGCTGTTTGATCCGTTAATAACGGTGAAATGTGAATGTTTCTCACTAGATCTCGCAGCGATGTTATTACTTCAGTGGCAAATTCAATTGTTTTCTTTACTGGATTTGGCTGTGTAGTAACAGTGCTGATGATGAAGATCGGCTTGCGCTGCATTGGTCCAAACTGATAAACGGTCCGACATCCAAACAAACAACCAGACAATAACGAGTAGCTCAGTTTCGTTGCGCTTACATTACATTTGCCATTTGATGTTGGACAATGTTGTGGTCACGCCAACGTCTCTTACATTCGAAAACCGAACCGAAAGCCTCGTACCGAACGGTTCAATACGAATACGTGTATCATTACACCCCTAAATTCCATGCATTACTTCTATATATATATTAAGAAGTAATGTCTTAAAGTAAAAAGATGAAACAATTAAATATACATTTATGGAGAGATTACTATATTTTGTTTAATTAAATGCATTTATGGTGAAACTAATAAATTTCGAGGTCAATCTGAGTTCATTTTGACCACGAACCGTGCACTGTCACTTTATTTCTGCGTTTGTAGCACAGCAGAAATAGACTCAGGCACAGAAACGATCTCTGCACTGCTGTATACGCACCGCAACTGGAACGGATCGACAAACTGCATCCGCGTGCACTGTGAAAGCTCTAACCTGTTAACATACGCACTTGCAAACGGAGTATGTGTGAAACGGGCGTTAGGATGAGAACATGCTGCTCTATCGCACTGAATGACGAGACAGACAGTGTAAACTTTTTAAAGTTGTCGGGTCTGGATCCCTTCACACAGCGCAACTTTTCGGAGAATACGGTACTGAAAATGTCTGGGTTTGAGTTATACGGTAATAAAATGCGGTTGTCACTCCAGTAAGAAACTGAATTGTGTGTGAATATAACCGTACAACGACAACTGTATTCTGCTGCTGTGTGAGTGTGATTTAAAGCAGTCGGCTGTTTTATTACAAAAAAAAAATTCCCATCTTAGAGTATTTTTGAAAACAATACAAACTTTTAGATAAGGTAGAAATGTGTTCAGGTGAATGTTCAAAACCAAACCAAACAAATGATCCCGTGATGCACGTAAGTTCACAGTTGGACACAGTTAGTAGTTGAAAACTAGCAATTGTGAAAATTCACAGGGCCAAAAAAACCCTATAGCAATATCTTTAGACAACAACAACAACAACAACAACAGTATTATCATACGCATCAGTGTGCATCAGTATAAGCAGTGAGGAAAAAAGCAGCCAGTATCATGGGGTGGCTGACCTTTCGACAGTATGCTTGCGAGACACCAGATGCTTGGGACATATGCACAGCCCCATGAAACCAAAACTAGCGTTCTCACATTTATGACGCATCCAAACAACTGAAGTCACATTAATATACAAGCAAGGTGTCTGTCCCCTAAAGCCGCTCAGGTCTTTTTATGTCATTGTTGATGCGTCTTCATTGTGCGTGAAACATTTCCCTGTGTCACAGGTCAAACTCTATTGGCCTAATATATCTGAAGCCAGAGAGTAAACATCTTTTTACAGCTCTCTCAAATGCATATAATATCACCCGAACGGTATTATGTCCTCGACCCGGGTTTATAAATCATAAACGCAGCAGCCTTTGAAAAATCCCTTTCGGCTGCTCGACGGCTTTCATTAACGCGGCAGAAAGACTGGCAGCTGAATTCCAATCTGTGCTGATGACTGTCATTCCGCTATAAGCGCAAAACTAACCTTGACATTCAGAATAAACAAGCCGCCGCGGCATGACAGGCAGGCAGAGCATGGGCGGCTTTTATCTGGGCGAGACTATGTTTCCGCCGTCACCATGTGGAAATCTTTCATTATCCTCTAATAGCTTAATGAAATACAGGAATAATGATCCACTCTAAGCTGATTAAGCGCTTTAGCAGTGTTTTAAAGCTTCCTTCCAGATACGGATGATTGTCGTCGAGTGATGGCTGAGGGGAGATTTAACTGGCTGCTAGAGCAAAGCGCTGGATTTAGCTTCTGATGGTACGTGGGGAACGGCGTCGGAGCTTATAATACCACCCCTAACGCCCTTAGAAGGCCCGAACGCTTACACCACTTCAAAACAACTACATCAATTGGGTTATCAATGCAATCCGCATCTTTGACCTCCATGTTGGGTGTCTAACTGCATAACATTTTAAATAAAATAGTTTTCTATCAAATAGGCACTGCTTTGATCTGACTATTGGTATAATGTCTTGAGGACATTGGGGGTCATTCTGGCTACATTGTCAGGAAAGGTTCTTTTAATTAACATTTAAAGTGATTGACCATGATTCATCTTTTTCTGTGACGTTTAAAAGAGTAGTTGACTTAAAACATTTGCTGATAATTTACTCACCCCTTGTCATCCAAGATATCCATGTCATTCTTTCTTCAGTCGAAAAGAAATTAAGGTTTTTGATGAAAACATTCCAGGATTTTTCTCCATATAATGGACTTCAATGGGTACCGAACGATTTAAAGTATTCATTTCTTTCCAAAAAAACCCCAAAACCCCAAAATAATCGTACTGATCCCAAACTTTTAAACGGTATATATGATCAAATAGAGCAAACTTACCACAGTACAGCGAGCTTCTTCTCAGCTATTGTGGCGGAATGACTGGTGAAGTTCTTTAATCTCATTGCGTACCTTAAACAACAAAAGTGCTTGAGTTACACAAACCAGATGGAACGTATAATGACGACCATCTTTTATTTTCCATTTGTATAAGATATGAAGAGGGCACTGACCTGATGAGCTCTACAGTTTCTGAGTACATTGTGTAAGGTGACTTGGCCTCTAACGGGTCCCGTTCCATGGCGTTGCCACATTCGATGAACGAGAGCGCCCCGTCTGCGTAATTCACAGCTTTGCCGAACTTGTCCATCTGTGAAGCGAAGTGCCGTTAAAGGTTGAGATAATTACGTGAATGAAAAAGACTGAGGTAATTTTCAAAGCTTGTAAAGGCATACAGAAAACTATGGAAACTTGTTTCCGCCACTGAATAAAAAAAAAAAAATATTGCGAGTTTTTATCTCTCTTAAATCTCTGTGAGATTTAAAGTCAGAAATGTGTGATATAAAAGTCAGAATTGTGTGATGTAAAGTCAGAATTGCGAAATATAAAGTCAGAATTGCGAGAATATAAAGTCAGAATTGCGAGATATAAAGTCAGAATTGCGAGATATAAAGTCAGAATTGCAAGATGTAAAGTCAGAATTGCGAAGATGTAAAGTCAGAATTGCGAGATGTAAAGTCAGAATTGTGTGATGTAAAGTCAGAATTGCGTGATATAAAGTCAGAAATTGCGGAGATATAAAGTCAGAATTGCGAGATATAAAGTCAGAATTGCGAGATATAAAGTCAGAATTGTGAGATATAAAGTCAGGAATTGCGTAGATGTAAAGTCAGAATTGCGTGATGTAAAGTCAGAATTGTGTGATGTAGTCAGAATTGCGTGATGTAAAGTCAGAATTGCGTGATGTAAAGTCAGAATTGTGTGATGTAGTCAGAATTGCGAGATATAAAGTCAGAATTGCGTGATATAAAGTCAGAATTGCGAAATATAAAGTCAGAATAACAAGATATAAAGTCAGAATTGTGAGATATAAAGTCAGAATTACAAGATATAAAGTCAGAATTGTGAGATATAATGTCAGAATTGGGTAATATTAAGTCGCAATTCTGAGAAAAAAGACAGAATTGCCTTTTTATCTCACAATTCTGACTTTTTTCTCACAATTGCGAGTTTACATCTCGCAATTCTGACTTTATAACACATAATTGCAAGTTTATATGTCGAAAATTCTGACATCTTTTCTCAGAATTGTGAGATATAAACTCGCAATTGCTACTTATCAGGCCAATTCTGAGGGGAAAAAGACTAACTTTTTTCCCCTCAGAATAGTTTAAATCTCACAATTCTGACTTTATATCATGCATTTCTGACTTTATAACACGCAAATGCGACTTTATATCTAGCAATTCTTACATTATATCTCAAATTCTGACTTTATAACTCGCAATTCTGACTTTATAACACGTAATTGCGACTTTATATCACACAATTCTGACTTTATATCTCCCAATTCTGACTATATCTCGCAATTGCGACTTTAAATCACGCAATTGCGACTTTATATCACGCAATTCTGACTTTATATCTCGCAATTTTGACTTTGCTCTCGCAATTGCGACTTTATATCACGCAATTCTGACTTTATATCTCGCAATTCTGAGAAATAAAGTCAGAATTGCGAGAAGTAAACTCGCAACTGTGAGAAAAAAGTCAGAATTGTGAGATAAATAGTCGCAATTACCTTTTATAGTTTTCATTCAATGTCAGAAACAAGCTTCCATAGAAAACAGATATCATCGGAGGAGGAAATAAAGCCATTAGACTGATAGAGGTGATTCTCTTATGTCTGAAGATGTAATGCCGGTCTCTATGATAGCGCTGCAACGTTCAGATTTATGGCCACCAGATTGGCATATATTTCCAACTTCACAAGTTTATGATTCGGAGCAGTTCATTTTGTGTGGTAAAGTAGTGCAGAGTGATTTTCTCCACATTTAGGGATTATGCTTTTCATCCTGACTTATCGAGTACGAACCTCGTAAAGGCTTAACTTGAACTCCCATGTCTCGTTTCTCAAACACAAACGAATCAATAGCCCGAAACCACATTACGCCTGTCTCCGGAAAAAAAGAAGCCCAATTGCATCCAACTCACGCTGAAAAGCACAAACAATAAGAGCATATCTCATCTCCATAGGAGCGTAAAATAGATTTACTGACCACTTGCCTCCACCAGCACCTCTAGAGCCAAGTCTATTCGTTTTCAAGTGAGCCCTTCAATACGAAGTGAGTGCCCAGGATTCATTACACGCTTGCCACTACGCTCATGTAACGCTGGCAATCAATTCCCCTTTACTTTGTATTCATGACTGGCCTATACATCGTCATAGCGATTTATGACAGAGAGGATGTAACTTGCGATAATGGACAATGTCTCCAGAGATAATTGCCTGGATCCAATTATTAGGGGGTCTGGGGGTTCTGTTTGGTAAATCTCTAACAAAGCTCCTGCTTTATGGATGCTAAGAGCAGACACAAGGGCTCTCGCTCGCCTAGATTGGAAAGTCTTCAATTATAAAAGGTCTGCCGAGAGAGCTTTTCTCAGCTCGCTAATGGCCCTCCGTCAGCGGAAGGGTTATGTGTCCGTGTAGTTAAGAGCAGTGTGACGGGGATTTTTCATCCACTCTTTCTGAGTGCTAACTTCCCATTGGCAAGAAAAATCGCTAAAGATTGCGCTAAGAGTTAAATGGAGTCTCTCTGGCTTTACAGATTATTCTCCTGAGTAAACAACTTCATTATTTCGCATGTGTTTTACTCTAGAGTTTCTGAAGAGATCTGAAGGATGTTACCAGTAGTGTTTAGCTGACAAGATATTGGATTCAGGGTTCCCTCACTATCATAATGCCTTATAGATGTTGTATTTTCAAAGAGCAATTTGTAGCTCAACAAACCTGAGGAATCTTTTATGGTGTGTTCACAGCGAATGTGAAGTTAATTATTTGCACGAGTAGATTACATACAAAGTCAATGCAAAGACGCGAATAATGCATCATTCGTACCGGGTGTTGCCAATGACGCGAATTGGGCGACTCGTTGCCGCGAATGTCTTCCGCGCAAGTTGAAAAATTTGTACTCGAGCGAATGTTCAAGCGTCTTAACCAGACGCGATAGACGCGTATTTGACGCTCTATTCGTGTTCGGTGTGAACACACCATTCGAGACGGAACAAAGCTAGAAAATCACTTGAAATTTTGCTTGACTTTTTAAAATTACAAATATATTATTATTAGTAGTAATAGTAGTCATATTATATATCTAACCACAACAATAAAAAAATCTGTGGCTTAATTTTAATTTTAATCTTTAATTAAAAATTTTTTTTATATAGTTTTCATATTTTTTTTTTCAGTTTTAAGTTATTTTAGTTATTTTAGTACATATCGGGCACCATTTTAACGATCTGAAACGCAAGTATCAGAGCGCAAAGCACATGTAACTTTGCTATTTTACTGGCAGGATAAATGATGCTTGCGCCTGACGCAAGTTTAAAAAGGGGTTGGTCTGAAATAGCTTCATTTTTCATAGGTGTGGTTTGGCCGTAACGTGAAATAAACCAATCAGAGCGTCATCCAACATACCCTTTAAGAGCAGATGCGCATGTTGCATGGTGGATTGTTATTATTATAGCGGATTTACCAGGCACGCGCAAGGAGAGGTTCACAGACGAGGAGGCTGACGTTCTTGTCAGGGTAGTGAAAGACTGAGAAGTCCTGTTTTTTTTTTCTGGTTCTTGAAGGACAAACTAATTTTTCAGATGTCCTTATACATACGTATGTGTCTTGCCACTATTGGGCAAACGGGTCTGATCCGTCATTACTACAATTAGCCTGAAAATTTTGGGTAAATGCATAAGCTAGATTTAGGCTTACAGTTTTTACATCTTCATGGACATCACAATGATTTCCCTCATGTGTTAATATTTTTCCTTGTTACAATGTATGATTTGCAAAAATAAAAACTGCTGCATCTGTGTTGATGAGAGAATCAAAGTGTATGCGTGTTTGTGCGACATTATGGCCAAGCATGCGTGCTTAAAATAGCATTATGAACAATGCGCAACGCAACACTGACTTTAGACCAGGTTTTTTTCTGGTCAGTGGCAGAATTGTTTTTTGGAAATGCAAAATATCACTAGGGAATGTTTGCGGCGAAACACGCCTCCTTTTTGCGCCGACCCGCCCAGAGAACACAAGTTAATTTCCTAGTTTACCGACTTGCGACTGTAGAGGGAAAAGCCCGCTTTGTGCGGGTGCAAAATATGATTTATACATGTGTTAGTGTAAGAAGTATTTGCGCCGGGTGCAAGATAGGGCCCATCAAGTTAAAGTAAATGAAAGAAATGTTAAAATAAATTTGACTACATATATATATATCACATATATATATATATATATATATATATATATATATATACATATACATATATATATATATATATATATATATATATATATATATGACTATATATACTATATATCTGTTTAATGTTTATTTCATTTCAACTAATCATTTTTTAAATGATTAAACTGTATTGCTGGCAGATAGATTCATTATAAATAGACTTACCAAAGCATCTGCCTTGTGCTTCAACTTCTTGGCTTCCTGCATGTAGTAATCTGCATTGTGAACTCTGTAATCATATAAAGATTGGTTTGTTTTTCACATATCTGCTATTGTGTGCATAAACACGAACCTGAAATATGTAAAGCTACTATACAACTGAAACACAGTTTAAGGAACATGTAATACATATTTCAATTATTACCCAAAATAATTACATTGCTGTTACATACGTGTTATTAAATGTAAGTTTGGGTCTTCTGGGCTCCATGTGCTCAATGGACAGTGTTGAAGGGGTTGACCAGAGGTCTGTGTCCGACTGACCATTGCCATGAAAACCACCGGACGGCTTGCTGTGACCATCTTCATCCTGGAAACGCAAGAGAACATTAAAATGATGATGAGCTTTTAAAAGCTTGAAAAATACATAAAGGATCCATTCAGTCTTTGTCTGTTCTGCATCTACTCAGTGTTTTTATTTTTAGGGCCATTTAGTTGGATTAATTTTGGACGATGGGCACATGGGAGCCATTCACGTGTCTTGAAGGCTATTTTGAAACCTTTCCAAAAAGGTAATTAGTTTAGCAAAAACAAAGGATCCAACTCTCATCTATCTGTCCGTCCATCCATCTTACATCTTTGAATTGGATAAGGATTTGTTCTTCCATCCATCCATTCATCCATCCATCCATCCATCCATCCATCTATCTATCTAATCATTTTATCTATCTATCTATCTATCTATCTAATCATCTATCTGATCCTTTGAGTATCTATCTATCTATCTATCTATTCTATCTATCGTGTATCTATCTATCTATCTATCTATTTATCTATATCTATATATATTGATTTATTTATTATATCTATCTATCTATCTATCTATCTATCTATCTATCTATCTATCTATCTATCTATCTATCTATATCTATCTATCTATCTATCTATCTATCTATCTATCTATCTATTACTATCATATATCTATCTATCTATCTATCTATCTATCTATCTATCTATCTATCTATCTATCTAATCATCTATCTTGATCCTTTGAGTATCTATCTATCTATCTATCTATCTATCTATCTATCTATCTATCTATCTATCTATCTATCTATCTATCTATTCTATTTATCTATCTATCTATCTATCTATTCTATCTATCTATCTATCTATCTATTTATCTATCTATCTATCTATTATTTATCTATCTATCTATCTATCTATCTATCTATATATATATCTATCTATCTATCTATCTATCTATCTATCTATCTATCATATCTATCTATCTATCCCTTTGAGTATCTATCTATCTATTCCTTTGAGTATCTATCTATCTATTCCTTTGAGTATCTATCTATCTATTCCTTTGAGTATCTATCTATCTATTCCTTTGAGTATCTATCTATCTATTCCTTCTGAGTATCTATCTATCTATTCCTTTGAGTATCTATCTATCTATTCCTTTGAGTATCTATCTATCTATTCTTTTGAGTATCTATCATCTATCTATCTATCTATCTATCTATCTATTCTATCTATCTATCTGATCTATCTATCTATCTATCTATCTATCTATCTATCTATTTATCTATCTATCTATTCTATCTATCTATCTATCTATCTATATCTATCTATCTATCTATCTATCTATCTATTTATCTATCTATCTATCTATCTATTCTATCTATCTATTTATTGATCTATCTATCTGTATCTATCTATCTATTTATCTATCTATCTATCTATCTATCTATCTTATCTATCTATCTATCTATCTATCTATTTATCTATCTATCTATCTATCTATCTATCTATCTATCTATCTATCTATCTATCTATCTATCTATCTATCTATCTATCTATCTATCTATTTATCTCTATCTCTATCTATCTATCTATCTATCTATCTAATCTTTTGAGTATCCATCCATCCATCCATCCATCCATCCAACTAACTTACAGTGCTGGTCTTTGAATAGAGAAAGATTTGTTCTCTCCTTTGCGGTGTTTGTGTGACGAGGACGATGATGAAGAGCAGGAGGCAGGGATTGTGCGGGTGGAGGAGAGGGCGTTTGGGACGGTAGAGATGCTTCCTTCCTGACTGAGGGAGCTGCATTCACTGCTCCTCCGAGGGCGTCCCACCGGCTCATCCGACAGCGGTGACAGTAGAGGCGGTAACAGTTTATCATCCCGCTTGCGAGGTTGCTTCTTCAATGAACTTAGAAGAGGAAAAATAAAAATAAAACATGTCAGAGGTTTCTTTCTATGCACATACAGGACACCAAATATTGGATTTTAGGACTTGCAGTGTTAATGCAGCATAATACCTTAGACTTATCAAACATTTTCTAATTATATACATCCTGTTTAAGTACAATTAGGAGAAGCAGTAAGATTTCATCCTCATCCTAAAATATTTCAGGACTTGTTTTCAGAGAATGCATCTTAGATTGAGTTCTTACCCTTCTCTCATAGCCAAATTGTTTTATAAGCCCAAATCATTTTGTGAGGTTACCACATAATGCCCAATATTTTGAAGATATGTTCTCTGAAAACATCTTAGAACTGATGATCATGCAATGCTTTTTGCACATCACCCCATGCCTGGTTTTACTAGTCAGAATAGAGATGCCACTCATTAAATGTTTTAAGAACTAATCTATTCTGACTGCTCAGACATACAACCTTCTGCAAAAATCTGTTTGTGAATGCGAACTAACCAAAACTCCATGTGGCGACACATATGTGGATTACTACTCGCATCAGAATGAAAATATGAAAAACAAAATCGCAATGTGTCCATGTTTTTATGACAGGTGCAGATTCAGAAAGACAGACCCTGTCAGCTTATTGTATATTTGGTAACACTTTAGAATACGGTTCCTTCGTTAATGAATAACTACACAAGAACCAATGAGTAACACAATATTAACAATCTAGTAACTATTATTAACTAACAAGAAACTCTGATTAACAAACTAGTAAGTAATAGTGCACAGACGAAAGTGGTAGTTCACAATTAAGTAATCAATAACTAGGCTACTATTTTTTTAATACTTCCCAGAGAACTACTGAAAAAGTTTATTAACAATCTAGTAACTACTATTAACTAAAAGGAACTCTTTTTAAAAGGCGGGTTTACTGCTCTTTTTCTTTGCATGATTGTGTTTATGGGGTGCAATATAACATGTATCCGTGGTTTTTCTTTTTTTTAAAGTCTTATTTTTCATAAATTTCACCTTTATTGTCAGCCGCGCTCTCCCCTGTCCCCTGCACGAGCGGATGACTTCCTGAGTCTATAAAAACACTCCCTCAGAATGACGTTGTGGGCTCAGATTGGTTCGTTTGGGCCGGTGTGTTGTGATTGGCTAAACTGTCGCTCACGTCTGTCCAGAAGATTAACGCCCATTACCTTTACGGGCGAAACGGGCGGGCATGCCAAGAGACTGCAGTTCAGTTTGAAGCAGAATCAGACCGAGAAAGCCGCGATGAAGAGAGTCAAGCAGAACCTCACCACACACGGCTCTTAATAAAGGTTTCTGAATGATAATTTGCTTCATTTTTTAACTTAACCCTCTCGGGTTCGACCATATCGCCGGCGATATAAGCACACTTTTTTCCTTATCAGTGCAAAAAAGACTCAAATTACTCTGTTGATTTTGATCTTACATATAAGTGTTATACATCATTCGATCCTGTGAAGTGTGTATTTTTTTTTGTGGAATCTCACAATAAAAACAAAGTGTTGTGTTTTTCGCCAAATAAACAATAATAAACATGATGCGCGTTCTGCGTTCTCTCTTTCAGTGAAGTCCATTCTAAAACGCGTCCGAAAAATACACTGTTAGTCACTCAATACTTGTCACAGAGACACGAGACATATGTCTTTTTAAAGCTTGTGTTCTCTTCTTTTAAATGAAGTAATTTATTAAAAAAATAAATATTTCCAGTTTATGTAATCCGTTTGAAACCAAGGAGAGGCACAGTTTTTTCGTTCTCAGTTCATTATCTTTAATTAGCTGAGACCGCCACGCCCCCAGCGCTTTTCACATGGTAAAATGGGGGATCTAATGTTATGCAAAGCATACGCCCACCGATCAGTGGCATAGAAACACAAATTTCTTCTTGCAGTGACAATTTTTTTCCTAAAACTAACTTGCCACGCATAATATTTTTTTTCTATAAAATGCAAACATGTACATCAATTTTGCTCATGTATTATTGTAGCAGTGTTTGTGCTGAATATAGCATAATTATATGTTGGCCAATGGTATGTTGTAAGTAGCTGAAATAAGCAAAAATGTCAGGGCATGTCAAAACTTCTCAAGGGCCCCAAACAGACCTCAGACCCCAGGGGGTTAATACACGTTTGATTTACACAATAGCATCTGACTGGCAACGATAGCAACTGACTGGGTAACTAATGTTATACTCAAACAGCGTTTGCAGGTTTACGTTCTTGATAGAAATCGAAAATAAAGTCATAAAGCATATATACATGAAAAATACATTTACAACATTAGTACTTATACAAAATTCAGGTCCATAATGTTTGTACACGTTTGTCGTTGACACAAAATAGCCTAACTAGTAGCCCATAAAGCCTACAAAGCCAGCGCTAGCATTTGAAAAAAAAAAAAAAAAAAAACACAACGCTCCGTCGGTAATTATACATGCAAATACATTTAAAATGATGAAGTCTTAGCCTACTTACAGTGCGCCCCAACAACTGCTGACTTTTAACTGCTGGTTTTAAAGCTGGATCTGCTTCATAATTCCAGAAACAGTTTCTTGTTTACGTTAATCCGGTATTGAATTCGTGGAGATTCTAGAAGCTGTCTCATAAATGCGCAGCACAGAGAGCTAGATTACCATCGTCACTTTCAGGAATATAATCAAACACAAATTGTATCCATTGTTGTCGAAGTATAGTGTCCGTGGAAGCCCGAAACACAGAAGACCTGACAGCTGCGTGAACACAACTCACTTGACGCATGCCCTTTCCTGCATATTCCGGAGGGAGTGGTTGATGCAAATGTGTGTGTTAGTGATGTACCATAACCCAGCTGTAGTCCAAAACGAGTCGTTTTTGTAGGCAATTTTACTTCCTGATTTTTAAAAGACGATATCTCTGCTTACACTAAACTTTCAGTGCTGCAACTTTGCAGATACTCTTCATGCACCAATAGCAACATTACACACTATTTGAAATCAAAAAAGTGAAATTGCTGTAAACCCGCCCTTTAACAATTAGTAAGTAATAGCTCACAGATGACAGTGTTACTAGATACTTCTGTGGGAATTACTAATTATTTGGATCCGTATTATAAAGTGAAGATCATTGGAACTAACTAGTAATGACTCAAGTGTTACTACATGAATCGATCTAGTCATGATTTGTGCAACCATTTGAGATTTTTGGTGAACTTTAGTATACTTTTAAAAAATGTCTTTAGTAACACTTGAGTCGTTACTAGTTAGTTCCAATGATCTTCACTTCATAATACGAATCCAAATAGTGAACTACCACTTTCATCTGTGCGCTATTACTTACTAGTTCGTTAATCAGAGTTTCTTGTTAGTTAATAATAGTTACTAGATTGTTAATATTGTGTTACTCATTGGTTCTTGTGTAGTTATTCATTAACGAAGGAACCGTATTCTAAAGTGTTACCATAGGGGAGCGCGGGCACAACCTAACGCAGGGTTAAATGTAACACGGACCGTTTACATAGTTCGTCAGGATCAAGCAGGCTGTCTTTCACTATTTTTCTCTTGCTGTCAAAAGACAGTCTCCTGTGAATTCGCGGAAAGTTTTGATTATATTTCATGAAGATTCTGAACAAAGAGTGTTTTGACACCATGAAAGTAATTTTTTTCATCATAGTTTTTTTTTCGGTTTCTGAGTTGGGCGTATACGTTTCCAAATCTAACTTTATATTGCCTTAATCACTGTCTTGTTGGCTCAAACATAGCACTGTTTTGAAACATGTCAGAAATTCCTAGCGACTGTTAGCTAGGCTTAAAATATGTAATATACAGTGGGGTTAGTTCTAACACAGTGTTACAACTAAGCCGCCAAGTGTACAATGATAATCAAATGAAAATGGAGCCACACAACTTTTCAGGTTTGAGTTTTTATTTATACATTAAACTTTGTTAGACTTTCACAAACAATGTTGGAATTTAAAATGTTTAAAATTTAGTGTACTATGAATGATAACTTGTTTATTTATTAAAAATATGGCCTGTTATAAATGCAATAAACCCTTTAAATTTTTATTTTAAGCTCATTTGAATTATTATTACTGTTATTATTATTAATAATAATATTTGTACATGCAGCTGCCACACACAAATCTAATTTAATTGCAATTACAATATTTATAATTGTATTTATTTTTATTTATTGCAAAACTATGCAGCCCTTTTCTATGTCTCTATCCATGATATTGATCCATAATAGAAGGATGATTGGATGAGGGATGGATATATGGATATCTGTCTATACAGATGCACAAACAATATCAATAGTACTGAATTATGTGTGTTACACAAAAGTGTTACAACTAACCCCTCTATCTGTTACAATTAACCCCGTATATGGGGTAAGTTGTAATATTTGCACTTCTGTCACTTTTATTGCAACTGTACGAAAATGGTAGGTCCTAGAAAAAAACTTTAAGTGGTCATTTGTAGCAGAGATGTGTAAAAAAAGTATTAATCTAACCTAATTATTTTTTAATTAATTGAGCCAAAACCAAAAAGCGTAAGGTTGTGCCCCACTCTCCCCTATATTTGATGCTGCATTTGAAGGACAATTCCTTTTTTATTATAATAATGGAAAATACAGTTTCATGGCCAGTAAGAAATCAATAAATGTTCATTTTTTACTTGACATTATTGCTGCATTAGTTCAAGCCAACTATACTGTAGGTCCAGGCTTTTAAATTTAACATGAAGATATAGACAAAATAGCAGACAACAATTGACCCTGTTCACATGTTTTTTTTTCTTTCAGTTTCTTCATAATCTACAGTGACTGAAATGCTTTGAGCTCAACTGCTTATGCTGCATCTCAGAACAACACTAAACCCTAATTAAAGACTAAAGCTTATTTTGCAATTTAATGCAGCTACCAATGACATTATTTTATACAGGGAGTAATTTTGTTGAAAATATGATACTATATTCTGCTCTCTCTTTTATTATTTCCACTCTTAGTAGAGTCATTTGAGATAAATCAAACTTTTTGTTCTTTTTGTCCTTTTTCGGGACAGACAAAAGGTAATATGCAGATGAAAGTGGAGGTTGTGGCATGTGCATGTGCTCTGATACAAACTCGGCTAAATTCATTTACATAAGTGCTTACAAGTCTAAACTTAGCCTAAGTGCTAAATAAAGAAGCTCCACTGAGACAGGCTGTCCAGGACAGCAGCATTTTTTTTTACCTTGGTTTATTAGGGCTGAAAATATGCTATAAAACATGAGTCTCATCAGTTAACAACACTAAATAAAAAGGCTTCTTTGCTTTTCTAATTCAATTAAAAGGGTGAATGCGTTGAATGAGCTGATTTAAAACACACTGGGCAGGTGATAACAGTAAATAGCCCGGGGTGCTAAACACTTCCAGTAATAGACGTTCAGCGGTGGCTAATAATTTAACGTAGCACTGCTGATCGTATCAAGATTCACTGCTGCTAGTCGTGTCGCAGTGCGGTGGGCACTCAGGCGGACAGGACAAGCACACGACCCCTGTCATGCGTGTCTTTGATGGGCTCTAGCCTGTCCCGACACTAATTGAATATCTAAAATTAGCAGTAGCCGTTGTGCTGGTGTCAGTGTTAAATTACTGTAATGCAGTGGGACAAAGCAGGCAAGCAGCGCGAGAGGGTGACCTGCTGCTCACCCTGCGTATCCCAACATTCTCTCAAAGGACATAAGACAGAGTGGGCTACTAAGCTGAGATGGCAAATCTCTGTGCAAAAACATCAAGCCACATTGGCAGCATGTGTTAAAGAAAAAACGAAGCATTTACATGGAGGATTTCAGCGGCGTCATTGAAGAAACAAACGGTACAAATTTGAATGCAATCTAATGAGAATCCTGCCATTGAAAAGAACTGAATTCATTGGAAATCAAAAAGAAAAGTCACTAAACAAGCTCTCGAGACATGCTAGGGGATGGTGTGATAATGTAGACAACAAGCCGCGAGTCAGTATAGAACACTCACTCTTTTGTGCTGGGGACCTTGTGGTTGTGTATGGGCGAAATACATGGAGGAAGCAGCAGTGCGTCTTTGTCCATCCGAAGCTTCTTGCCTCCACTCATCACGTCATAGTGCTCAGACTGCAGAGATGAGAGAGAAGATAATTACCACTGTCCAGAATTTAACATGTTATTTAGCTTGGCAGGATGAAAGACGAGTTGAAACATCTACACTAGGGCTAAAACACGCATCTTTTATGGTCTAAGACTATATAGTGTTAGATAGTGTTCGAAGTTTTGTACTGAGGTCGGTATAAAGTTGTGGTGGTGGTGGTTAAAGATCAGGGATAATAACTGAGGGTGTTTTCACATATAGTACACTTCAAATGAACCAAACCCATTTCAGTTGAAGTAAACCAGAAAGGAACATTTTGGTGTTCATAATGTTAGTGCACTTAAATCAAAACAGACTTAAAGGCCCCATTCACACCGCAAGTCTTAATGCTCAATTCTGATTTTTTGCTCAGATCCGATTTTTGGGTTTGGCTGTTCACATCACCTTTTAAAATGTGGCCTATATCTGATTCCAATGTGAACTGTTTGCATGTTTCAAACTAACCCGCATGCGCAAAAGAACAACAATGAAATCATATGCAGCACGCTTTTACGCTTTTATTTCTAAATGTCTGTGTAATGGAAGCTGTAAAATTAATGAGCAGGTGATGATGAGAAGAATGAAGAGAAAGAAAGCAATATTGGCTATTTTTTAATTAGCCCATATATTAATTAGGTCTAACACCTCTCCCTCCAATGACTCACTCCATCACTGTTCTCCATATGTATTCAAGTTTTTAATGTTACTGTCTCTGTCTGCTGTGTCTAGTGCTTACTTGCCGGCGCATAATTGTGTTAATTGTTGATGTAGATTGACGCCAGAGTCGCATTAAAGCTGCTTTGGTTGTTCACACTGCGGACACATTGAAAAAAATCAGATCTGTGTCTGATTCAGGACTACATATGAATGTGGTCTAAATCTGATTTAAAAAGATCAGATCTGGGCCAGATTTGAGTGTTCACACTATCTCTGAAGAAGTCTGACCTGGTCACTTGATCCTAAAAAAATCTGATTTGGGCCGCTTTTGTCTGCAGTGTGAATGGGGCCAAAATGAACCTCCTTATGCCTGGTTCAGATTACACATTTATTTTTTTTGTGTGTGTTACGATAGTCACTGTGTCAGATTACGCAATTTTGACTCCTAAAATCTTGTTCGTGTCGTGGAACACGACACGTCAGACTTACACGTTGCTTTCTGAACAGTCATCGCATGCCGTCTTTAACGCCGCGCGTGATTTTCATCGAGAAGGCGAAACTCAGTCAGCGTGTGACTTCTGGAAACGAACGTAAACAAACAATGGATGAAGTTGTGAGTGTTTTATTGGCTGTCCTGTGTTCAGAAATAAGTAAAAAAAAAAGAAAGAAACCCGACAATGGATACGTTCCTGAATTGCTCGAAGAGGACAGTATGGGCTGTCAATCCTCCAAAGAGAACTTGAGGTAAAATATCGTTTTCTACTTTTTATATATTTTTACTTTTAGTTTTAACGTTAGCACAATCGTCTCTCTTCGTTTCGCCATTTTTGAAAGTTGTGTACGGAAAAGCTTCTGTGCTTCTATTAGTCAACCTCATACATGTGACGGAACCGTCTTGGACGACCGTTAAAAAAATTAAACATGCTAGTCTTTTTGCATGTTTGCTCTCTTTGTCGCCCACTATGACACTCTATACGAGATGATACGATCTAATCTTGCGTCCCGACGCCCGTTGACGTTTACGAATCCCCACGGCACCCTACGTCAAATGGATTGTGCCAAAATCGGGCTAAAATCATGTAATCTGAACCAGGCATTAGGTTGTCTGACTATGGTTTGTTTGTGGGTCCCTGAGTCCTTTTGGGGTGTTCACATATGTTATATTGTTGTGATTTAACTTGTAGTGCTCAAACGCCCTGAAACACTAGATGTGAAAGTGGTCTTCCATGAGCTGTCAATTTGAGCCTGTCTGTGTTAAGTTTTTTGT
>JAQIUQ010001812.1:177500-207500 GCA_030378365.1 Hybognathus amarus | reverse complement strand
AAAAGAACGGAGGAGAACATTCATCAAATGATATGACACACACTTTAAACCATGTGCAAAGATGCTGAAGGTGCTCTAATAGTGCTCTTCTCCATACAAAAACTGTTTTTTTTTTTTCTGGCCCATGGAAAAAATTGCATACAGGTTTGAACAGACATGATTTTGGAGTTTATAAAACTGACGGGCTTGTCACATAATTTTATGGAAAATAATCCAATGCCAGCTATTACGTAGCTATAAAACACAACTAAATTAAATCTTTATATTAAATACACACCTTTTCCCAAATGAAAAAGGTAATAATGTACTTAATATACTACTAGTGTGTGTTTTTTTTTGTTTAATGTATAATCCATTTTTCAACACTAGCTAATGCTGCTTCAGCAAACCAACTAATAAATAGACAACTGAACCAATTGATGAGAGACTGTATCATTTAGAGAGAGACAGAAGCCATGTTTCCATCCACTTGTCAATTGAATTATCTGAAGTTCGGTAAAAAACACATGCGAATAAAGCTGGTGAAAGTGTGTTTCCATCAAACGGCTTTAAAGCGAATAAAAACCTGTACGTAATGACGTCACATGCTGTTTTGTGATCAAATTGGTATATCGAATTGATCTGAGACATTTTAAGGTGTTTCCATTCATTTTCGCACTGAATCGAACAACATTCAAGCAAATTTTTGCGAACAAAGTTTTGTTAGACAAAACGTATCTGCACCATCGTACCAACAAATGATCGTATTTCAAAAGTTGAAGCCTAATGATGCTTATGTGCCAGCTGATCAGCGACATGCGAGGCAACCGCCTCGCTATATATTATCCTGCTTATTACATATAAATCAACCAAATAAATAAATCAATAATTTGATACAAAATATTGACTTAAAAACGAGTTTATTGATTTAAAAACAAGTATTGCTTCTGCTAAAAGAAAATAAGACTGTTCCGTCTCTGAACTGCGTCCATCATGGCAACGGTGTGTTATAGCTGTGCCGCAGTCTGTTAACCAGAAATAACAGACACATTATACATTAGAACCCAACCAAGCCACGTAAAAATAAGCAAAATTAACCTAGAAAAAAACAACGCTATAAACATTGCTATGATGATGCCGATGCACGTAAATGCCCGACGACAGCGGAGGTGACTGTGGTGTGGGAACGACAGCGCCATCAGTTCTGGGAGATCGTGGTTCATAACCCTTCGGTTAAGGCATTTTTTTTTTTTGCTTTGTCCACTTACATCTGTCTTTGTTGACATCCGCCATGTGTGCGCAAACAGACTGGCCGGAAATGAACTCCGTCTTCTGACGTGTTGCAACCATAAAAGGTCATAAAACTTAATTGCAATTCATTATTTATTTCGCCAAGTAACGCTTTCATCAGCTTTTATTGCATTAGCCGTATATCGATCAAGAGCAAATCCGATGAGACCGAACGCATTTCATTTGAGTTGATTTTCATGAAATTTCATCGAATTTTACTGTTTCCATGAGGCATTTTTCATTCGAATATCACTTAATTCGGATAAAAACGTGTCGATGGAAACATGGCTAAAGATAGAAATTTGTGCAAGAAAAGAAAGCATTTGTTTACTTCTCCACCTGTGAAGCTATTGCTCAGCTCTGTCTCAGAGTTATCAGTCATGCTCAGCATTATTTATGAGTTCATGAAAGGCCACAGCGCTCTAATCCAATAAGTACTTCACTTCTCAGGGTATCCTCAGATGAGGCCATCCAAGATTGTTCTACATGGAGTCAAACATGCCAGAACGAGGCAAATTAAACTCCTTTCCAAAGGTCAGAGCAGGCTGCTTTATGTTGACACTTCATTAAAGATTATGTTACGACAGGAAAACGCTCTGGTCTACAGCTGTGCCAGCAAGACATGGACAACACTAGCAATGAGAGAGGATCCTGTCCCAGGATAGTGAAAAAACAGTGAAAGACTCACAATCAAATACCATCTGAAAGAAATAGGGCACTGTTACAGAGAAGACACAAAAGGCTGGGATATGCGGTTCTTTCAAAACACCAACCTGTGTGACCATTGTCTATGCAAATAGCACTGATTGGTGTGATACAGACACGCACACACACACAAAAAAAAACAGAAGGTCATTTTCTCTCCATCTTTTGGTCTTAATAAGGTTGACCTTTGGTTAACAGCTGTGGAATCTCATGAGAGAAAGGCAAGTCTGAGAAAACATATCCTGGTTATTTCATCTTTTATTATAGATGAAATATTTTTCTATTAACACAATACAACACGATACACATTTTCAGCCAATGTTGTAATGTAATGTAATATAACTTTTGTAGAATAAACTTTTATGTTGCGCTTTATTTTAAAGTACATGTACTTAAGCCAAGTTCACACTACAGGATTTTAAGCCAGATTTGCAAATCGCTTAAACTCACTCGACAGGTCAGGGTGTTATAGCGTGCAAATCGCGGTGGATTAGTGGACGATGAATGCTTGCCAATCTGTTAGTATGAAAGAGCCAACAACGCATCAAAGACGCTCGCAGACGCGTCGTCGAGCCCAGAAAAATATCTTGCATGCTAGACATCCAGAGCTGTCGCGTGACTCAACCTCAGTGATGTCATGAGCTCCAACCAATCAGAGCAAGGCACTGGGTAAGTCTTATTTTTAATTTTTTTGCATTTTTTTCTCGGAGCAAATCATTGGGCGAACAGTTTGAAGCACTAGTTTCTGTCTGATGTCCATATTCGCGTGTTGTGTTCTCCATCTTCTTTGCTGGGTATTGACAAACGTGCTGTTTCGCGTCATTTCCGGTTCATCTTATCGCGTGATTTTTTCTGACAAAACGTGGTTTGTAGACAAGATAGAATCGTTGGGTGACAGAGTTGTTGTCAGCTCGTGTAGTGCGTTACCTCCTATTGCGGATCAATCACGTTGTGTTGTGTGAACCGCAAATGTAGCGGCAGCCAGTAACCGCAAAGAGGCTGAGTAGAGGGAATTAAAGTTGACGCATTTACACTGCAGATCCAGATGATTTATTGTAACATTGAAACAGACATGATGGATGATAACAGTAAAGTAAACGAAAAGGCAGTGTTGGGGAGTAGTTAACTACAAGTAGCGTAGCTACTAACTCAACTACATTTTTCAGTAGCTTGGCAGTAGCTCAGTTGCTTTTTAAACAGTGTAGCTTTTCCAGTAGCTAACTACTTTTTGCAGCAAGTAACGGTGTAGCGCGAGCAAAAGCTACATTGCTACATTGTCGAGCCTGCGCGAATCAGCACCATAGATCAGCGCAATGCAAGGATATTCTCTGTAAGATTACAAACTCATTTTTTGCCATTACCACCACCTGTTGTTTAATCACGCATCTTGCGGCTAACGGTTCACTGACATACAGAAGTGGGTTGACACACCCATATTATGATTATATAGCAAGACGTGACGGCAGATTTGGAGGATGGAGAAACAACTAACGATAATTACCCATGGCCTTATTTGTCCAAGTTCAATCAGTATTTTTGAGAAAATGTTCTACATGCAATTTACGTTGGATGTATATTTCGTTCTTGCAATGTTCTAGGCTTTTTGTTGCAATTTTGCACTTTTGACAAACAGTCTGAGATATTTGAGAGTTGTGTGTAATAAAACAATACTCTTTGAAATCGTAATTGCATTGCCTTGTTTTAAACACTAAATATTTTACTTAAAACATTCCTCAGAAACTTATTCAGTTATTTATAATATACGTTGTTCAAAAAAGCAAAAGTAATTTCAATGTAGCTAGCTACTTTTTGATAGTAACTTGTAGTGTAGCTAACTACTTTTCTAAACGGGTAGCTTGACTGTAGTTAAACTACTTTAACTTACGAGTAGCTTGTAGCTTGTCAAACTACAGTTTCAGAGTAGCTTCTCCAACACTGCGAAAAGGTAATGAAATGAAAAAAAAAACAACTAAATAAAATGAAAACGGTCAACAAAAAGTGAGCGTCCCAGCTACTCACCCCCTTCCAACCGGCAAACCACACTGCAAACTAACAGGTAATATGCACCTACAACAAGTGACGTAACAAACTGAAAAGTAAAGATTTCAAAATAAAAGACATCAACCCAAACCTGGCACCTACAGTACAGTTCAGCCCAACATTTTAAAATCATGTAAAGTGTACTTACCTAAGAAAGTACCGGTTAATATAAGGCAACTACATGGATTAAGGTCAGGTTTAGGGGTAAGTACCTAGTCATTACACAGTTATTACTATAATAAGTGTCATACCAACTTTTTATGATTTAACTTCCATGCAGGGGCCCAGTTCGTTTAAGAGAGAGAGAGAGAGAGAGCGAAGAGAGATCTGCAGATTTGCCTAGCATAGTGATGTAAAGTAAACAAAGTTTACTTATCATCATTATTCATAATTAACAGTATCCTCGTCCCAAACAGACCGGACAGAGCAGCTCTGGGAATAGCTTTCTTTCCGTAAAGAAGCAAACGTTGCACAAATACAGGAAGGAGGAAGTGTTCCCTGAAGGAGTTACAGCAGGCCGTGGGCAAACTCGACTAGAACTGGGCCACTGGGACTGAAAGAACTGGGTAAATTAATCTCACTGCTGAACTATAACTGTAATAAGGAATGCTAATATATCTGCTTTCATAAGGGTTTAAGCTTGATACTTCTAGGTCTGAAAACTAGTAGCCTGAGAACAATGTTTAAGCCAAGGTTAAAAAAAGATAAAAAGGTAAGTGCACATATTTCAATTCACAAACTATATAAATATTATAGCAGTTTCACTGATTAATGTATTAGCATTTATTTAGATAGCAATTATCCTCATTAGTACATATGTACCACACTATATGGAAGTGCACACATATATTTCTCAAATCCATAATAAGTTATGCAGTGCGAAAGCCAACAAGGCACTTATTAATATTCAAGCAAGGGAAGCATTTGCACAGACCTCCAAGTTTATCATGGCTTTAAATAATTCTGTCAATGCATGTTGCTGTTACAAACCCAAAAAGATCTCCAGGCATAAGCAAAATATCTCAAACAACTCCAATAAATAAATAACAATATTTAGTACAATTTACATTTTAAAATATTCATGTTTTATAATGAAGTAATTTACCAGGCTGGTGCTATACAAAACAGTAGGGAATATGAAATTTGATGTACATAAAAAAAATAAACAGTAGCTAGACTGTGGTCTGTGGTCTTGTTGCAACTTGAACAAACTCTGTTTAGAGTAAAAAAACAGCAAAAAAAACCAAAAGACAAATTCAAACCGGGTTAGATGCTATAACCATTCTCTGTCAACTTAGGGTTTGATCCAGAGATTATGAAATTAAAATGAAAACAAAATAATGATGCTGCCACGAAAGCTTGAGAAGGCAGTTGAAGGACATATCACTATTACTATTTTAACACACAAAATTAATTAATTTAAAATCATGAAAACATTCCAGGATTTTTCTCCATATAATGGACTTCAACGGGAACTGAAACGGTTCAAGGTCCAAAAGACAGTTTCAGTGCAAACTGCAAACTGTTCAAAGGGCTTTAAACGATTTCAGACGATGAAATAAGTGTCTTATCAAGCAAAACGATCGCTCATTAAAAAAAAATAAAGTAAAAAAATAAAGTTTAAGTTTTATAAGCTCAAATGCTCGCTCTGCTCTGTTCTGTAATGCGCGTCTCGTGACTCTCCTGTTCAAAACTCATTCATCAAAATGAACAAATCTCTTCAAGAGTCAACTCGCTCATTTCCGTTCGTTGAATGAACCAGATGACACAAAAAAAGACTCATTCTAGTTCATTTTAGATGAACGAGTTCGAACAGGAGAGTCACGAACGCACATCACAGTAACAGAGCAAGGCGAGCATTTGAGCTTATAAAACTTAAAACTTTTTTTTTCTTTTTTTGATCGATCGTTTCGCTTGATAAGACACTGTATAAATATATAAATTAAAAAATTGTCAAAATAGAAAAATTTGATTTGTCAAATTAATTCTGTAAAATAAAATTTGTCAAAATAGACTGCATTAATTTGGCACAAAGCATTGAGGGCGAGTATCAGATATATGTGACTTTGTTCATAGCTTATTGCCCAGTTATATTTGCCGTGTTACATAAGTTGGCAGTGAACACAGCTTCTTCTTGTCCATCAAGTTTGGACAACCCTTTCCACACCAAGCATATGAACCAAACTCAGACCCGGTTCCACAAAAAGAGCTCTGCCATTTAAAATATATTCAAAGACACACTATCCATAAGCTCTTGCTAACAGCAAAATATAGCATCACAAGGGCCAAAGCCATGACCGCTCCTCTTAAGATTCTCACACCAAAAAAACAAAGGCTGATGCATCACTGAAAACTGCAGTGACCCCATCGACTAGTGTTTTTCTCCCTGTGTTTACATTGATACCATAATCTCAGATCAATGTGACAGATAGTCCCAGCCTGGTGGTTCAGAAAAAGCAATGTGTGAGAGATGCCAACTGCTTGAAGAGACTCAAGTTCATCCAGAAATTCACATCAGACCCAAGAGCCACTAGCGGGATCGGGACTAGCGTGGCAGCTCGGGACCTCAGCAAAGGACGCTTCAGTTCTCAAATTTGTTTGTGGATTGTAATTATTTGCAGATTAAAAAGCGAGTTTGCATTATGATTCTTACCATCCAAGTTTTTCCTTCGTTTGTTTTTTAACCTCTCCTTCAATGGCGTTTAATAGTTAATTATAGATGAATGATTCCTACAGTCGCTTTAGCAGAAGCCCACGTTTGATACTATCCCCTTAGAAAACAGAGCTGGGGCCGTTTCAGACGTCTAGTCTGGACTGAAAACTGTCAATACCGCCAGGCAGATGTCTTCGCCGTAGGAGAATTTAATGAACTGTGAATTTATGATTTCCATCAATAAGTTAAATTTGAAAAAGTTCAAAAGAATTCGAGGACCCGGGGTCTCGGCACTAAACACGATTATGTGTTTGGGGGTGGTTGAAAGCAACAAAGAGCTTGAAGCATGAAACAACGAGAGAGAAGATGAGAGAGACCTGAAGGAGTTTCATTTATAAGTCATCAGCCAACCGCCTCATAAAACGATCATCTGCGAGCAGCTCATACATTATTTTGTATAAATCACCCTGAAGAATAACTCACCACACATCTCTACGATGATGATTGTGACTTCCCTTTGCCCTTAAATCCATTATAAGTGCTATTTGATTCAATCAATGGTCTGATCGCATGAGGAATGGATTATAGATCCTGTTTCAAAACACGGCTCTGATTCCTGAATCATTACGAGATCTGTTCTCAACAGGAACATGCTGAGTGTATTTACAAGTTGGTTGGTTTCCAAAGCTCAGATTAGGTCTGGTCCTTGATTAAAATGTTTCAATTGTCTGCGAATGTTCAAAACAAAGACCATAATTCCATCTGACTTGCTTACACTGATTACTCTCTGTGATAACACATCACAGATGTCACATCTCCATATTATAATCTAAAGCAGTGATTTTCAACTGGTGGGTCGCTGGTCTATTCCGATTGGGTTGCTGACAGCAGGAAAAAACTGGTAAATGCAAATAATAAAATGCCAATTATCATAATAGTGCATCATTAAGATAATAGCCAAATACATTGGCTTATCAACTTTAAAAAGCGAGGGGAAAAAAAACCCTTCCCATGTTGCTGATGTCCATTTATGCATTTAATCAAACTATATGGTACTTAAGTGAAATTGTATTTGGTTAGAAACAGTTAAATGCAATTTCTCATGCCACATGGCAAGTGAGATAAATCAAAGCTAACAAGCTAAATCAAAGTAAAGTTAAATGTCAACGTAAATAGTAGATCAATCAAATATTGTGTTTTGGTGCTAATTCATCTGTCAATTGGTAGAAACTATCTGAATCAGAGAGATGTCATGGACAGGCTGCTTAATATTCTGACATCCTCAAAAACCATGTGCAAAACAACATTAAAATAACAATTTAAACAAAACAGTAAAATTACAATTTGTTCTGTGCAATGAAATATCCAAAATCAAAATCGATCCAATTCATCCCATGTCATGTACATTAATTTTCATATTGTTGGGCCTATGCAGTTTGATGTTTAAAATCCCCATGAAATCAAAATGTAACTTGTTTGGCTTTTAGTATGAATATGAAACACATTCTCATCCTAGGGCGTCATCTAACTGACACTTTTGACCAAGCGTCTAAGTCCGACTCACATGGCAACCTTGAGCGTCAGTTAGATGATGCTCATCCTAGGGCGTCATCTAACTGACCATGCGTCTAAAATCCGACGCACATGGCAACCTTTTAGCGTCAGTTAGATGATGCTCATCCTAGAGCGTCATCTAACTGACGCTTTTGACCAGGTGTCTAAATCCGACACACATGGCAACCTTTTAGCGTCAGTTAGATGACACTCATCCTAGGGCGTCATCTAACTGATGCTTTTGACCATGTGTCTAAATCCGACGCACATGGCAACCTTTTAGCGTCAGTTCAGATGACGCTCATCCCTAGGACGTCATCTAACTGACGCTTTCGTACCATGCATCTAAATCTGATGCACATGGCAACCTTTTAGCATCAGTTAGGTGACGCTCATCCTAGGATGTCATCTAACTGACGCTTTTGACCATGTGTCTAAATCTGACGCACATGGCAACCTTAAGCGTCATATACGATGTCGCTCATCCTGAAGATGTCATCTTACTGACGCTTTTAAACATGTTTCTAAATCCAACGCACATGGCAACCTTTTAGCGTCAGTTTGATGACGCTCATCCTAGGGCGTCATCTAACTGACACTTTTAATAATGCGTCTAAATCCGACGCACATGGGCAACCTTTTAGCGTCAGTTAGATGTCGCTCATCTGAGGGCGTCATCTAACTGACGCTTTTAAACATGTTTCTAAATCCAACGCACATGGCAACCTTCTAGTGTCAGTTAGATGACGCTCATCCTGAGAGCGTCATCTAACTGACACTTTTGACCATGCGTCTAAATCCGACGCACATGGCAACCTTTCAGCGTCAGTTAGATGACGCTCATCCTAGGGCATCATCTGAACAGACGCTTTTGACCAAGTGTCTAAATCCGACGCATATGGCAACCGGAGTAGGTTTAGGTCTGGGGTAGGGTTAGACCACTAGGAGGCGTGTCTCATATCGACGCTAAAGGGTGCATGTGCTTCGGATGTTGATGTATGGTCAAAAGCGTCAGTTAGATGAAGCCTTGGGATGAGAAAAGGCTGGAATATGTTAAACTTACTGTTAGCTGAGTGCGCTACATAATAATGACGACATTCACATTTCTCACTTCCGGCAGTAACGGATCAATGATTTTCTGATTACCACTTGCACTTCAGCTTCTCATCAGATTTTTTGTTCAGTATTCGATTGGAAAGAAAATCTGATGAGAAGCTGAAGTGCAGAGTGATGTCATCAAAATGATTGATTCATTCATCATTGAGCATTTGGGTCTCTATATTCTGAAGCATCCCATCACCTACATTATAAATATACGCTGAAGCTGCGGATAAAAAAAAAGTCACTTGTTCACACGTTTTCTATATGGTGAATAGCTAGTGCACTATATAGGGGATAGGGAACGATTCAGACAGTGCAAATATGCTTTCCATTGGGACTAATGAAGTCTAATTTCACGTTAGTCACTGAACCGCCGTACCTCGCACACAGTCTGCTCCAGTCCAGACATACGAGAGCACAGAACGGATCAATATGTACGAGTCGGCGCAGACTAGAAAACATATCTGACCCATTTGAATTCTGCACAGAATGCAATATTTTAAAATGCTATCGAAGAGGTTTGGAGGAGAAACTGTGAGGAACCTGTGGCTTTACTGAGTGGAAATGAAGTCAACACATTGAATAATCCCACATGTTTAATACAGTGAAGGTATCTTTGTTACTTTTGTTTTGTCAAAACATTTGTTTCTGCAATGAGTCACCACCTGATGTCCAAAATAAAATCTAGGTACAAAATAAAATCTGTATCATAACCCACAATCCCTCTGTCTAAGCAAGCATATTTGAATACATTCAAGAAAAGGAGACTGAAAGACATTTTTGGCTTTGTTGTGGCAATGCAACCATATGGTCCACTCATTAAGAGGCTATTGCCTTGAATGGTTAACTTGCAGTCCATTTAAACAGGACACACTTGTGTTTAAGCTGGTGACATTTACATTATATTTTCATGCTGTGTTTTTAAAAGAAGCATTGTTAGTGGTTACATTGAAGGAGGAATCCAGGACGTATTTAGAGACTTGAGGTGGGCTCTTTTGACCAGTAAGCAACCACACTAGCAAACACCCAAAACACCTTAACAACTGAATATCAAAACCTGGAAACCACTCAGAACATCTTAGCAACCACATACTGTAGAAACATCCCTGATATAAACAACACCCTGGTTTCATGGTGATGAATTTGTGCTTGTAAAAACTAGTTTAATATGCTAGTAAAATAAATAATATTTAGAAGGGTCCAATTTGTTTTTATTTAGGGTCCAATTATCACTATTAAAGGAGTAGTTCACTTAAAAAAAAACTTTTGCTGATAATTTACTCACCCCCAAGTCATCCAATATGTCCATGTCATTCTTTCTTCAGTCGAAAATAAATTAAGTTTTTTGATGAAAACATTCCAGCATTTTCTCCATATAATGGACCAAACGGTTCAAGGTCCAAAAGACAGTTTCAGTGCAAACTGCAAACTGTTCAAAGGGCTTTTTTAAAAACAATTACAGACGATAAATAAGGGTCTTATCAAGCGCAACAATCGCTCATTTAAAAAATAAAAAAAATAAAATAAAAAAAATAACAGAGTTTAAGTTTTATAAGCTCAACTGGTCATGCATTCGTGACTCCTCTGTTCGAACCCGCTTATCAAAATGAACAAATCTTTTCCCGAGTCAATTTGTTCATTTCGTTTGTTGAATGAACCAAATGACACGAAAAAAGATTTGTTCATTTTGATAAACGAGTTCAAACAGGAGAGCCACGAACGTGCATCACTAAACAGAGCAAGGCGAACATTTGAGCTTATAAAACTTAAACTTGTTTTTTTTTTTAATGAGCGATCGTTTCGTCTTGATAAGACCCTTATTCATCTTCTGAAATCGTTTAAAGCCCTTTAAACAGTTTGCAGTTTGCACTGAAACTGTCTTTTGGACATTGAACCATTTGGTGCCCAGTAAAGTGCATTATATGGAGAAAAATGCTGAATGTTTTCATCAAAAACCTTAATTTCTTTTCGACTGAAGAAAGAATGACATGGACATCTTGGATGACATGGGGGTGAGTATATTATCAGCAAAAGTTTTTTTTTTAAAAGTGAACTACTTCTTTAAGTACGATTAACAACGACTTTTTCCTCAATAAACTCATAATTACTGCTTAGTCGTTAAATTTAGGTATTGGATAGGATTAAGGGTTGTAGAATATGGTCATTTAGAATAAGGCACTAATAAACAGCCAATATATTTTACACAACTTCAAGCAACTAGCTAATATTGAAAATTGGACCCTAAACTAAAGTATTATCATATTTTCTTATGTTTTTGTAGCTTCAAATGTTCCATGCTCTGCGAGTGAAATTGCATTGCTGACCTAAATGGTTTACCCATTTTACATTTATACATTTTGGCAGATGCTTTTATCCAAAGTCTAATACATTTGATCAATTTGTGCATTCAATGGAACGAATGACCTTGGCTATGCTAGCGCCGTGCTCCACAGTCTGATCTCGCTACAGGAATATTACCCAAATGATCATAATTTTTAAACACTCCATATGTGGTTTTCTTTAAATGTCAAAGTCTCACAGAAAAGCCCCAAAGGCTCCAGATGGAGATATTTCTCACATAATTATGCTCTGCTTGTTTAGTGTTTTTTTTTTTTTTTTCAGAAAGAGTAGGACCACGGCCATCTGCGAAGGTCCTTGGCCTATCTTAAAGCATTCTGAGAGGGCGAAACGAGCACTGCCTTGGACAGCATTTCCTAGGCAACAATGCCAAATGAGATGAATCAAATCTAACAAGCTAAGTTAAATGTCAATGTTAATAGTGGATTTACAAGGATACATTACGCATACATGCAGTTATAAAGTGGCTTTTCAGTTCAAGACATGCCAAAAAAGAATGAACTTTTGACCATTTTGGACACAAAAGGGAAACTTATGAAGCAACCTCATCCTGAACAGATTGAGGCAATGGACAAAAACAATAAAAATTTTGTATTTAACTTAACGACGGCAGATCATATCTCGCATATACACTATCGGTCAAAAGTTTCAGGGTCGGTAAGATGTTTTATGTTTTTCATTTATTTAATTAGAATCTTTTCTAACATTATAAATGTCTTTACTGTAACTTTTTGATCAATGTAACTCATCCTTGATGAATAGAAGTATTGATTTCTTATTTATTTCCCCCAAAAATAAAATACAAATTCTTACTGACTCCAAACTTTTTAAAGGGTAGTGTTTAATCTAACAAAAGCTTTCCATTTCAGATAAAAGCTGTTCTTTTGAACTTTCTATTCATCAGAAAATCCTGAAATAAAAATGTCAAAAACATGGATAATAATCATACATGTTTTTGGAGCATAAAATCATCATATTATTAGAGTGATTTGTGAAGGATCATGTGACACTGAAGACTGGAGTAATGATGCTGAAAATTACGCTATTTTTTCTGAGGAATAAATTACATTTTAATATATATTAACATAAAAAAGTCATTTTAAATTGTCATAATATTTCACAATATTACTGTGTTTTTTTGTATGCATTTTTTATCAAAAAATTGCAGCCTTGGTGAGCAGAAGAGACCTCTTTTAAAAACATAAAAAATCTTACTGACCCTAAACTTTTGACCGGTAGTGTTCATTTTTTAAATGTATATTTGCATGTGCTATCGAATTAATGAACATTTTTGAAGCTAATGAGCAACATTTAAGATGGATGACTTTATAGGATATTATAAAGAGCCACCTGATATTCATACAATTAGATCCACATCACTGGAGCATGAGTTGATTTCATAAGTTGCCTTTGAGAGACAAAATGGCAATGTTGACATGGTAAACAAGTTATTAATATGTGGAGAGATTTCTGAACACGCTCTCCTCCCGTCTAGACATTTCCCACCGTGTGTGTGTGAATACAATTAACAAAGAAGTGGATAAATGAATGAGATGGGGAGTGAAAGAGAGAAAGAATAGAGATGCAAAATGTTAATAGATTACAGCTGGAAAAAAAAAAAACATAAATGAATTAAGATGCAAACAAAGCAGTAGGCGTTAAGCACTGGTTGACTATGATTAATATGTAAAGGGTCCACACTATTGAGAAAAGGAACTCTGGCCTAGAGAGATTAAAAGAGCCATTAAGAAAAAGGTGTAATAATATTCCTCTAATTACACAAATCTGTTATTGAAAACAGAGCCGCTTCCCTCAATGATGCATGTGTGTGGTTTAACTGTTCAGGATACCTAAACATAGTTTCATGATTGCATATCTTAAAAAAAGATTACCATATTACACAGGCAACATTGAATGAACTTTGATAACTGCACATAAATAATGTTTAAAGATATTCTTATTTTTATTTACAGTAATTACTGATGCTGATACTTACAGTTCTAGTAAACAATACAATTTAAACACAATACTGACAACTAAAAGTATTGCTAAATCAAAACACTTATCCTACACTGGAAAAATGAATATGCTTTATCTAATCAAAACAATTGTGGCAACAGATTACAATAAATATTATTAATAGGGATGTTCCCGATCTGATCACATGATCGGAAATCGGGCTCAATCACGTGGTTTCAGACTCGATCGGAATCAGATGTTACCTCCCTGATTAGGACTCAGATATACATGTATTTCCGCACTATATTATAAGGCGCAATTAGTTATCAACGCTCCGCGTTATTAAATTCGCCCGCGATTCGCGGTTCGTGTCCATCTTAGGCCGGCTTTGTCATGCGTCCAGTTCAACCTCGTATAAATCAGGTTATGTGTGTCTCCCGCTCACGAGCGCTCACTCTTAACAGACACACGAACAGACACACAGTCCCCGGCGCTGCTCACGGATCACAGAATGTTCAAAAAGCGCTCCCCGTTCACAGTAACTGTTGCTGTCCGGTGTGGTGACGAGATGGGTCCGCCAGAAGAAATGAGTCCCTCCTTAGGACCCAAGCGATCCGATTGGTTCAAAGCTAGTTTTATGGGTAATCGCTTTAGTGCCTGCTTACAAATCACTTTATTATAAGAGACGTTTGAAGTACTATAACGAGTCATTAATTTATTCTAACTTATATGTTTCATATACTAGTATATAACCGAAGCTGTAGATTGTAAATTTAAACATTTCTCGTTCTTAATGTTTTTTAGTTAGCTTAGCATAGCATTCATCCGATGATTCGTGCTAGCTGAGGTTTACCGCAGCTTATACTTGCCTTACCGTATTCGAATTGCAATTATAATTGTCACTGTTTTTGTCTTAATAATCAGCACGATATGTTGATAATATGAATTGTTTGTAGCCTTGATTACAAGTTATCACGAGAACATATTTAGATCAGGCATACTACTGGCATACTATGGGGTCCTAAGGGGTGACTCATCGTCGCCACATCCGGCATGTCCGCTTTTATTTCGGCTCCCATGTTAACAGGTTAGAGTTTGCACACTGCCTGAGTGACACGCGCATATCAGGCTGCGCGGAAAACGCGTGCATGCCAGAAATAGAACCGACGCCTGTTTTTCACGCGACACACAAGCGTTGGAAGTGTTTTCAGGTAAAATAGAATAGGAAAATATGTTTATATGTTATTTTGTACACAAATACATATTGATCAATTAAATGTTGATGGTTGAAGTCTAGGTTGACAAATTCTGATGTAAATATAATTTTAAAATAAATAAATATTAATTTTCAAATAATGCAATACAGATCTTTAACTTTTCAGTATCTGTCTATACAGAACGAAATATTCTGTGGTCTACTTTGCTGTCAATACTGCTGACAGTGTCTTTATCAGTATATTTACACTTAACATTTTAAAGTTGATGACAACAACATTACCATAGCAAACTGTGAGATATGTAAACTTGGGATCTCAAGAGGTGGAAAGAAAAAGGCTACATTTAACACAACAAACCTGATACAGTTTTAAGAGGAGAGAGAAAAATGCCCCTTGATTGTGAGATGGGCCGCAGGACATCACAGCCAAGATAGCACAAATGATCACAATGTGTGCTATTTGTTTTTATATTAGACTTTATATATATATATATACTTTTGCACTAAAGTCCAAAAGTGAAGAATTTATGTTTATTACCTGATTGTTCAAGCTACCTCACAGAAGTGCTCTGTTTGTTAACAGAGTTGTCAAATGTTAAAATAAGGCAAATTAAATTAAAATAAGGAACATCTTGGAATCTGGGTCTGTTTTTTCGCTCTTCTTTATTCTTTTTTGTATATATTATAGAAGTATCGGATCGGGACTCGGTATCTGGCAGATACTCAAAATCAAATGAGTTGACTCGGACTTGAAGGCAAAAAAACCTGATCGGGACATCCCTAATTATTAATTAAATTGAACAAATTAGAATTGAGTAATACTTAATCAAATTAATTCCTTAAAAGCTAACCATTTAAAATGAGATATATATATATATATATATATATATATATATATATATATACACACACACACACATACACACACACACACTCATTTTAAATGGTTAACTTTTAAGGAATTAATTTGATTACAAAAAAAAAAACTTCAAGTCACCATTATGATCAGTGTTTGTTTTAGGTTTGTTATAAAATGAAGGTTTTCTCCTTCAGTGATTCTGCTCAGTGGGTGTCTTCAATGTTGGCAATAAAGAGTTTTTTGTTTAATTGTTTGGTGAACAAAAAATTACAAAGTATGTGAAAAAAAGTACATGCACATGTAGCTGTAAAGTTACTGGAGTAGAATGTCTTTATTAAGCATCGAAATAAAGTTATCACATCAGATAATGATTGACTAATGCTCTACTGAATACTCTAATGAGAGTTAGTTGACATGTAGTTGCAGAGTTACTTATAGTCAGTAGAATTTCTAAAGTGAACTAATTGAAAACGTAACCTTTACTTATATAATGCCTTATAAATGCCTTAGTTCAGAGTATGTCCACTATGAATATCATTGCCTTTGGTTACTTGGCAAAGTACTGCAGTACAGAGTGTCTTTTTCTATGTTTCATGTAGTTTACCCTGTAGTTTAGGTGTGATCTAGTGTGTTCTCTCTCCAGGCACCAGAGTGCCCTCTTACCCTGCATCTTCCAGCTTTATACAAATGCTGAGCCACCCACGAGCTGCTAACACACACACACACTGCTCAGCTGGGATCAGCAGAGTCTCAAATGCTGACACGCTCATTCTAAGTGCTGCTGGAAATCTAATGAAGCAGCAATTTGTACATTGTTGCTCATGGGCTCTCTATATTCAGCCTTATAAAAAGACCTCTGGCACAGAGGCAGACATATGTCCTCTCTCATACACCCTCTCAATGCTAATGTTAGCGCTCCGCTGGCTTTTATACACCATCAGAGGCTAATTGAAGCCTCACCTCCTTCTAAAATCAAATGGAACGTGCTGCTGTATGAAAAAGTGAACTGTTTACATTGTCATTCCTCCAATGACAATAAGTACATTACACCCTGTTTGTGGCAACATACAAACAATAGTTTTGGAAATAATAACACTTTGGATAAGAGCTATGTTGCATGATGGCATGATGTCGGTTACTGGAACATGTTTTGACTTGTCCTTCAAAAAGTTAAAATCATTGTTACAGTGGGTCAGTAGCCAGGATGTAAACATTCAAATATAGTGTTTCAAAATTATAGTCGCACAACTTAAACTTTATACTTGTTGGCATGTGATTGTATGATTGGCTTCCTGACCTTGTCTCTGTAAACTTATATCCAGTTTTCAACTTCACTGACAGGAACATGTAATGCCGGTGAACCCAGTAACCTTTACTTGTAACATTCACAGATGCCAGAAATGGAGTGTGTAAATGGAGCAAACACTACTTACAGGAAATAACACCCAACCTGAAATTCATCTGTCAATTTCAAAAGGGATGATTTACACAAATTACTGCTCAATTTATTATGAGGTACTTTCCATAAGATCATCTCTCATTGCAAATCAAACCAACTGTTAGGCTAACTGATATAAAACCATGTGAATCTCTTGGTATGGCGAAGGGTGTGTGATGATGAGGGGATATTTTAATTCAAAAGGCCAAGGGAACTTAATCAGGATGCACAGTATACTGTATCCATGAAATAAGTGGCCTTTAAAAATAAAAAGCCTCTATGGGAATTTAACATGGGGTGTCCTGTCCCAACGTATTTTAAGAAAGAACATTTATTTATTTACGTTACATTATTCATTCACAAAGAAAATTGGTGTCCTTAAAGGTTGGAGTTTCCCTCATTTTTTTTTTTATTAAAGCTGCCGTCGGCAACATTTGATCATATTCAGTGAAATCAACACTATAATCCGACAGAACAACATAAATAAAGTGGTTTTAGAAAAAAACCCGAGCTTCAAACTCCATCTGGAGCGTGTTATTTGTTTTGCAAAAATCCAGTGCTCCTTGTTAACTGTGTCCAATCAGCCCAGGGGGGTGTGAGATCTGACTGTCAATCACAGATCGGGCACACACCACCCCTCGCGCACGTTACAATCAATGCCTGAAGTTCACGCAGTAAGGAAGAGTGATGGCGGAACACTAACAAACCAAGTAAGCTCATTTAGAGTATAAATGACGTTAGCAATTGCAATATATTGGTAGATTAGCCAGGGCAGCATACCTCCAAATAATCCATGGTGTTGATGAATGCTGATGAGACGGTCACGTTCACAGAAAACCTGGTGCGCACGCACTCGAGCACGAACTCTGTGGGAGGGTATTCGTTGATAGTGGGGGAGGGCCATATGAGTTGTAAACATTCAAAATGTTGCCAAAGTCCACTCAACCAGCCATAGTTGCCGACCGCAACGTTGGTTCAACGTTAATTCGATAAGCAAAACAATGCCAGATCAACGTTGTTTCGATGTCATGAGAGACGCCGTTTCCACGTCTGATTCAATGTCAGTTTGCTGTCTGGGTAGTCACCTTTAGCAAGGGTGTACAACACATGCTCTATCATTGACTACGTTTACATGCAGCCAATTTTCGGGTTATGGTTGGGTTAAGGTCACTATTCGGGTTTCTGAAACATTAGGAATAACCCGTTTACATGTGTGAGCAGAGAGAGTTTCTCCTGTCTACATGGAATTGCAATATCCTGATGTAATACGGCAACACGCGGTTCAGCGTCTTGACATACAGATAACCTAATTTCCGATTCTTCTTCCTGTATCCAAAGACAGCAACAACAGCAGCACGCGGATAATGAATAGTTCGGGGAAGATAGCGATCGCCTTTGTTTGCAGTTAGATGCTGGTAACGTTACTGACCTCGCTCCAAAAGTATGCTGTGCTTGTGTCTCGCCATGTTTTCTTCCGGTATACTGCACGCAGATTTTTGTATGCGCCGAGAAGTTTCTCTACTCAAAAGACCAAGATTCCTTGTGAATAGAACATGCGCAGAACACAAATCACTATGGGGATATCCTGATACGCGTTTACATGACCAAAAATTCGGGTTAGAAATGGGTACCCAGGTATAATATCCTGGTTTTTAAAATCCGGGATATGAGCATATTCAGGTTTTTGCCGTGTTACGATTTGACCAGGTTATTGCTAATATCCCAGTTTTGAACGGGTTATTGGCTACATGTAAACTGCAGTCATTGACTACATTTACATGCAGCCAATTTTCGGGTTATGGTCAGGTTAAGGTCACTTTTTGGGTTTCTGAAACATTAGGAATAACCCGTTTACATGCGTGAGCAGAGAGAGTTTTCTCCTGTATATATGGAATTGCACATAATCCGATGTAAACGGCAACGTGCGGTTAGCGCTCTCGACGTACAGATAACCTTAAAGACGCAAAATGCATAATTTCCGATTCTTTTTCCTGTATCCAAAGACAACAACAACAGCTGCATGTGGATAATGAATAGTCTGGGCAGATAGCGATCGCCTTTGTTTGCGCTGTGATGCTGGTAACGTTACTGAGCTCGCTCCAAAAGTATGCTGTGCTGTGTCTCGCCATGTGTACTTCCGGTAGACTTGCACGCGGATTTTTGTATGCGCCGAGAAGTTTCTCTACTCAAAAGACCAAGGCTGCGTCAGAAACCGCATACTTCCATACTATATAGTATGCGAAAAACAGTACGCGAGCCGAGTAGTATGTCTGAAATCATAGAATTCGAAAAACTGTAGGCGAGAGTACCCGATGGCCTACTACTTCCGGCGAGATTCTGAAGTGCGCATACGATGGACACTTTACTTATCCATGATGCCACGGGAGAGGAGTTGTCGCTATATTTGAAAATGGCAGAAAGCGGAAGACGCCGGAAGTTTTCAAGTGTAAGTACTATATAAAACACTTTTTTATTTATTTGTGTTTGTTTAACATCATATAAGTAAACGAATGACTTGTTAAATGTTTAAATAATATAAATCGCAGGTACAATTTTCTGATTTGGCTGCAAAATGACACTTTTATCATTATTACCAAACTGAATGAGGTAAACGACGTAAAACGTCGATGAAAACCGAAAGCAGAGCTAAAAACATAGCGCAGCGGTGGTGCAGTCAGTGGAATGGGCTCTTGTGATTGCAATCGCGACTGTTATGACAGGGTATGTCACGTGACAATAACAACATGGCGCATGTAGTACGTCCGAACTCATTCATACTACACGTATTCATACTATATAGAACGTACTTTTTTAACGGTTCGAGAAGTACGTTCTTTTTAAAATGTAGTACCTACTCACATAGTACGCCGATTTCGGACGCAGCCCATGATTCCTTGCGAATAGAACATGCGCAGAACACAAATCACGATGGGGATATGCCGATACGCATTTACATGACCAACAATTCGGGTTAGAAAAGGGGTACCCCAGGTATAATATCCCAGTATTTAAAATCCGGGATATGAGCATTTTTCGGGTTTTTGCCGGTGTTTACATGGCCGCTCGCTAATATCCCGGTTTTGAATGGGTTATTGGCTGCATGTGCACGCAGTCATAGAAGATTTTCTGAATATATGATTGTGTTTCGAGGAATGTGAAAGTTGAACCATGCCTCAAGTTGACCTTGCTTTAACATCCGACACTAAAGGGTGCCTAAAGCGTCGAATGTTGATGCATGGTCAAAAGCGTCGGTCAGCTGACACCTTGGGATGAGAACGGGCTGGAAAGTTAGTTGCCAAGATCATTTGACCTGCTCTGTATATTTCTGTAAATGTTCTCGGTCAGTTGGTTTGTTTCTGGCACATGGTCATTTATGCAGACTTTCCAAATTGCCCCAAACACACTAATTTCTCAAAGTCTAAGAGACAACACATCATGCGAGTCAAAATTAGACAGGGGGACATTAATCTGTCTTCGCTCTGAGATGAAAACACTTTCGGGCATAAGAGAAAAAAGGATAAAAAGTGGGATCAGTAAATGAAAAATTCATTCAATGAAACTTGATGGGTGTAGGCCTGGAAAAGAGAGTGTTTTGACAGTGGAGAGCGAAACATAAATTGAAGGGGAGAGTGGATCCAAGCTGAAAAACACATCAATAAATGAGTTGAAAATCTAGAGTGTAGAGCTTTGGGTAAAAGAACGAGAAATGGAGAGGGAGAGGGAGAGGGAGAGGGAGAGCAGGCTAGAGGCATACAGAGAGTCTAATTACCTCAACAGTAGACCAGCCAGCATAACACACACTAACTCCAGCTGAGAGATGTAATGTGAAAGAGAGAGAGAGAGAGAGAGAGAGAGAGAGAGAGAGAGAGAGAGAGAGAGAGAGAGAGAGAGAGAGAGAGAGAGAGAAGAGAGAGAGAGAGAGAGAGAGACAGAGAGAGAGAGACAGAGAGAGAGAGAGAGAGAGAGAGAGAGAGAGAGAGAGAGAGAGAGAGAGAGAGAGAGAGAGAGAGAGCTTGCAATGTAGCCTGCAGCTGTTGTTCTTCCATGCCCAAGTCATCCTCTTAGCTCTGTGTTAAAAGAGACTCTCATAGACGTGAAGCTAAAGCAGAAAAAGCACATTTAATTCACCTTAATTTAGAATGACAGCCTTGCACCCTATTAGCAAACATTTCAACTATGATTATGACTTCAGCTTCGGTGTAAACGTGTGTGAGTGCCAATGAATATGTCATCCTCTCTCCGCTGGCCTTTTGTTTTTAGCTTGATGGACTGAATGGATGCATCCAGTAAATTATACAGTGGCCAGAGAATTGTCCTTTCAAGTTGTCATCTTGTGTTTAGTGCTCTTAAATTTTATTGGGCTTGTATGTGGATGGATTGGAAAACAAAGTCAGCTGACACACTCAATACTTTTGTATTGATGTTCAAGGGATGTCATGTAAATCGTAACGTTTCTGACTACACCATCTGGTGAGGTCATATTCAAATCAGGGGAATAAGTGGCATGCCATTGGCTGATGAACAACAACAAAAGAACGAATCAGGAAACTCTGAGAGCAGGCATTGATTAAAATACTAGTGATTTTAATAAGAATCTATCAATATTCGAATAATTATATAATATAATTATTAATTAAAACAGTACAATTAAAAATTATTTTCTGCTCACCAAGAATGCATTCATTGTATGCAGTGAATTAAGATACAAAAAAAACAGTAATATTGTGAAATATTATTAGATTTTAAAATAACTGTTTTCTACTTGAATATATTTTAAAATGTAATTTAGTCCTTTGTTTAAAGCTAAATGTTCAGCATCATTACTCCAGTCTTCAGTGTCACATGATCCTTCAGAAATCAATGATTTGCTGACAGTTGTCAATCAATGTTGAAAACAGTTGTGCTTCATTTCCCCAGGTATTCTTTGATGAATACAATGCTTAAAAAACAGCATTTATTTTAAACAGAAATCCTTTTTTATCACTCTAAATGTCACTTTCAATCAATTTAATGCAACATTTAATGCAAAAAAAAAAAAAAACTAAAACTTTTGAACAGTAGTGTATAGAGATTTAGTCGATTTGTTACAATTTCTAGTTGAGTGTTGTGTCTATGTCGGTTAGTCATGGATCACATGACTTCAGTGTTTGTTCTATACATAGCGACATCAGGAGGGAAATTCCTCTGTCCACAAACTGTCCCAGTGAATCTGCAAGTCATTAGCTGTGTATATTAACATGTAATGGACAAATATATATATACAGTTACGTTGATGTGAAAATAAAGCTCACCTGAAGCACTTTGCATTTACAAGTAAGTGAGCCACGCTGCCTGTGCAAAAACCAGACATGGTCTGAGTTTATTTGGAGTGTTCAAACAAAAAGCCAGATTTTTGTGAACTGCGAGCCCCGACTCATGAAAGTTTGTATCTATAGCACTAATGTCATTTCTCCTGGCATTTCATACGCCAAAACAGTTTTTGCGTGTATATGGCACGTGTTTTCGCGTGCATATGATACGCACTTTTTGCCGCATAATATGCACAAACTCCCCACTAGAGGTCTTCACAGTGCACCCGAGACCCGTAGACCCGGGACCTTACCCGGGACCCTGTACGGGTTCGGGTCTATATTCTAAATGATCAGCCGGGTCCGGGTCTTGGGTCCTGAATCTATTACTTCGGGTCCCGGGTCTGTTTAACATTGTGTGTCATACCCGTGCCAATCGGAGTGCAAAGTCCAATCTCAAGCGCTGTGTCATGTTTCTATGGTAATCAGAGCAGAGCTTCCGCCAGACCGCGCTTCTACATTCTCCTATTTTCATAATAGTATAAATGAGCCGTCTTGTTTAATCTTAAAGTTTTGGTGGTCAGATTTAGACTCAATGAAGAACAGAGAGCACAGATATGATCAAGCTGAACAAGCAACAAGCAATCGTTAAATATAGTTCAAAAGGGCAAACAGTTAAAAGTTATTATGCGAGTTAACTCGAGTCAGAATGTACATGTCATGTGCAAGAATGCATTTGTCATCCATTACCGTGACATCAAGTGGACATTTAAAGCTGAAATAATGAGTGGATTAAGCTTGGAATAACGTGAGAAATAACATGGATAGAACTTTCTTGTCGGTGGATTGTAATGCATCACAGTCAGTCAGGTCACGTTACAAGGAAGTGAGACGACGACTACTAACATTAGGTAAGACAAAAAGCTTTATTTTTCGCAACTCGTGTGAAATAATATGTGACGAAGATTCGGGTCCAGTTGGGTTTGTGTCTTTCTGCCGGGTTCGGGTCCAGTTTTCAAATAATAGACGGGTCCAGGTTCGGGTCCGGGCAGCATATCTCTCGGGTCTGCACGGTGCCGGGTTCGAACTTTTGAAATGAACGACGGGTCCGGGTCGGTTCGGTGTAGCACATTACGGGTCTTTCTGTTCGGGTATGCATTTTTGGACCCGTGAAGACCTCATACTCCCACCCCCCTTCCCCCAAACCTAACCCAGGGTTCTTAGTGCGTACCATATACACGCAAAAACACTTTTGGCGTATAAATGGTACGAGAAATGACATTCGTGGTATAGATACGCATCTTCATGAGACTGTGTTGGAACTGCCCTGAAACTAATGCAGTGCCTATTATAAACATTGCACGCACTAGTTGACTATTTTTCTGAATGAAAAACTGGTGCATCCACAACGGACACGAAGAGCGCGTGCCAGGCGCGTGAATGATTTCAATGTTAAGTCAATGCAAAGACGCGGTTATGCGCGCAAAAATTCCTGCTGCCATGAATGAGGCGTTGAACGTGGTGCGGTAGACGCGATATGCCTCATTCTGCACGTCGAGTTCTGCGTGAATGCTGCGAATTAAAGCGCGGTGGCGTGTGAAGCGTGTCATTGCGCAAATGATTTAGTTAGTGCTATTTGTGCATTCATCGCATCTGATATCAGTTTCGTGCCTGCCCCCAGAGTTGAAAAATCTGAACTTTGGCTGCCAATTGCGTCGTGTTAACCAATCAGGAGCCTGCTGCTTGCTCACGTGGTGAAGTATCTGGATGCTTCAATAAATTATTTTGTAATATGACTAAATGCCTGGTGCGGTTCTAATGCAGATAGAGAATTTGATAAGGTGTGAACGCACAGTAAGAAGTCAAGCCTACTGAACTTCCCATTATGCTTATATATGTTCAACTTTCTTTGCTGTTTGAACATGAAAAAGTTCTGCAAACGTAAAATGTTCATTGGAGCTATGATTTCGGAAACTCAAAATTGTTCAACTAATAACAACGTTAAAAAACTCTACTGTCGACGTACAGATTTTTTCAGATGTTTATGGTAGTGCCTGGAAACTGTAGATACTTTTGTTCACAGACCCTGGTTGCATTCATCTAAAAGCAGTCTGAGCATGAGGCAGTCACACCGAGGTCAACACATCTGTATCCCAGCTTCATCAAAACAAGCCAAACTAGCATGTAGCATATTGCTCAGCATGCTGAGAAGTGCTAAATGTATTCAAGCTGATACAGTCTTGCTTCCAATTAATTTGATTGTGTGTGGTGTTGACTGCCTCTGCGCGATGGCATCCAGCAGATAGAGAAACAGCCCCACACCTACTCGGTTTGACCGCCCGTGGGGAGATACACCACTAACGTCTGCGCTGGGCTCTGACAAGGCTGTAACGCGGCAGTTATTACAGTGCCACTGCACATTAGCGCTAACCTGTGCTAAACCTGACCCAGGCACCCGCTGCCGCAGCACACTGCTGGCGCTGAATCGCTAATGAAGCTCAATTATCATCACAGACGGCTTTTTGTCTGAGCATCTATTCAGAGCTAACACTACCTGTTCTCCCACTAGCATCTGGACACCGTCCAAGCGGAGTTTGGGTTAACCCGCGGTGCTAATAATGCCAGGTTTCTTTTAATTGCTTATGAGTCGTGTCCTGAACTATCTAACTGTGAAAACAGTTGCAAGTAGGCCTATGCTATTTCTTTAAGGATAGTATGTAGTGTGCGAATTATGAAGTGTCAACTGTGCATATAAGCATGAATTAGTCTAGTATAAAATGTCAGAAGGAAATTACATCACAAGACTTACATAAAATATAAATATAAAAATTATATAATTCATATGTATAATATAAAGGATTTGGTTAAAAACGGTACTGTTGTGGTACCATGATTTGAAAAAAAATTTTATATACTGGGGTATTTAATGCAAAAGAAAACAATGGTATTGCCATTTGTGTCCAAAACAACACAGTCTCATGAAAATGCGTATCTATACCATCGAATGTCATTTCTCGCATCTATACGGCAAAAATGGTTTGTGCGTGTATATGCTATCTCAGCCAAAAAACCCTGGGGCATGCACCTGTGAAGATTGCGCAGCATCATCAATCTTCATCTTTATTAATAAACAATTAACATGTCTCCTTGCTATATATTTGTTCTTTGTGACAGCTTTTTATTTTCCGCAGCGCTGCTGCTGCTGACCCTTAGGCGAAAGCATTAAGTTAACAAAGTTAGCAACAGCCACTCTATCACTTTATCAAACATGATTGCATGATAAAAACATGATACATACTAGGCCACCTAAAACATAGCCTAACTGTATTAGAAAAAAACACAGAACGAATAGCCTAATGTGCATACTCTTTTGTTTGAAATGGAAAAAATATAGCTGCTACTGACCTATCTAAAAAAAAAAAGGTTTATATAATATATACCTAATATATATATATTAGTGCTGTCAAACGATTAAAATATTTAATCGCGATTAATCGCATTAATGTCACATAGTTAACTCGCTTATTAATTCGCACATTTTTATCTCATTCTTAATGTCTTTTGATTTTTTTTTGTTACATTTTTTTTCTCATTTTAATGCTCTTATCAACATGGAAAAGTGGATTGGCTTGTTTAGTGCAAATGTTTTTTTTTAATTATTATTATTGAAAATAACATTGGAATAGTGTTCAATTTCACTCTAACATATATAGCCTAAATAATCTCTCACACAATGCAACACTGTCCATCAATAAAAGGGTGAAAGAAATACTGACGAGGTCCTGATATTGACGAGGGGTGGAGAATTTGCATCATCTGTGTTTGTGTGTGTGTGTTTGCTTGGCCATCATCAAGTGGTGTTTCAGGCTGGACGTGCTGCGATGATGATAGCTCAGTTCATAATGACAAAACATACAGATCGCTTTGGTCTTGTCAATGGGACAATTTGGCAACTTTTTAAAAGTAAACTTTACATTCAGAATCTCATTGGCATCCATTTCGGCGTCTCGCGCTCGTCATCCACTCAAAACATAACGTTACCATTTGGCCGGCTCGCAAGCTGAAACGAGTGTGTGCGGCACAAAACGTCCTCGCGCTGCGCTCCGAAACCCATTCATTCAATTGCTTGCGCCGCTGCGAGGACGTTTCGTTGCTTCTTCGACCAAAGCGCAAGCGGATCTAGCTAGACCGGAAACAAAACATCAGGCACGCCGCACACACTCGTTCGGGCTTGCGAGCCGGCTTTGAGTGGCATGACGAGCGCGAGACGCTGAAATGGATCAGGACGCATGCCGCGTCCTGTTGCAAAAGTATGTGAAAAAACTACAAAGTTTGCTAGGACAAAAAGACCGTTAATCGCGCAATAAAAAAATTAACGCCGTTAAAATGGGTTTGCGTTAACGCCGTTAATAACGCGTTTAACTGACAGCTCTACATATATATATATATATATATATATATATATACATAGCTGACTCACCCACATATTATGCAAACACAAACTTTTATTTTGATGTGATTTGAATTGTGATTACTATGTGACAGCCCTAATATATATATACACACACACACACACACACACACACATATATTAGGGGCTGTCAAATGATTAATCGTGATTAATCACATCCAAAATAAAAGTTTGTGTTTGCATAATATGTGGGTGCACTGTGTATAATTATTTAATCATATATATATATATATATATATATATATATATATATATATATATATATATATATATATATATATATATATATATATATATATTTAATGTAATAAGGCTTGCAGTTTAGCTATTACATAACCAAAACAATAGAATTCCTCACAATGTATACAAATGTGTGTGTGTGTGTTTGTTTGAGTACACACAACTATACTTTATCACTGAAGGATCTTTGGTTTTGTCAGCTGTAGAAGTTCCACTGTGTTCCTTTGCCTACATTATCAAAGTTTGCCTGTGTATCTTTAGCTGCCAGCGCCAGTGCCTCACACTTCTTAAGCGCACTGCTTGATTGACAACAGAAGAGCTGAGAGAAGGATTATGGGAGAAATGAGAGCCCAGAGGGGCAGCTTAGGGAATCCCAGTCAAACCTGCTGGATATTGACAAGCTCGTCGCTATTAAGTATTTACAAAACCCTGTGTGCTCGAGCTGAGCCGCTGGCACATGAAGTTATTTGTCAAAGACAGATGGAGAAGCATAAACACAGCCGAGTGCCGGGCGTTAACTTGCGAAGAGCTGTCGCCCACACCAAATGCAAAGAGTGACATATAGAATAATGCCAGAATGGAGTGGGCGACACATAAATCCCCCTTCCCTGGTCTTATTTTACAACTGGACAAGCCTATAGTATTTTTTCCTTTATGATTTAATTAAAACAATAACCGAATTTTTATGTTATATTAAAAAAAACACACAAAAAAAGCAGGGGAACTACTGTGAACTGACTAAGTTAAACTATGCATTAGTTTCTTTAATAATAGTCCTATATGGATTGGTTTAATACTTTTAATGCTAGTCCCATCATAAAATGTTTGACATCAGAATATCTTTGCTGTTAGATGTGGTTGAACCGTTATGAGATGTTTTGTGAGTGTTAAAGGGGTAGTTCTTTTGAAAAATAAATAAATAAATAAAAACTTTTGCTGATAATTTACTCACCCCCATGTCATCCAAGATGTCCATGTCATTCTTTCTTCAGTTTAAAAGAAATTAAGGTTTTTGATGAAAACATTCCAGGATTTTTCTCCATATAATGGACTTTACTGGTAACAAATCAGAAAACAAAATGATTCCAGACAATGAATTAGGGTCTTATCAAGCGAAACGATCGCTAATTTAAAAAAAAAAATAAAATAAATAACAAAGTTTCCATTTTATAAGCTCAAATGGTTGCTTTCCTGTTCAAAACTCGTTCATCAAAATTAACAAATCTTTTTCCGAGTCATTTGGTTGATTCAACAAACGAAAACGAGCGTAATTGACTTGGAAAAAGATTTGTTCATTTTGATGAACGAAGTTTTAACACAAGAGTTACTAAATGCGCATCATATAACAGAGCAAGGGCAAGCATTTGAGCTTATAAAACTTTATTATTTTTTTTTTTAATGAGTGATCGTTTTTGCTCGATAGGACCCTTATTCATTGTCTGGAATCGTTTAAAGCCCTTTGAACAGTTTGCAGTTTGTACAGAAGTGTCTTTTGGACCTTGAACCGTTTGGATCCCACTGAAGTGCATTATATGGAGAAAATGCTGGAATGTTTTCATCAAAAACCTTAATTTATTTTCGACTGAAAGAATGACATGGACATATTGGATGACATGAAGGTGAGTAATTTATCAGCAAGTTTTTTTTTTTTTTTTTAAGTGAACTACTCCTTTAATGTTTTACCCCTTAAAGGTGCAGTAAGCAATTTCTGAGAAACACTGATGATATTCTAAATCAACCCCCCCCCAGAAAAAAACAACAACACAACCCTCTCTTCATTGTCCTGCCCCTAAAAGTGTATGACCAAGCAATGATGTCGAAAAGGCAATATCTCTTCATCATGGATGAAGCTAAGCAAAATAAGAGCATAGCTTTTGTGCAAAGTAACACTTGTGGTCCACCAATCTTTCAAATTTCACTGACTAACGTTACTACTTTGTGAGTATTCAATGTACTGTTGGTGCAAGTTGCCTCTAAAAACACCAACGAAGAAAAAAAAAACAACAGAGTGATGAAACATGCTCTGTAAAGAGGTTTGTCCATTTAGGGCTACTGTAGAAACATGGCGGCGCAAAATTGCGACTTAACATGTAAAGGGACAGAACCATCTAGGTTATAAAAACATAACGGTTAATTTGTAAGGTTTTTATACACCACTGAAAACACTGCAAAAAACTTCAAAACAATCCAATTCAAAGTTGAACTTACAGTTCTGTGAAAAGAGAGAAATGTGAACAGTCTGAAATAATTATATGAAGTAGGGGAGCACGGGGCACAACCTAATGCGGGGTTAAATGTAACACGGACGTTTCACATAGTCAGTCAGGATCAAGCAGACTGTCTTTCTGCTATTTTTCTCTCGCTGCCAGAAGACGTCACCCGTGAATTTGAGGAAAGTTTTGATTATATTTCGTGAAGATACTGGACAAAGAGGTGTTTTGACACCATGAAAGTAATTTTTTTCATCATAGATTTTTTTCGGTTTCTGAGTTGGATGTATACGTTTCCAAATCTAACTTTATATTGCCTTAATCACTGTCTTGTTGGCTCGAAAATAGCACCATTTTGAAACATGTCAGCAATTCCTAGTGACTGTTAGCAAGGTTTAAAATATGTAATACACAGCGGGGTTAGTTGTAACACAGTGTTACAACTAAGCCGCCAAGTGTACAATGATAATCAAATGAAAACGGAGCCACACAACTTTTCAGGTTTGAGTATTTATTTATACATTTAACTTTGTTAGACTTTCACAAACAATGTTGGAATTTAAAATGTTTAAAATTTAGTGTACTATAAATGATAACTTGTTTATTTATTAAAAATATGGCCTGTTATTAATGCCACAA
>JAQIUQ010001812.1:0-172500 GCA_030378365.1 Hybognathus amarus | reverse complement strand
TCGCAGGACAATGAACCAACAGCACCTCGAATACAACGGATACTTGTAGACGCATACACATAATTATTAGATATCAAACGATCTGTAACAATGCAATGCTAGCCGAGTAGATTATTATTTCTAAAATAAAAATATTACTCACATAAGTGTGTTGCACCACTCCTGTTGGATATAGAATATAGAAGGTAACGACTAATTATGTTCCGTACAACAACGAGGTTCTGGACATATGAACTTTAACCGCGATCGCTGAACAAATACTTCTAGGTCATACACAAAATGCATATCTGTGTCACCTTCATTTCTCCCTCTTATATACATGTTCGACCCAGAGTCCGTGTGTTGCACAATTCCTGTCAGATCCAATATAGACGGCACATCACCGTTCTTTCTCTTAATCGGTCTGAAATCCAGCCTCCGAATTGTTGACAAAACAATCCTCGGTGAAATGACGCTGAACATAGGATAATGTTTTACACTCATCTGCTGGAACGTCATTAAAAACAAATTTTAACTCAGGCATTCCTAATATTGGAATCCAGAGTAAGCTTATGCAGCGACTGTCTTCTTCCACAGCCAGGCACGGAACAACATTTTGTCAACGGAATGTTTTTTGCTGGTAGCTCTCTCCGGTGTGCCAACACTGAGGTATGCTTTTGTTTACCTATGCGTGAATGCGTGAATCGGTGGGCGGGGCTCAACCGGCCGTGTTGAAGAGGCGTTGATGAGCGGGTGGGGCTTTAGCTGTCATTTATGTCATACTTCCATGCTTTCAAAAATGAAGCGTTGTTGAGGCTGGTGTCAATAAAAGCTTTTATTGGACTAACAAGGTTGTTTTCAGTTCTGAAACTTGCAGGATATTCTTATAATATGATGACCTCTTAGATGTCAAAAGCTCAAGGAAATTGGATTTCTCAGTTCATCAGTTCCCTTTTAATGCTGCGTTCGCAAATGTACGTCACATTTGGCCCACAAGAACAAGTGTTTTCACACATTTTCCCATCTGATCCCTGCATGTCCACCGACAAATCCCCGGCTAAATCTGGCTCATCCTTACCAGCATACGTTCACCACTTAAAGGGATACTTCACCTCTAGAAAGATGAATGTGTATATAAAATGGGTCATTATAGAAGAAATATAGATGAAAGTCAACAACTCAAACAAACAACAAGTCTTGACTTAAACAACAAGTCTAGGCTACTAGTGAGTCTCTATAATGAGTCTGCCCCAAAAACTGTTTCGAGATCGCCCAAAATGCCCGGGATTCAGCATTCTTCAGTCGCCATTCATTATGTTTACTGTGGCGAGCAGGACGAGTGAGGGCCGCAGGAGAACGATGCGAGGCCGGTGGCATGATTACCGATGGCCTTGTAGGAGCAGGGATTTTTGACATTGCGTCTACATCCGACGCACATGGCACCCTTTAGCGTCAATATTACACACTTTGGTTATGGGCAGGTTTAGGTCTGGGGTAGGGTTAGACCACTAGGAGCTGCAATCTGGCCCATATATATCTGCATCTCAGTACTGATGCTAAAGGGTGCCATGTGCGTTGGATGTAGAACGCAATGTCAAAAGTGTCAACTATATGACGCCTTGGAAGAGACCGGGCTGAAATACTACAGGTTTTCTACTAACACAAAGCTTAATGCTAAATCCTGAAGTATCCCTTTAAAAGGCACCTCCTCACTCTTAAAAAAAAAGACGCGTTAGAGTGAGATCTCACTCAACACCTTTATGGGTGCATGGAGGGAGCCGACGAGTGAAAGAACGGGAGATTTATGTTACAGCGGTTTGCTTTAAAGAGGTCCGACAGGCCCACATAGATTGAGGTGAATTATTAGACCATGGCATCGCAGTGGTAAACACAGAGTGACTGAGGGATACATTATAAAAACACACATTGCGCTGACTATGACAGGAATGATTCAGAGGGATGTACTGAGGCTGGAGTGTTTGTGTAATATGTGCGAGGGAGAAAGATATGTAGCGATGACATTAGAGTTAAAAGGCAGGCTTGACGGACATGCAAAACGAAGAAAAGATAAATGTGCATGTTTGCCCACATAAGGAAAAGACAAGCTGAAAGTAGAGCATGACTTTGCATGATTTAAATCAAAGCATCTTGGAATCACAATAACATCACCAAACTCAAGTATCCATGAACAAACCTCAAGAACTCAATGAGAACCATCTTGAGTTGTCAGCTCACAAAGGCCTCAATGCAGTTTGGCTTGAGAAGAATAAAATATCTTGGGATCTTGTTTATGGCTGAATGATTTGTTTGGTTTGAACTTAAATAGATAGTTACAAAGTCTGAATCTCTGCAGAAGGCCCTGACCTGACATCTCTTAAGCAACACCTTGTTTCTGAGTTGTTCACAATCGGTAAAGATGGGTGAAATATTGCCGAACCACAAGATCAAGATAAACACGGCTGTTTCTCGGAAAGAGAGAAAAGGGGTGAAACACTCAGTTTCAGTTAAAGGGTTAGTTCACCCAAAAATGAAAATTAAGTCATTAATTACTCACCCCCATGCTGTACCAATCCCGTAAGACCTTCGTTCATCTTTGGAACACAAATAAAGATATTTTTGATTAAATCTGAGAGCTGGATCACTCCTCCATAGACTGCCTAAGGGACTGGCTCTTGACGGACCATAAAGTCATTAAAGAAAATGTTTAAATATTCCATGTGCCTACTGTGGCTCAATTATAAGTTTTTTATCAAGCGACTGAGACTACTTTTTGTGCGAAAAAAACATAAATAACGACTTTATTCGACTATTCCCTTACTTCCTTATGGGCGCATGTCGCGAGAACTGAGATGAGGAAGGTCTTCTTTGACTACTTTTGTTACCGGCTGCTCACCGCTTAGGAGTACTACCGCCACCTACTGTATAAGATGATGTGCTGATATAGCCGGAGCGCGACCATCATCTTATACGGTAGGTGGCGGTAATACTCCTAAGCGGTGAGCAGCCGGTAACAAGAAGTACTCGAAGAAGAACGTCCTGATCTCAGTTCTCACGCATGCGCCCATAAGGAAGTAATGGAATAGTCGAATAAAGTCGTTATTTATGTTTTTTCCGACAAAAATTAGTCTTGATGATAGAGTTTTGATGATAAATAGAGCCAGCCTTCAATAGTTATTAACCTGTCCTGTGATTTTCTTCTTCACATCCAGACACGAACTTATGCACATGTATGTTGGCTGTCTTTACATCATAATACTATTTCATATAATCTAGACATGGAATGAATAACATTCAACACAAAATGTTCATGTCTCAAGATAGAAATAAAAGTTAAGTGATAAAATATTTTGTCTTTGCTGTGCATTAGAACCACACCATGTATTTAGTCATATTACAAAATAATTTATTGAAGCATCCAGATACTTCACCACGTGAGCAAGCAGCTAGGCTCCTGATTGGTTAAAGTGGCGCGAATTGACACAAATTTTTCAACTGGGGCGGCAGGCACAAATTCACGTCGAACGTGTGAGTGCACAAATACAGTAGCACTAACTAAATCATTCGTGCTTAATGCGCCAGATGCCCAGTTCACGGCATTCGTGTCAATTTTCTACCGCGCCGCCCTCTACGCCTCATTCACACCGCAGGAATTTTTTACGCACATAGCTCATCTTTGCACTGATTTAAAATTGAAATGATTTGCACCCGACGCGCTATTCGCATCCGGTGTGAACGTAGCATTAGTGTTGGGACTGCTCCATCCTCAGTGTTGGGGAGCAGTTAACTACAAGTAGCGTAGTTACTAACTTAATTACATTTTTCAGTAGCTTGGCAGTAGCTCAGTTGCTTTTTAAACAGTGTAGCTTTTCCAGTAGCTAACAACTTTTTGCAGCACGTAGCAGTGTAGCGCGAGCAAAAGCTACATTGCTACATTTTGGAGGATGCAAGGATATTCTTATTAGATTACAAACTCCTTTTTTGCCATTACCACCACCTGTTGTTTAATCACGCATCTTGTGGCTAACGATTCACTGTACAGAAGTGGGTTGACACACCCATATTATGATTATATAGCGTGACGGCAGATTTGGAGGATGGAGAAACAACTAACGTTAATTCCCATGGCCTTATTTGTCCAAGTTCAATCAGTATTTTTGAGAAAATGTTCTACATGCAATTTACGTCTGGATGTATATTTCGTTCTTGCAATGTTGTAGACATTTGTTGCACTTTTGCCAAACAGTCAGAGATATTTGAGTGCTGTGTGTAATAAAACACTACTCTTTGAAATCGTAATTGCATTGCCTCATTTTAAACACTAAATATTATACTTAAAACATTCCTCAGACATTTATTCAGTTATTTATAATATGCATTGTTCAAAAAGCAAAAGTAGTTTCACTGCTCCCTTAACGCTTGATTCTTTGGGAATCTGCGCAGTGTTGTCTTGCCTCGGAAACCAAAAACACACTTCTTTGGTGACATATTGCAGTGCAGGCAATGCACAGTGCTTTGATGGGCACAGGCTTACGGCTATTGCTCTTAAGTGCCCTTAGGACCGTATAAGGAAATTCCGGCGCATCTGACATCATACGTGCCCATACTCAAAAAAAAAAAAAAAAACTTCCCGGAACTTGTGACAACCATAAAGGAGTATTTTTTGAGGACAGAAATACTCAATCAAATGTACAACTTAATAAAATGGTTCTGACCTGTCCCACCTCAGAGGTCTTATTCTTATATCATCAACTGGATATAGCCTGTTCTGTTTTCAAGTCACTTATTTAAATCACGACAACTCTAAGCATGTTATCATGTTATTAAATGTCACTCGTATGCATTTTCACTCTTGTGGATTCACAATGGCTGCTGAGTGCGTGTATCCGCTGAGTCCATGAGACCTAAAATGTAACCTCATTTAGACGCTTTCAACAGTATGAAAGTAAGATATAAATGTATGCAATTTTCACAGAGCTCAACCATTCAAGCCTTTGTCCAGCAAGCCCCTAGCGAGTGTCTAAATTACACTACAACCCTGTTATTTGCAACCCTCTTTGCAACATTTTTTTCATTACTTTATTTTTTAATTATAAACATTTGATTAAATCTGTAAGTAATACTTTACATTTACACTACATAAAAAGTGAATACTAAAACAAACATAATTTAATACTTGAACCTCTGAAGTGAACACTTACACTTTATAAAAACAAGTAACTATTATATATTTCATCATGCCCTATTTTGTACCTTTTTCATGAAATCTGCTTTATTTTTCACAATAATTGCATAGTTACAAGATTATACAAATGATCAGTCTCCAAAGAGGTCATGATTTGGCCACAATATCAGTGAATTCATTTATTTCTTAATTTCCTCTCAGAACTCAAAACATTATTCTGACATTAACATATCATGTCTGCGAGGCAGTGCAAAGGTCAAGAAATGGGGTAAGAATATCTGAACCATTACGAGCGTTTCTCCTGAATTCCATTTGCAGTTCTAATGAGTTTGGTCTTTTGCAAAGCCTCCAAGGCATTATGTAGATTATAATCCAAACAAAGATTTTCTCAGAGTTCTGTTAAACTTATCTGTTGGGACAAATGCCAAGCCATTTCTGAAGAGCATAATATAATGCAAACATCAAAAGTTCAAACCTTTTGCCACTGTAATGCATTATTAAACCAATGAGGAATTTCATGATTCGTAGAAACTCAAAATCAAACAAGGTGAAATTTTGGGAAAAAAAGGTTGCTGGAAGAGACTCTTTGATCTGAACCTCTTTTACCCTGTTTCCACTGATGTGTACATTGCTTATGCAAGTCTGAGACTCTTTTGCTGCGGTTAAAGGTTGGCCAGAGTTTTAGTCTGGTGAAAGGTATTCAGAATTCATTTTCAGTGCAGAACAAACCATGTCCATAATCTTCCATACAAATAAAAATATTCAATCCAAAAATCCTCATCAGATGGTCGGCCTCATATCTGTAACAATATAAAAGTTTTTCAAGGCGACCGTTACTTTAGAACTTGCCACTTTAATGTTTCCATGATGACGCATCATTGCTTGTCACGTGACACAGCACAACCACAACACAGCGCTGAATGAATGATGTGCTTTTATGTATTTTTTTCCTTTTTTATTAAAAATATTCACAAATGTATTAGCTATAGCATGAAACACTAATATTCTGATTGTCAAATATGTGCAAGTGGATGGGTTTTGTTGTTTAAACGCCATTTTAGTTTGTTTTACAGTTCAGAGAATCGGCTCTGTTGGATTTACAACGTCAATTCCTCCACTTCTCACGAAATACATGAAAATAAGTGGCCCGTGAACTAGGAGAAGAATAGGGTAAAATGTTAAGCTACTTACACGTGTATCTGATATTAATAAAACGTGTCGTCTTCTTGTAATTGAAAGGATTGTTATTGCCGCTTCCATGGACATCAGTGTGTATTTCTAGCCTGATCTCACGGAATTCGTATGAATTTTACGCGGTGGCTAATCGCAACAATTCATATGACCACACTCGTACCGAATTAGTACAATTTTGCTAAATCGTACATATTTTACTGAATTGACCAATTTGTATGAATTCATAAAAATGACCTACCCCTTACCCCGCCCCTAAACCTACCCATCACGTGGGTTTAGACAAATCATACAACTTCGTACGAGTGAGGTCGTACGAATTAGTTCGAATTAGCCACTTTTTAATCATTCGTCGAATTCATACGAATTGGTCGTGAGATAGGGTAGGTATTTCACAAACTCAAAATCATTGTTTTGCTGGTACTTATGTGTATTTAAATGTCTGAAACCTAAAATAGACATTATGTGGTTGAAAACACTCAATAGTTGTGATATATGACAGAACTGAGTGCATCCGTTTCTGGCTCAGCACCAACCAATGTGCGAGAGCAAGTTTGAATTTAGTAGTTGATGACGCCATGCCGCTGACCGTTCTAATAACACCAGTGTGATCTTGCGCTCCAGGGACCAGCCAAGACTGATCACACTGGTGTGATCGTACGTGTGAAAGGGTTAATGCGAGTCCCCTATCAAACAGTAATGAGGATTTCTAAATTATGAATAGAATGAAAGATTAGTTTTGCTAATTTTTGTCATTTTGAAACTCAAATGCAGCGCTCTATTGAAAGTTGAAAGCAGAATATTTAATAGGCTTATTGTAAAAACATGCCTCTACTTACAATTTTGCACAAAATAAAAAAACATACATTCTAAAAAAATGCTGGGTTGCTTTAACTCAACTTTGGGTCAAATATCGACAAACCCAGCCATTGGGTTCCATTTTTTAATTACATATTTAACCCAACGTTTGGGTTTGTCCATATTTGACCCAAACTTGGGTTAAAACAACCCAGCATTTTTAGAGTTTACAATTATACTTTTCAGCTGAAATGAACACTAGTAACAACTTATTTTTTCACTCAAATTATGATTACAGGGGTAGTAGATTATCGATTAACGAAGACTTATTTTCACGTGGTTCTTTGCACAATACAATAACCTCAAAAGGCTTTTAGTGATGCTTGCTACACACAATCAGCTCCATATGGCTGTTCTAGAACATGCTTTTAGCGCCACTCACTTTTAATTTAATTTTGAAAGTGTCAAGAAATATGCAAAGAGCACTGTAATATAATCTTGCTTTAACAATGCACATCACTTTGGATACCGCCAAATTGTGATACCATAAACCCACGTGTACACAATTGGGTTTGAAATTGGCACAACTTCAAGTGCCATTTTACTGCACTTTTCCAAATAGTCATTAGAAAACCACATCTTTGCGAGTTGAGTGTAATGCAATGGGTCAAAAATTGTATGCTGCAGGAGGTCTAGTGAAGGTTTAGTGAAGAGCCATCATAAGGAATATGATGGTTATAGTAAAGATTGTGTGTGAGGTAGTGTATGTGTTTAACTACTTGACAGGTTTAAGTTACATTTATATCAATATCAAAGGCTGCTAGATCTGAGCTCTGGCCCAGCTGTGAAAGTGGTTTGACTGCCAAGCAGCGAACACCAATTAGCTCAAAGCTGCCAAGAGCACATCAACCAACTGACAGATTCACAGTCAGCAGAAAAATTCAATGTGGCCACTGCACTTACTAACGCATATCCATTTCTACTGACCTTAGGACAGCATCAGTGCCAACAGACTTTCTTTCACCCGATACATTCAGTCGCTCAATCGATCAACCTGTGCTGTTGGGATGTATAGGAGCAAGATCTCAAAGCATTTGAACAAGCCTTAGATTCATCTCAAAGACAGCGATGGACTTCATACTGTACGTTGAACCAGCAGAGAAGTCCAATGAATAAGTGTCCTGAGACAGATTAAGGGACAATAACATCTGTATTTATTGTTAGCATTTGCTATTTCACCAGAATTTCAACATTTAGGGAAAAACAAATGTTTTAGGGATTTTTGTACTAGTGCTGCATGTCCCACCAATTCTATCTGATTTACTAATACATTCTGTCAAAACAAACTATAAAATGACTACTAAAAGCATAGCTCCACGCTGACTTCTGTTTATAGCTTGTATCCTCTCACTGCATATATTTCAGTAACATGTAATTTGGAGTAATGTTACAGACATGAGAATAGCAAGCATCTGCTGTAATTGATGGATAATCCTTGGCAAAAACAAGCAGTTTGAGCAAAGACTGAACAGTTTGTTCTTTGATTTTGGAAGCGGAGTCCACCACCTGCTCTTTTTGGACTTGGACGGTAATATATCTGACAGAGATTAAGGCTTAATTGAGTCGATAGTTGATTTATCAACTGTAACTTTCATTGGTTTTGGACATTTTTCCATAGTTCATTCCAGCTTCCATAGTTTGAAAGGTGATATATCTTATGAATGTTTCTGGCACTTAGGTTTCCATTATCAATCTAATGTTGAAAACTATGTGAAGGAGATCGTATAAGGCATTTGATGCTCCTGATCTAACAGTGTAGGAAGTTCCAGTACAGAGTTGCATCATTAGCTGTTGAAGAGCTGCCAGATACAAGCAACAGAGAATCTGTTGTTTATATTGTGCAATTAATTGTCAAATTTGAAAAGAAGGTATCAAAACAAGATAGTGTTTTAAGAACATTAATATATTGTATTACACTTATTATTTTAATCAATATCTGAAGGCCTTACATAAGCTGATGTGTACCTCCACATCAGTTGTAATTAACAAACCCAAATATATAATGTCAGTTTAATGTTGCACATCTTTATTTTTAGTGTTTTAATTAAGACTATGTTAAAGTTTCTTATTATGCTCTTTTGAATATTACCTTTCATGTAGTGCTGTTTTTGAATCTAAAAGTTCAGCAAAGTTTAAAAGGTCAAAGTGAACGAAAAATAAAGTTATTGTCTTCTAAAGAGAGAATCGATTCTTAACTGTTGAAACGAGTAGTCAGCCATTTCATGTTTTGAACACCTACACCTACCCCTAAACCTAACTGAACCTAACACTTTATTATTAAACAGTTGTTAGGCACTTTTTAAATAATTTTTAAAATATATATTTTTTTAAATTAAAACTAAATGCCTTTCTGATCTGATATGTGATGGGACAAGGGAGAAAAACAAAAGCTACTTTCAGGCACCACACTATCTATGACCTAAGCCCCAGGAGACGTTAAGATGGTGTGTGCCATTTTTAAATCTTGTGTGGCCCAACCAGACATTGGTGGGCGGAGTAAATGTCAATAGCCTTTACCAACAAAAGACTTTTTACACTTGGTGCAAATAGACACTGTTTTTTTTTCCAGCTGATGAACCATAAAACAGCCAATCAGAATCCATCCTCCTTTAAAGCGCTTGAATATTTAAAATAGACTACATAACTGCAACGCACACTTATAATAAACAGGAACCTATTGTGTGTTGCTGTGGATGGTAATATCTGTATAGTTATCATTCGTATCATGTGTGAACTTCAGTTTGAACAGGCCTCAGTTGGTAAGCAGAATAATTGAACTATTTTCGATTCCAGTCCAGGTTAAGCCCTTTATTCATTACAGTGTGGTGGTCTTTATGCTGGGCCTTAGGCCTGTCACACCACCAAAGGGGCCTGTGGTGGACTGTGCATGGCAGGGGTGTCCTTTTTCCTGAGGCAGGCCTAAACCCGACCACATACCGCACGGTTTTGCTGCAGGGTCTTAAGCTGGGGACAACCGCTCATTGATGTTTCGCCCCTTAAAACTAGAACATCTCCGGGTGGTGGGGAAGTGAATAGGGACATCTCCCTGACACCACCTGCAGCAAAACCTAATTGGATGTTACTACCCAAGCGCTGTCTTGTCGTTTCAGCCAGAGCCAAAGGCTTGCTTTCTCAGCTTCCTCAGAGAGCTTTTTAGTGGATCTACTCAGTGTGGCTCCCTGCAGTCCCAAGTCCTTGAGCAGGCGTGATGTTGAACTGCACACAAAGCCTCCCACCTCCACCAGGTAGAGCCTCACACTCCATCCACTTTCTCTGCACTCCGCGACCAGGTCTGGATACCTCACCTTCTTCTCTCTCGCATGCAGCTTCCAGCCCCTCCTCCCACAGCACAGTCAGCTGACTTCACAGCTGCAGACCATACCACCACGTCTGGTCTTAAGGTGGTGCTGCATATGTCTTATGGGAACTGGGGCTGCCTTCCCAGATCTCAATCCATCTTCCATCAGGTGTTGGGCTCTGGCTTGCTGTCTCTTGCTGGCATGCTTTGCGGGTTCCCCCTGCCCTGAGGAAGCGGATCCTGCATCGGCACTCTGATGGACTCTGTTTTTTTTGTGTAACCCCTCCACTCGGGTCCTAATTGACCCACTCCGAGCGGACCTTGAACCGAGGTCTCCGGCATGAGAGTCAGGCGCTCTAACAAGGAGGCTAAAGACTGCAGCCCCTAGCGTCTGTCGCTAGAGCACCTATTGAGATCAGAGGAGTGAGGTTTACTTGCACAGCAACTACTAGCTGGCCTCTGTTACACTCACCCCCCTAAACCTCACTCTCATCTGGGTCACGGCACCAATGTAACCCCTCCACCCGGGTCCCACTTGACCCGCTCCGAGTGGAGTGAGGAGTGAGGTTTACTTGCACAGCAACTACTAGCTGGCCTCCGCTTACACTTGCCTCCTGATGACTTCTTCTTGAGCGCCTCTGCCAGCTTCCTGAGCACTTGGTCGTGCCGCCATCTGAGCCAAACCTGTGTCAGTGCTGTTTTACAGCATGACAGAACATTGTGGAGTGAGGCATGGTCCCGCAGAGGTCACAGGTTTGCTCTATTCCAAGCCATTGGTGGAAGGTTTTTAGGGCTTGAGAGGGTGTTGTATGTTGCCCCAATGAAGAAACTGAGCTGAGCCTGTGGCAGTTTCCAGGACTCTGTCCAGTTGATTGCTCGGCTCACAACACCCTCCCAAGTTGTCCACCGCGCTTGCTGCCCCTGTGCATTAGACCTCACTCTGAGCTCCTCCGGCTAAATCCTGGTGACCTCTGCAACAACAAGGTCCTTCCTCTTCTTCCTGCTTGCCTTGGACCATAGGATGGGTGGCTCACTCCATCCGAGGCCTGCCTGCCCTGTCTGGACTATGCCCACGACTTGTTGATATTGCAGTCTTCCCATCACCTTCTGCACCTCTTTGCTTCCAGTTTCAAATCTGGCATTTGCATCAGGCACTGCCCTGTCGGAGGAGTCCCTTAATTCCATCACTAGCCTTATCTTCTCCTGTCTGTAGCCCAGGGTGATGGTTTTCAGGGGTAGCTGGAGTGAGTTCCATCCATACAGACCAGCAGCTGAGTTGTGTAAAATACTAAGGCTAAGACCTGATAAAGTTATGTCACTGATTCCGGTGAAACGGAAACTTTCTCTTGTACATCCATACAGGGTCAGACGTAAGTGGAACTGTCCAACACTCTTTCTACTTTGACTTTGAAGACAGGTACCGACATATATTACATGACACAAGACAAATATGAAACACACCCTTCAGACAGTGTCCTGTTTTCCTTCTTGTACAGTAGACTGTCTTTTTTTACTTCTCTACTCTCTCTTTCTTTGTCATATTTTTCAGGTTTTCTGTCATTGATTTATCTCCCTCACAAAGTACTTCCTGTTGCTGGTAAGATGGGAGAGCTATTCTGTGAAAATGGTGCCTTTATCCACTGTGGATATGCAGAAAATCAAGAAACTGAAGAAAAATCACTTTTTTAGGGTTATATGCCCAAGGGGCCAAAGTTGACAGAACATGCTATTTTTCCCATGTTTTGCTTTTCCAGGCCTATGTGTTATAAAGTTTTGACATCGAAGGCCACCCATCTAATATTTCTGCTGTAAGTATTACCGGGAGTGTTGATAGTATCCCTGTCGTCAATAATTTTATCCCTTAAAACTCATCTTTGATCACCAAAATTACATATTTAAGTGTTTTTTCAATGAATTTTTTCATGCCTTAAAATAGCTTAAATGTAACTATACACCTCTGCCTCAGTTAGTATGTGCGGTTCTATGAATATGCAAATTAGCCCCGCCTCCACTCACTCACACTAGTTAAGCGATCCACTCACTGACCATCACACGTCAACCTGATTGGTTCTGGTGACTGAAAAAGTTAATCTGAAAAAAAAGTGCACCTGAAAAGAAATGTGCACAACATTTAAAAACAATCTTGTTTTGTTGCAATATACAAGGCTTTCATATTTTTCTATAGATGGTAGAAGAAAAAGTCTATTTTGCAGTCTATTGTTATGCAAACTATGAATGTTATGCTTGACAAATCTTCTCAAACTAATTATGAGAGTAGACACTGGCAACTCAACTTTAAATCGCTGTCAATCCCTCTTCAGAATGCCATTTAAAATGACAGTTCGTTAGGCTATTATTTTGAGGTGTTGTGATGTTCTGCACACAAATGGTAAAGCTTTCATTGAATGCCTCAGGTGTTGTTTCATGTGACAGTGATTTTGAAAACAGATGTTGCCTTTTAAATTCTGCCAAAGCTCACAATCCCTCAGCTCATATGTACACCAGACATCTATCTCAACCCCTTCAAACAAGCTCTCGGATTGTGACAGTGAAAGGACACAATCAATTTGCATTAAGACTGCTTAGTAGAGTCTGTATTAGCGGAGGGTTGACCGATGACCCAACTGGTAAGACCTTGCTACCTGCAGCTGAGATACGCAGTCGTGAGATTAAACTGCAGTTATTGGTGCCTTGTCACTTAGGAACCCATGCCGAGCCTATTACAATACATGAAATAGCTGAGAGGGCCCTCCATTGAGTAAAGTAATTAAATGTGGCTGCCTGCCACTGTCGAATGTATAAGACCTCCAGCGGCCTGGTCAGGTAGAGTAATTACCATTCCTCTCTCTCTTGCCTGTTTGATAAAAGATGACTATCTTTCTCTACCCTGAAAAATCATCTGCGTATAAGCAGTACGAGTGGAATACCTCTGAGGGTCTTTTTTTCATTATTCCACCCATGAGAAAACCTTGTCCATCTGTGAGATTAGCATAAATCTTGAATCTTCTGATTGATGGTATATAAAAAGATAAACTTTTAGCTGTGAGCTTGTTTCAAATTGAACAATCCACACACAGATGCCTGTCAGTGCAATGAATCAATGGCACAGTTGTGTGGACTAAAAGGTTACGTGGGAAATACCTGGCATTTTTTCAACAACTCTTATTTATCTAGAGCTACAAAACTGTAAAACTGCTTTCCCATATGCTCACCCTATCAGTTTTTAGGATTGACAACCACATTTACGTACTTGCCAACATATTCTCCCTTTTGACCATACGTCAACATCCAACGTTTTAGGGCACCCTTTAACGTCAGTTAGATGACATTAACATTTTAATGATAGCGTATATGTGATGCTGCTTTAAAGTCACTCTGTGGTGAAAATCAAGTTTTTAATGTTGTTTTTAATGTTGTTTATATCTATGTGGTGATTTTAATATGCTTTAAACCATGTGCAGATTCATAAGTCAACACCATTGCTGAGTATTTTCTCCTTAAAACTGCAGTGAACCAAAGACAATCTCAAAAACACATCACAAACTACCTTGTAACCAATCAGGTCAACGTGTGATCGTCATTGAGTGGATCTCTGAACTGGTGTGAGTGAGTGGAGGCGGGGCTAATTTGCATATTCTTAGAGCCACGTACACTAAATGAGGCAAGGGTGTGGAGTCACATTAACACCATGTCCTAACTACACGCAATGTCGACGCCGCGACACGTGAAAAAATAAATCTTTTCCATGTTAATCAGAGTTTTTGTCCTAGCGAGACGCGACACGCAAAGTTTCTCATTTAGAAACGGTTCCTATTTCTGCGACGTCGCGGCTGACAGATCCGCCCACACAGAGATCTCATTGGATGGAAGTTCTGTGTGTCATGAATATTTAATCATCAAACATGGAGGATGAGGATTTTCGAAGTTCAATGGCATTAGGTGCCACAAGCGTTAACACATAATTTACCTCAGATTTTGAAAGCATTTCATATAGCATTCCAAATGAATTCTATACAAACATATAACTGTACTTCATAACAAAATTAGTCAATGAGTATATTTTGTTAATGTTTTGATTTTTAATAATGTTATTTCTTGATTTGATTATGTCCTTGCCCATTTCCAATGCGAGTGCGGGTCAGCAGTGCGCTAACACAGAGAGACTCCGCCCACACGCTGTTCTAAATGGCTGTGATTTTTGATTGACGTGTGGCATCTCACAGTCATGTCGCATCTAGTGTGGACAGACACACTTGCTGTCGCTGGAATTTTATCGCGTCGCATGTAGTTAGGACACGGTGTCAGGCTATTTTAAAGCAACACCATGAAACTTTTCCTCTTCGGTCGCCCTACTGGTTGGAAACAAAAATTATCCGTTACTGCTGTCGTAAATAATTCAGCCTACCGCAGCCTACCGTTGCACACACGCTCGTTGTTTATCAAGCACTGACTTTGGAATGAGCAATATCCACAGACAAGGTACACTGTAAAGAAAAATCTTCTCATGATTAGTAATCACAACATATTTTCTTTTGTAAAATCAACTTAATTTATTTAGTTCAGATATTTTGAGTTTCTGATGATTAAATAATTCTCCCTCATTGTATTAACTCACTTTTTCCATTTCAATGAACTTAAAATTTGAAGGCAACCAGGTTACTTACTTTAAAGCTACACTGTGTGATATTTCCTACGGTGGCCAATGTAGTCCAAGATTAACATGGCTTCCATTTCGACCTCGTCCATGAGTGTTAACTCGAACGTAAACGTGAAAGGCGAAGCTTGAATTAACGGGTATGTCCCTCTTTGGGTAATGTACTTTCAAGATGGAGGGGCAACATGGCGACCGACATTAGAACCCCTTACCCGTATGTATTTTCAATGGCAATTTATACACTCATGAGAACAATTTTTTACTTGAACGAAGTAAATACACATTAATGAGGACATATATTTTTGAAAGAACTAAGTGTTTTTAGCTAAGAATAAACTAAAAGAGTTACACAGTGTAGCTTTAAGTTAAACCAACAATATTTTTTTACAGTGTAGAGTATGTTACATGGTTTCATGAAAGGATGATGTATTACAACATCAGAAATGAAGTTATATAATGACTATCGTGGCGCTTGCCGTAAAGCAGTCGAATTTCGTAGTTATTTTTGTTGTCTGTGTTACTACCCGAACCTCGAAGTTTCGTAGTGCCAGTAAAAGCGCTACTACTTCATGATTTAGTGATAAGATTTTGGAAACATTATTTTAAGGAAATAAATAAAAAAAAAACTTACATAGTGTTGCTTTAAGGTATGAATACTTTTTTAAATATGTTATTTTGGTGATCAAAGATAAGTTTTAAGGGATACAATTATTGACTACGGGGAGAACTTCAAAATTCCGAAATTCCAAAAAAGGTATCGTAGCATAATCATACGTTTTGGAACAGCTTTTATGCCATTTTACTGTGTGCTTATCAGTACCTGTTCTATATAATGTACACACTAGACTGCGGCCTCTTGATATACGGGGCCGTTTTTTGTGGTGAGGCATTAAAACATATTGTTTGGAACGAGCCTTGATGATGGCGATACGGCAGCTGATATGATACACCGCACAGTGAGCAGAGGAGACATGAATAATGATAGAGGAGAAAATAGAGGGAAGGGAGTGGTGGTGGTGGAGGGTGTGTGTGGGGGGGATTCTTTTTTTTTTCTGTCTCCATCTGCCTCTCTTTTTCTGCCGGCCGGAGAAGCGCCTGATGTATTTGCTGCTTGGCTGCTCTCAGAGATTGCTATCAGCCAAGACTCGTCTGTGGAGGTAAACTCAATACGCATATTTTCCCCCTCCAACCTTCATAACATTTACTTTCAAGTCGTCTGAATTGGCGTGTGTACGCGTGTGTGAATTTTCAGAGCTCTAATAGTGTGCGATTTGAAAGCGTGACCGCCTGTTTTTGGCCTTCAAGAGATGCAATACAAATGTAATGCAAGATGAACCAATCAATAGAGGTGTAATGTTGAAGCCAGGACCTTGGTTTTGTTAATGTGTTTTCAATAATAAGAACGAAACGCAAAGCCAATCACCATTTGCCTGCAATCGTACGCGCAAAATGAATGTTGATGTTTCTGGCACGTTCAAAGCATCCAGATGGTGTTTCGAGAAACAAGTCGCTCCACTGCAACACGACTTAATAAGCAGTTTGACTGACATTTTATCACTGTGCGAGCTACTGATTTAAAAACTAGTTGTCAGATATGTATAACATTTAAACTTCACTCCATGTACCCTGTCAACACAACATTATGAGGAATGGCAGATGGTGTTTGACTGGAAGTAGCGCTTTCCTGTCTCTAAATCACTTCATACAAAATATGATTTGGTAAAATCTCACATTCTGTTAGAACTGTGGCCTAATGCTTAGCCCAAATGCACTAAAGTTATTGAGCAGTGGTGCTCTTATGAGGGTTTATGATGGCCGTGAAATGTATCAACTGGTAACAATTTTGCTTTACTATTAATACCGCAGTACATATACTGTATATTAGGCCGAAAGTGGGAATGATGTATGCTGTGTGATTATTACAGGAGAAATTCACAATGAAACATGGAGGAATGTGCAAATACAGAGTAGGAAGTGTCCCGATCTAGCAAAGATAAGGATGAACTTGTCAGGCACAATGTGATTAAATGAAGAATCAGTTAATGTAGAATGCAAGTGACTGTAAATGTGGCTAATCTTATCAGAATTTACAGTCAACTATCCATTTTTACATTTCTAAAAATGCCTTCAGAGCTTAATAGTTTGATTTTGCCAGCACGGGTCATATCTATGAATAATTTTGGTGTTAGGGCAGTCAATTTACAATTTCACACTATTTAGACTACTATGTAGTCACCCATGCAAATGCAGGTAAATAAAAAAAAATACATAAAGCTTGTTATTGATTAATTCATAATGTATTTTTAGTAAGCTGTTTATCTTTACTGTGTCTTGTAATTAATCCATTTAAAATTGAATTTGACTTGGAGCCCTTTATATATTTGTGCATTGTCTATCTATATATCTATTTCCCCTTTGATTTTGTAATAAAAAGAGAAGCAATTTTGCTATTTTAAACTAAAACATTTCAAAATTGAGTTACACTTTATTAAAATGTGTCCTTGTTAAACTTATACATTTACATCATGTATTTACTGAAGGGTTGGGGTTATGGTGTGTTTTAGGGTTAGTTACATTACATGTAGGGCTGTCAAACAATTAAGCGCAATTAATCGCATCCAAAATAAAAGTTTGTGTTTAACGTAATACATGTGGGTGCACTGTGTATAATTATTTTATATATATAAATACACACACATGCTTTTATATATTAAAGAAACATTTTTATCTATATAAATTTATATATAATTTATATTATATATAAATATAAATATTTTAAATACAAATAACATTATATTTCTTAAATATACACTCACCGGCCACTTTATTAGGTACCCCATGCTAGTAACGGGTTGGACCCACTTTTGCCTTCAGAACTGCCTCAATTCTTCATGGCATAGATTCAACAAGGTGCTGGAAGCATTCCTCAGGGAGTTTGGTCCATATTGACATGATGGCATCACACAGTTGCCGCAGATTTGTCGGCTGCACATCCATGATGCGAATCTCCCGTTCCACCACATCCCAAAGATGCTCTATTGGATTGAGATCTGGTGACTGTGGAGGCCATTTGAGTACAGCAAACTCATTGTCATGTTCAAGAAACCAGTCTGAGATGATTCCAGCTTTATGACATGGCGCATTATCCTGCTGAAAGTAGCCATCAGAAGTTGGGTACATTGTGGTCATAAAGGGATGGACATGGTCAGCAACAATACTCAGGTAGGCTGTGGCGTTGCAACGATGCTCAAATTGGTACCAAGGGGCCCAAAGAGTGCCAAGAAAATATTCCCCACACCATGACACCACCACCACCAGCCTGAACCGTTGATACAAGGCAGGATGGATCCACTGCTTTCATGTTGTAGACGCCAAATTCTGACCCTACCATCCGAATGTCGCAGCAGAAATCGAGACTCATCAGACCAGGCAACGTTTTTCCAATCTTCTATTGTCCAATTTCGATGAGCTTGTGCAAATTGTAGCCTCAGTTTCCTGTTCTTATCTGAAAGGAGTGGCACCCGGTGTGGTCTTCTGCTGCTGTAGCCCATCTGCCTCAAAGTTAGACGTACTGTGCGTTCAGAGATGCTCTTCTGCCCACCTTGGTTGTAACGGGTGGTTATGTGAGTCACTGTTGCCCTTCTATCTGCTCGAACCAGTCTGGCCATTCTCCTCTGACCTCTGGCATCAACAAGGCATTTCCGCCCACAGAACTGCCGCTCACTGGATGTTTTTTTCTTTTTCGGACCATTCTCTGTAAACCCTTGAGATGGTTGTGCGTGAAAATCCCAGTAGATTAGCAGTTTCTGAAATACTCAGACCAGCCCTTCTGGCAACAACAATCATGCCACGTTCAAAGTCACTCAAATCACCTTTCTTCCCCATACTGATGCTCGGTTTGAACTGCAGGAGATTGTCTTGACCATGTCTACATGCCTAAATGCACTTAGTTGCCGCCATGTGATTGGCTGCTTAGAAATTAAGTGTTAACGAGCAGTTGGACAGGTGTACCTAATAAAGTGGCCGGTGAGTGTACATGCATGTGTATGTATGTATATATATATATATATATATATATATATATATATATATATATATATATATATATATATATATAAATAATTATTATACACAGTGCACCCACATATATTATGTTAACACAAACTTTTATTTTGGATGTGATTAATCGCGATTAATCATTTGACTGCCCCACATGTAACAAGGACACTGTAAAATAAAGTGTTACCAAAATTATTTATGGTAATTGAAATAAATGTAAAATAAAAATACAATTTATATTAGATTAAAAATAAAATATTAAAAAAATTGAGAGATAAATATGTTTAAGTAATTTTAAGTTTTAAAGGGTTAGTTCACCCAAAAATGAAAATTCTGTCAGTATTTACTCATCCTCATGTTGTTCCAAACCTCTATGTGTTAATTTGTTGTGCTGAACACAAATGAAAATATTTGGAAGAATGTTTGGTAACACTTTATTTGAAGGGGTGTGCATAAGGCTGTCATGACACTGTCATAAACATGACATAACACCTGTCACGAACATGAAGGACGTCTTTATGAATGTTTATGACTGTTGTCATTAAGTGTCATTCGGTAAATTATGACACTTTAATGAAGTTGACATTGTTTAAAATGTCTTTGTTATGGCAACTTGACATTAACCAAGAAATCATAACTAGTCCAACGTGTTCCACTTTACTTGAGGTAAAGGGAAATATTAATGACACTGTTGTTAAAGCATTTGACAGTCTAATGACCCTTAATTACATCTTTATAACTAGTACAATGTGTTCCACTTTACTTGAGGACAAGTAGAATATTCATGTCACAGTTATAATGGTGTCATGACAACCAAAGTTAAAACCAACCATAACATATAATAGGGTAATGTCATGTTAACACATTACAGGTTAACAGGTTATGATTTCTTGGTTATGTCAAGTTGTCATGACAAAGACATTTTTGTCTTGGTTAATGTCAAGTTGTCATGACAAAGACATTTTTGTCTTTGTTAATGTCAAGTTGTCATAGCAAAGACATTTCAAACAATGTCAACTTTGCATTTAAAGTGTCATAATTTAGCGAATGACATTAATACAACAGTCATAAACATTCATAAAGACTCCTTCATGTTCATGACAGGTGTTATGTCATGTTTATGACAGTGTCATGTCAGTTTTATGCACACCCCTTCAAAATAAAGTGTTACCGAATGTTTTAATCAAACAGATCTCAATCCCCATTGACTACCATAGTATGTATTTTTTCCTACTATGGTAGTCAATGGGATTGAGATCTGTTTGATTAAAACATTCTTCCAAATATCTTCCTTTGTGTTCAGCAGAACAAATAAACACATAGAAGTTTGGAACAACATGAGGGTGAGTAAATACTGACAGAATTTTCATTTTTGGGTGAACTAACCCTTTAAGTACTAAAATTACTAAAATTATACACACATTTACCAACACTTTCACTAAATTTTAAATAAAAAATGACTATATAACACTAAAAGCTAATTAAAAAATATTAATAAATACTGTAATAGTATACACATACTATTAAAATAACACTAAGGAGGTAAAATGGCCATAAAAATCAGCCACTGCCTTTATTTTTAAATTGCACAAATAGCAAGCTGTTGTTTTCCTGTTGTTCAGAACCGAACATTTAGAAACCAAGCCTGATTTATGAAGTTGTTTGACAGCCAAGCTCATAAGTCACAGGCAGGAGTATCATGAAATCCGCCCGTACTGTCTCTCGCCTCTGCTATGAGGACCGGGTTCTGGAACGCTTCGACCTGCGAGGGAATGAGAGCTGTCCAAACAGACAGGAGTCGTCGGGTGAACAGCGTGGCTGTGTTTGAGAGGTCAGATCTCCAGCACAGAGGCTAACAACAGGCTTCGGCTCCAGGGAAAAACAAGACCTTTAGATAACTGTAGCCTTATACAGACCCAAAACATCTGATAAGCTGCGCCAAGGTGGGAAGAAACGAGTGAAGACTAAGTGGAGGAGACTGGAGGATTCTCCAAATGAAAGGTGAGGAAAATAATTTCTGGAAAATGGGATTCTGATCAAAGTGTGTCTAGAGTAGCAGACTAAACATCGGATAAACAGCGAATATGACGAAATGCAAGTAACAAAGAAGCAAACTCCTCAAGTGAGCCTCCTAAATCAAACGGACAGTTATTGGGTTACTTATTTTTAAAAGGGATTCAGAGGCATTTCAGGCCAGTAAGTTTATCAAAGGCAAGGTGGTATTAAGTTGCACATGGAATATTCTCACAACACAGAGCGAATACACCACAGATGACTCTGCAGAGATAATAACACACTGCATGCATTGTGTAGCTCAATCTCATTTAAACAGCTTTGATATTAGCTTTGGAGAGAAGTATTACAGCATCACAGTAACTCATATGTTTTATAATTCAAAATAGTGTTGTTACCTAAAACTGGAGTAAAAATCGTTTTTTGGTAACTAAAATAAACTATTAAATAAAATCTAAATATTAGATGTTACACATAAAACAATAAAACAAAAATAATGTGGAAACCATGATAAGATCAGACATAAATGCATTTATTTTATTTTAATCTTTTTTTTGCATTAACTAAAATAGGTAAAATGTTGGTAAAAGAAATAAAGTATAAACATGAAAAAGAGAAATGTTGCAAATTAACTTAAATAAAATAGTTATATAATAATGATGATAATAATAATAATAATAATAATAAAATATATAAAATGAATAAAAGTGACCAAAACACAAAGTTACTAAATTATAATTAATATTAAAATGAAATAAATAAAAATAAAACCTTCTATAGTACTAAAATAACACTGCTTTAAAACTATGTGCAATGATGGACTAGGACCACATATTTAATAAGTAAACAGAGTGTATTTCGTTTCCATGTGAACTACAAAGTGTTTTTTCACACTTTATATTAGGTGTAAAAACTATTATATACTTACATCCAAAAAGTACAATAGTAATTAGTTACGTATGTAAATTACACGCAGGTAATCTTAATAATATAAGTACAATGTTAAAAACGCATGTAGATAATAAGTGCACTGTATCAAATGATTAATTGTAATGTTAGAACATATGGTGCGTTATATTATTTATCCGTCTCGGAATTCCGAATCAAGAGACAGACGTTGCCTAGCAACACGCCCCCTTTTCCTCTGATTTTCCTTCGTGATTCGAAAGAATTCCGTTTCCGTTTTTTGGAATTCCAAGATGGCTGCGCCCTGTGTGAATTGTAAGTATGAATTGTTTTCATTGTTTCTGAACCGCTTTCGTATTTTAAATGACGATTTTAATCACTCGTATTACTGCGTCCCCTGTAGGTAAGGAAATCGGTTGTTGTGAGTGCAATTACTAACGTTGCTACTTGCGTTGCATGAAAAACATGAAATAAAGTGAACATTTTCAAGTTCAAATGGCTGCGTTTTGATAAGGTGTAGTCTATACATACATATATATATATATATATATATATATATATATATATATACATTTATAAAACGGGTAGTTCGAATCCTTGATTCTGATTGGTCAAGAGCTGTGCTTTATTCACGAATAAAACACGGCTACGACCGCTTCACCCGAACGGTTCTATTGATCGCTGCGGCAACACTGCGGTTCTGTGTTGTTTTTATTTGAGCGTTTCATGCATTTTACACATTGGAACGTTGTTGCTGTTCACACTCGGGGACTATTTTTTCCAGCGGAAGGTGAGTAAGCTTTTAGTGATTTTACCTTAAGAAAGTTGCACGTATATTGTTTTTTACTTTAATATTGTGTGGCAACGTTTTATAAAAGCAATAAGATACTTCGAACCAAGTGTATGTATCCTGCAATGAGTAACAGCTGAAGGGATCTCAGGCACTCCGCTTCGCTCGTGCCTAACAACGCCCTTCAGCTGTTACTATCACTGCACGACAGCACAGCCTCTCACACCATATTGCTTACATATATATATATATATATATATATATATATATATATATATATATATATATATATATATATATATATATATATATATTTATTTATTTTTTGTATGTAAGTGCCTGGGCACTCGGCTGAGCGCTACCATTACAACAGCTTTCCGGGTGGCATCCATTTTTCTCAGACTCTGACGCACAAAACATAATAGAACGCTTGAAGTGTGGACGTGACGTCATATCCGAGGTCCGAGTCGGTTCGTTGGCTATAATAGAACGCACCAATAGTGTCACGATCACCAGATGGAGTGCCCTTGATAGCCACCAGAGATTATTGAACTACATTTCCCATAAACCTTTGCTCAGGCTCATTATGTTTCTGATTACTGTCACCTGTTTCCCATTAGCCTTGTTAACTCTGCCTATAGACCTTATGTAGCCCCGCCATTTTTCAGCGTCTGCGCTCGCTGCCTTTGCCTCCCGGTCTGTATTTTCACAGCGATCTTTCATAGGCATGAATGAACTGCTCGTAAAAAAAATCCCGGTCGACATTTGTTAAGACATCTGCTTTACAATGCTTATGATAAACATTGCAATGCTCATGATAACTTTTGTTAACTCTACAATAAGTAAATCCACTTCACCAGCTAATTATTCCTCGACAGCAAATGCCATGGAAATATACAGAGCATCTGCAAACTGGAAGTTCAAAGACAATATTCTGCAGATGACGGCGCCCACGTTTCTCTGGTGCATAAGGTCTATATAAGTCCTGTTTATTCAGTCTCTCATTGCGAAGTCTTGCATGTGTCGGCACTGGATTTCTGCAATCTGTCTTTGGTTTCGCATGTTCATTTTTGACTTTTTGCCCAGTTCCTTTGGATTTCTGTTCTGCCTCTGCCCTAGACTTTGTTACTGTCTGAACTGATTGCCTGTGTTTTGACCTCTGCCTTTTTTATTGATTATGTCTTTTGATTACCCTTTAATAAACTTCTGCATTTAAATTCCTCAACCTCTGTGTCTCCGAGCAGTTCATTACACAGTAGTTAAAAACACTTAATATAAAGTTGGACCTATTTACTTTTCAAACTCTGCAACAGTTCAACAGAGCTTAAAAGGAGTAGTTCACCTTAAACAAAAAAATAATAAAAAAAATAAAACTTTTCTTTTTTACTTATTTTACTCACCCCATGTCATCCAAGACATTCATCGTCATTCCTTTCTTCAGTTCGAAAAGGAAAATTAAGGTTTCTGATGAAAACATTCCAGCATTTTTCTCCATAAAATGGACTTCAATGGGAACCAAACAGTTCAAGGTCCAAAAGACAAGTTTCAGTGCAAACTGCAAACAGTTCATAGGGCTTTAAACTGATTCCAGATTGATTATCAAGCGAAACGATCACTTGTTTAAAAAAACAAAACAAAACAAAAAACAAAGTTTAAGTTTTATAAGCTGATCGTCTTGCTCTGTTTCTGTAATGCGTGTTCGTGACACTCCTGTTCGAACTCGTTCATCAAATGAATCGAATCCTTTCTCATGTCATTTGGTTAATTCAAAGAACAAAATTAACGAATTGACTCGGAAAAAGATTTGTTCATTTTGATGAACGAGTTCGAACAGGAGAGTCATGAAAGTGCATCACAGAACAGAGCAAGGAGACCATTTGAGCTTATAAAACTTAAACTTTGTTGTTTATTTATTAAATGAGCGATCGTTTCGCTGATAAGACCCTTATTCGTTGTCTGGAATCGTTTGAAGCCCTTTGAACAGTTTGTAGTTTGCACTAAAATTGTCTTTTGGACCTTGAACCGTTGGTTCCCATTGAAGTCCATTATATGGAGAAAATCCAGGAATGTTTTCATCAAAAACTTTAATTTCTTTTTGACTGAAGAAAGAAAGACATGGACATCTTGGATGACATGGGGGTGAGTAAATTATCAGCAAGTTTTTTTTTTTTTAAGTGAACTACTCCTTTAAGAGCCAGTAAAGAGCCAAATGCCAAAAATCACAGCCATGCAGGCATTCACATTAATGTGTAAAATAACTGAAAGTATGTTTCACGCTGAAAGTGTCATGTCTTTGTTTTTTATAACACTTGTGTCGTGTCCCGTACCACTTATGATGACATAACAATGGCAATGAGAGCTGCATTAGGAAAGAATCACATGTTATTCCTAGAGTGAGATGTGGCCTGAGAAAATAATTACACAGTCTAGAATGACCAGTAATTTCCACAGTATATCAGTTTTTATTTTATTTTAGCTCAGATTGGAACCACCGTGATCTTGCTTTTGGATTAGCTCTTGCTTCCAGGCGTTCCCAGCTCGAGGGAGCGTGTGAAAGGCAGGCGCTCATGCAGGCAGTTTGCTGCAGTATGGAGCCCAGGGCTGAACTCTAGGCTATGTTTTAATGGGCACATTCCATTGTTAGGACTGTGGCTGCTAGAATTGGGCAAAACTATGAACATCACAAGCCCTGGCGGACATGTCTCACAAAATGTCTCAGTTCCAAGATAATTACAGTCCAACAAGCTCTTCCAACGCTAGTCCTATTCCAGCGATCTTAAGGAGAATGTTTTTATTCCTGTGATGGCAAAGCTGAACTTTCAGCACCATTACTACAGTCTTCAGTGTCACATGATCCTCCAGAAATCATTCTATTATGCTGATTTGCTAGTTTAGGAAAAAAAAACAAGAAAATCCTATTGTAATCAATTCAAGCTTGCAGAAATTAAAGTTAAATGTCAAATAAAAATTAAGTAAAACCCACTCAACTTTTCTAATAAGGTGTTCCTATCATGCTGTGTGGGCATACATCCTTAACAGGGCTTCCCACGACTGCGACCAAATTGCGACCATTTTTTCGAGAATGTGCGAGATTAAATTTGATGTGGTCGCATATGTGCGAGTGGACTCTTGCGCAACAGAACGCCATTGTATCGGCTGCTGCAGTCCGTAACTTCAATCCATTTTCCAAACCGTGATTTTGCCTTATCCTGTGTTTATATAAGTGTTTATATTTGGACTATTTTACCCCGGGTTCGAGTCTCGGATGCGCAGTTGCGCAGTGCCTGCGTGACTCGCCATAGACATTAATGGAGAGAAGTAGCTCCGGCTACAGTGTTCTTCCGCAAACACGTGCAGTTGCATCTACGTTGATTGACTGAACAAAGACGCCACTTGCATTCGCACACTAATGGTGAAATGCGCCAATTACGAATTCACAAATTAAGGAATGTAAAAATTTTTGTTACAACTATAAACTTTGATAATGAAAAATCTTTTAGCTTATTATAATACTCTGTAATGCATACATTTGAATGTTTAATGATTTTTAAAAGATAGAAGATTATGATAGAGGATAGATAGATAGAGGATAGATAGATGAGGATAGATAGATAGAAGTAGATAGATAGATAGAGGATAGATAGATAGATAGATAGGATAGATAGATAGACAGAATAGATATGATAATGAGGATGATGATAGATGATAGATGGAGGATAGATAATAGATAGAGGATAAATAGATACATGAGGATAGATAGATAGAGGATAGATAGATAGATAGAGGATAGATAGATAGAGGATAATAGATAGTAGAGGATAGATAGTAGAAGAGATAGATGAATCGATTCATCGATCGATTCAAATCGATAAGTCAAATAGAGGGTGTAACGATTATCGTATACTTATTGAACCGTTCGATTGCAGGTTTCGCTCGTTTTCCCGTAAGCATTTTCGATTTTTCGCATTTTTCCTGTTTGGAAGGAATAGTAGGCTATAATGCTTTTAAGTAACATCACATCTGTTGTATTTTGACATTATGAATACAATTGCTGCCCTCAAATGTTAATCTAAATTAAAATAAACCTTTGTTTATAACTACTACAATATTACATTTCATTTTGTCCAAGGAGCTGTTTTGTTTTATTAGCTCCTATGAAAAGTCAAGTAGGCTATAGCTCCATCATTGCTCAAAGAAAAAAAAATCATACTTTACGATGTTAGTTTTAATAAAAATATAATAAAAAAATTAAATCAAGGAAATTTCGCTGCCATTTCTTTCTTTTTGCTGTATTTGAAATGTACCGAACCATACTCGAACCAAACCGTGACACAAGTGTATCGTATCGAACCGAACTGTGAATTTTGTGAACGTTACACCCCTAATAGATATAGTATAGATACAGAAGATTATGATTCAAATGTAAATAGACAGATTGTACATAATTCAAATGTAAATGCTTAAAATTACAGATTAAAATTACTGGCCAAAATCCATAAAAAATCCTGAAATTTGGCAATGATAATTCATATATTACAGGTATTTAGGCTGCAACCCAGAAAGCCTTTGCTAGCTTTGGTCCATTAAAACCACTATTCATCAGCATCCATTGATTAATCCGAATGGCATATAGCAAAAAAAAAGGTGCGACCAAACTGAGAAAGTTGGTAGTAAGGTTAATTTTTCACTTTTATCAAAACGTATTTACAATGTTTTATCATTGCTTTTGTTGGTAGGTTTGGTTATGTGACATTTTGGGGCCGCTTACACCTAGCCACTTCGTGCGTTTTCTGTGATCGGATAGATATCCGATCACGAAAAGACCAGGTGTAAATGCCTCCCAAACACATTTGAGTACAGATTTGAATCCGATCGCTCAAACCACTTCAGAAGGTGGTCTGGGACGCATTTCAGACGAAACTGAACAAGTGTAAATGCATCTGGTTCTTTAAACCACATATGTAAATGTTACTACTCCCAAAAAAAGCTAAAAAATAAACGCGTGAGAGCGTGTTACAGGCCATATGTCACTGATATTTTAGTCAGATATGACGACGCTACTGTGACACGCATCACCTCAGATGAGCAGCTGAGCGCCTATCAAGCCAGCGCGGCGCAATCTATCGCAAATCAAAGTGTAAGTAAGTTCGCAGACAATTAACACTACCATCTTCATTAAAAGTAAAGAAACGAAATGATCTTACCAGTTCTGTTGCCGCTTTCTCTTATCGCCGTCTTTGCTGATTTTGAAATTAGCCGATGATCAATAAAATGCAGCTCATATCTGTTGCTTTCGGTGACGTGCACTTCATTAACCCTTTCCACGTGACGATCACACCGGTGTGATCAGTCTTGGCTGGTCCCTGGAGCGTACGATCACACCGGTGTGATTAGAACGCTCGAGTGCATCACGTGAGCAACTGCTAAATTCAAACTTGCTCTCGCGCGTTGGCTGGCGCTGAGCCAGAGACAGACGCACTCAGTGCTTTCATATATCACAACTATTGAGTGTTTTCAACCACATAATGTTTATTTTAGGTTTCAGACATTTAAATACACATAAGTACTAGCAAAACAATGATTTTGAGTTTGTAAAATACACACTGATGTCTATGGAAGTGGCAATAATAATCCTTTCAATTATAATAAGACAACACATTTTATTCATATCAGATACACATTGTGTAAGTAGCTTAACATTTGACCCTATTCTTCTCCCAGTTCACCAGCCACTTACTATCATGTATTTCGTGAGAAGTGGAGGACTTGACGTTGTAAATCCAACAGATCCAATTCTCTGAACTGAAAATGAAACTAAAATGGCGCCGCCCATTGTGCATACAGCTCAACTAACGCGATCGTTTTAAAGATGTTTAAACAACAAAACCTATCCACTTGCCCATATTTGACAATCGGAATATCAGTGTTTCATGTTAAAGCTAATACATTTATGAATATTTTTAATAAAAAAGGAAAAACGACATAAAAGCAGATCATCATTCCTCCCGCGCTCTGTTGTGGATGTGCTGTGTCACGTGACAAGCAAGGACGCGTCACCATGGAAACATTAAAGCGGCAAGTCCTAAATAACGGTCGCCTTGAAAAACTCATGCTGGGGTCAGTTCTAATATTTTAAACTTACGTGTGAAAGGGTTAAATCCGCATATAGCGCGGGTAATCGAAGATCGGATTTATATCTGTTTTGCAAAAACACATTTATGTGACCAGGTGTAAATGGAATAAATCAGATAGCTATCCGATCTGAGAAACGCATGAAGTGGCCAGGTGTAAACAGCCCCTTTGAGACATCTGGATTCATTTTAACATAACATTGTTACCATCATTGTGTATTACCAAGTAGTTCTTTGTCATGTTACTTCTGTTATGTAGATACATTAGATACACTATTTCAATCTAAACAATATCTATAAGTCTGGTCTAATTCAGGTATATTGTTTGATTAAAAAGTTCATTTTGTTAAATTGACTTAACTTAGTGAAGAAGATGTTACTTAATTCAACATGAAATTAAATAATTGAACTATAATTAAGTGATCTTTAAATAATTACTATTTCAATATTAGTTGTACAGAGCAGTAGCAGTAAAATTGCTTAAAATGTGTTAGTGCAAATCGTTACGAGGATTTTGTCAAGTAAATCCTAAAAGTTTATATATATATTTTTTTTTTTTCAGTGTTGGCTTCTTCCTAGTCCCATTTAAAACTTCCTGAACATAATCCATTAAGTGCTTTAAGCAACTATTACTGTAAACATGCTAAACCACCACGCACAATCCCCTCCTCTTGTTCTCCTTTAGCCCAGCTCTTCACCTCACGTAACTGGAGCTGGGACAAACCTCTGGCCCTCACCTGGGGCACGGAGCCTTTGGCTCTCTCCCACACACACTACAGTGGGAACAGCAGCGCACCAGAAACGTTTCCAGAACCTCCAGTCCCAGATTCCCACTGTGGGAACACGGCTGTAGGCCTTGTTTTTCTCTGTCTCCTTAATGAGGCCCATTTGCACCTCCTTTTCCCAATCCCCAGCCATCAAGACCACCACCGCAGATAAAAATTTAGATGGAAATGAATGCAGTAATGCTAGGGAAACTCGTCCTTGAGTAAAGCTAGTGGACGGATATGATCTCAGGAGGAGATGGGAATGAGACTAATTAGAAGATCTACATTATGATTATGAACAGTATTGGGCTTTTGGAAGCCAACAATTGAGCATGTATACAGCATTATATGAAATTGCCTTCTCAACTATAATAAAATGTACATAATGTGAATAAAATTAAATTAAAGTACAGTGATAAAATTCAGTCAGATTTAAGATAATGTAAAAGCTAAACTAAAAAAAATATTACTGGTGAAACTCTTAGAATATTGTGCAAAAGCGCATTTAGGAGTAGCTTATAAAAAAATTAGTTATTAAAAAAAAAACTTTTGCTGATAATTCACTCACCCCATGTCATCCAAAATGTTAATGTCTTTCTTTCTTCAGTCCAAAAGAAATTAAGGTTTTTGATAAAATATTCAGGATTTCTCCATTATAATAGGACTTCACTGGTCCAAGCAGTTCAAGGTCCAAATGAGAGTTTCAGTGCAAACTGCAAACTGTTCCAGAGGGCTTTAAATGATTCCAGAATTAAATGAACAAGGGTCTTATCAAGCTGAAATGTATCAGGCATTTCGAAAATAAATAAAAAAGTTTAAGTTTTAGTAAGCCTAAATGCCCGCGCCTGCTCTGTTCTGTGATGAGCGTTCTGACTCTCCTGTTCAAACTCGTTCATCAAAATGAACAAATCTTTTTTCTAGTCACTGACCAAGGGAATCCTAGATAAGACCCTTATTCATCGTCTGGTGTCGTCTAAAGCCCTTTGCAAGCTGCACTGAAACTCCTTGACCGTCTGGTTCCCATTGAAGTCCATTATATGTAGAGAAATACTGGATTGTTTTCATCAAAAACCTTAACTTCTTTTCGACTGAAGAAAGAAAGACGTGGAAATCTTGGATGACATGGGGTGAGTAAATTGTAAGCAAAAGTTGTTTTTTTTTATGTGAACTATTCCTTTAAAAAGGTGAAACTATTTAGACTTATTACATGCAAAGTGATATATTTCAAGCCTTTTGTTTTCATGTCTATTATATGATGGCATTAGCAGCTTATGAAAACATTGCCTTTCCGCCAGCTGTAATCCATAATCATCAAAATAGATTAAAGATAGATAGATAGATAGATAGATAGATAGATAGATAGATAGATAGATATATTACATAATGAAGAAAGGTGTTATGTCATACACATCAGCATCCACAGTGCTTTATGCAGCGATTACTCCCTGAGCTCCGCCTCTACAAATAACCTGTGTTTTACCCAACAGCCAGACCAGCAAGCGTAGAATAACAAATGAATTGGACTTGATTAGTCACTTACTTTAGAGGAGCGCTCCTGGGCTTGGGCTTCTCTCAGCGGCCTGTGAATAAGACAACAGCCCTATTAGGGCTCAAGGTCAATACCATGTGGAGGGAGGGAGGGAGGGGAGGAGGGAGGGAGGGGAGGGAGGGAGGGAGGGAGGGAGGGAGAGAGAGAGAGAGAGAGAGAGAGAGAGAGAGAGAGAGAGAGAGAGAGAGAGAGAGAGAGAGAGAGAGAGAGAGAGAGAGAGAGAGAGAGAGAGAGAGAGAGAGAGAGAGAGAGAGAGAGAGAGAGAGAGAGAGAGAGAGAGAGAGAGAGAGAGAGAGAGAGAGAGAGAGAGAGAGAGAGAGAGAGAGAGAGAGAGAGAGAGAGAGAGAGAGAGAGAGAGAGAGAGAGAGAGAGAGAGAGAGAGAGAGAGAGAGAGAGAGAGAGAGAGAGAGAGAGAGAGAGAGAGAGAGAGAGAGAGAGAGAGAGAGAGAGAGAGAGAGAGAGAGAGAGAGAGAGACAAACACAGCAAAGTACACAGGTCACAATGTTGAGTGTTTGCAGGGGGGAAATTTATATTGATTTTCTAAGATGGGAGATTCTGTTCAAGCAGCGCATTTGTAAATTCCTGTGATCTCTTGAGTTTGCGCTAGTGTTTAGTTTTACAAGTTGCTCTTATGTAACTATAGTCTTTCATAGGGCTTTCTAAGTAGTTAAAGCAAAATAGTCAATAAACCATTATAAGTGGTACCCCTTACGTTTTTTTTTCGGGTCAAAATTTTGATTTTCTTGAAACTCTGGATTCTAATAGAGGGCCATGGGACTTAGATCTGAGTGCAAAAATGGAGGCTCTAGACCCTTCCAGAGCTGAGATATTTAGATATTTATAATGGCATACAGAGCTGAGATATTGAGATATTTACAATGGCATAAATGCTACGTGAGATCTCAATATCTCAGCTCTGGAAGGGTCTAGAGCCTCCATTTTTGCACTCAGATCTAAGTCCCATGGCCCTCTATCAGAATCCAGAGTTTCAAGAAAATCAAAATTCTGACCCCGAAAAAAAATACGACAGTGGTACCCCTTACGTTTTTTTTTTTCGGGTCAAAATTTTGATTTTCTTGAAACTCTGGATTCTGATAGAGGGCCATGGGACTTAGATCTGAGTGCAAAAATGGAGGCTCTAGACCCTTCCAGAGCTGAGATATTGAGATATTTATAATGGCATACAGAGCTGAGATATTGAGATATTTACAATGGCATAAATGCTACGTGAGATCTCAATATCTCAGCTCTGGAAGGGTCTAGAGCCTCCATTTTTGCACTCAGATCTAAGTCCCATGGCCCTCTATCAGAATCCAGAGTTTCAAGAAAATCAAAATTTTGACCCGAAAAAAAAACGACAGTGGTACCCCTTACGTTTTTTTTTCGGGTCAAAATTTTGATTTTCTTGAAACTCTGGATTCTGATAGAGGGCCATGTGACTAGATCTGAGTGCAAAAATGGAGGCTCTAGACCCTTCCAGAGCTGAGATATTTGAGATTTCACGTAGCATTTATGCCATTGTAAATATCTCAATATCTCAGCTCTGTATGCCATTATAAATATCTAAATATCTCAGCTCTGGAAGGGTCTAGAGCCTCCATTTTTGCACTCAGATTTAAGTCCCATGGCCCTCTATCAGAATCCAGAGTTTCAAGAAAATCAAACTCCGATCCAAAAAAAAAACGACAGTGGTACCCCTTACGTTTTTTTTTTGGGTCAAAATTTTGATTTTCTTGAAACTCTGGATTCTGATAGAGGGCCATGGGACTTAGATCTGAGTGCAAAAATGGAGGCTCTAGACCCTTCCAGAGCTGAGATATTTAGATATTTATAATGGCATACAGAGCTGAGATATTGAGATATTTACAATGGCATAAATGCTACGTGAGATCTCAATATCTCAGCTCTGGAAGGGTCTAGAGCCTCCATTTTTGCACTCAGATCTAAGTCCCATGGCCCTCTATCAGAATCCAGAGTTTCAAGAAAATCAAAATTTTGACCCGAAAAAAAAACGTAAGGGGTACCACTGTCGTTTTTTTTTTTGGGTCAAAATTTTGATTTTCTTGAAACTCTGGATTCTGATAGAGGGCCATGGGACTTAGATCTGAGTGCAAAATGGAGGCTCTAGACCCTTCCAGAGCTGAGATATTTAGATATTTATAATGGCATACAGAGCTGAGATATTGAGATATTTACAATGGCATAAATGCTACGTGAAATCTCAATATCTCAGCTCTGGAAGGGTCTAGAGCCTCCATTTTTGGCACTCAGATCTAAGTCACATGGCCCTCTATCAGAATCCAGAGTTTCAAGAAAATCAAAACTTTGACCTCGAAAAAAAAACGACAGTGGTACCCCTTACGTTTTTTTTTCGGGTCAAAATTTTGATTTTCTTGAAACTCTGGATTCCTATAGAGGGCCATGGGACTTAGATCTGAGTGCAAACTGGAGGCTCTAGACCCTTCCAGAGCTGAGATATTTAGATATTTATAATGGCATACAGAGCTGAGATATTGAGATATTTACAATGGCATAAATGCTACGTGAATTCTCAATATCTCAGCTCTGGAAGGGTCTAGAGCCTCCATTTTTGCACTCAGATCTAAGTCACATGGCCCTCTATCAGAATCCAGAGTTTCAAGAAAATCAAAACTTTGATCCCGAAAAACGACAGTGGTACCCCTTACGTTTTTTTTTGGGTCAAAATTTTGGTTTTCTTGAAACTCTGGATTCTGATAGAGGGCCATGGGACTTAGATCTGAGTGCAAAAATGGAGGCTCTAGACCCTTCCAGAGCTGAGATATTTAGATATTTATAATGGCATACAGAGCTGAGATATTGAGATATTTACAATGGCATAAATGCTACGTGAGATCTCAATATCTCAGCTCTGGAAGGGTCTAGAGCCTCCATTTTTGCACTCAGATCTAAGTCCCATGGCCCTCTATCAGAATCCAGAGTTTCAAGAAATTCAAACTCCGACCCGAAAAAAAAACGACAGTGGTACCCCTTACGTTTTTTTTCTGGGTCAAAATTTTGATTTTCTTGAAACTCTGGATTCTGAATAGAGGGCCATGGGACTTAGATCTGAGTGCAAAAATGGAGGCTCTAGACCCTTCCAGAGCTGAGATATTTAGATATTATATAATGGCATACAAAGCTGAGATATTGAGAATATTTAGAATGGCATAAATGCTACGTGAAATCTCAATATCTCAGCTCTGGAAGGGTCTAGAGCCTCCATTTTTGCACTCAGATCTAAGTCACATGGCCCTCTATCAGAATCCAGAGTTTCAAGAAAATCAAAACTTGACCCCGAAAAAAAACGACAGTGGTACCCCTTACGTTTTTTTTCGGGTCAAAATTTCTGATTTTCTTGAAACTCTGGATTCTGATAGAGGGCCATGTGACTTAGATCTGAGTGCAAAATGGAGGCTCTAGACCCTTCCAGAGCTGAGATATTGAGATATTTATAATGGCATTCAGAGCTGAGACATTGAGATATTTACAATGGCATAAATGCTACGTGAGATCTCAATATCTCAGCTCTGGAAGGGTCTAGAGCCTCCATTTTTGCACTCAGATCTAAGTCCCACGGCCCTATCAGAATCCAGAGTTTCAAGAAAATTCAAAATTTTCATCTCGAAAAAAAAACGACAGTGGTACCCCTTACGTTTTTTTTTTTTGGGTCAAAATTTTGATTTTCTTGAAACTCTGGATTCTGAGAGAGGGCCATGGGACTTAGATCTGAGTGCAAAAATGGAGGCTCTAGACACCTTCCAGAGCTCAGATATTGAGATCTCACTAGCATTTATGCCATTGTAAATATCTCAATATCTCAGCTCTGTATGCCATTATAAATATCTAAATATCTCAGCTCTGGAAGGGTCTAGAGCCTCCATTTTTGCACTCAGGTCTAAGTCCCATGGCCCTCTATCAGAATCCAGAGTTTCAAGAAGATTGGAGAAACTATTTTTTCGCACAAAAAAAAACATAAGGGGTACCACTGTCGTTTTTTTTTCGGGTCAAAATTTTGATTTTCTTGAAACTCTGGATTCTGATAGAGGGCCATGGGACTTAGACCTGAGTGCAAAATGGAGGCTCTAGACCCTTCCAGAGCTGAGATATTTAGATATTTATAATGGCATACAGAGCTGAGATATTGAGATATTTACAATGGCATAAATGCTACGTGAGATTCTCAATATCTCACCTCTGGAAGGGTCTAGAGCCTCCATTTTTGCACTCAGATCTAAGTCACATGGCCCTCTATCAGAATCCAGAGTTTCAAGAAAATCAAAATTTTGACCCGAAAAAAAACGACAGTGGTACCCCTTATGTTTTTTTTGTGCAAAATAAAAGTTTCTCCAATCTTCTTGAAACTCTGGATTCCTGATAGAGGGCCATGGGACTTAGATCTGAGTGCAAAAATGGAGGCTCTAGACCTTTCAGAGCTAAGATATTGAGATCTCACGTAGCATTTATGCCATTGTAAATATCTCAATATCTCAGCTCTGTATGCCATTATAAATATCTAAATATCTCAGCTCTGGAAGGGTCTAGAGCCTCCATTTTTGCACTCAGGTCTAAGTCCCATGGCCCTCTATCAGAATCCAAAGTTTCAAGAAGATTGGAGAAACTTATTTTTTCACAAAAAAAAAACAAAAAAACATAAGGGGTACCACTGTCGTTTTTTTTTGAAGGTCAAAATTTTGATTTTCTTGAAACTCTGGATTCTGATAAAGGGCCATGGGACTTAGATCTGAGTGCAAAAATGAGGCTCTAGACCCTTCCAGAGCTCAGATATTGAGATCTCACGTAGCATTTATGCCATTGTAAATATCTCAATATCTCAGCTCTGTATGCCATTATAAATATCTAAATATCTCAGCTCTGGAAGGGTCTAGAGCCTCCATTTTTGCACTCAGATCTAAGTCCCATGGCCCTCTATCAGAATCCAGAGTTTCAAGAAGATTGGAGAAACTTATTTTTTCCGTACAAAAAAAACATAAGGGGTATCACTGTCGTTTTTTCTTTGGGTCAAAATTTAGATTTTCTTGAAACTCTGGATTCTGATAGAGGGCCATGGGACTTAGACCTGAGTGCAAAAATGGAGGCTCTAGACCCTTCCAGAGCTGAGATATTTAGATATTTATAATGACATACAGAGCTGAGATATTGAGATATTTACAATGGCATAAATGCTACGTGAGATCTCATATCTCACCTCTGGAAGGGTCTAGAGCCTCCATTTTTGCACTCAGATCTAAGTCACATGGCCCTCTATCAGAATCCAGAGTTTCAAGAAAATCAAAATTTTGACCCGAAAAAAACGACAGTGGTACCCCTTATTCTTTTTCACTTCCTGCTCAGCTACTGTTCGGACGCTCCTGCTTACTGCTCCGCGCTTTGCACTATCGCTTTTATATTTTTTATATATTTTATCTCCTTTTCACCTAATTTTAACTTCAGCAAATCAGCACAGTGCTCTGACGCTTGGATTACTTAAAAAGTACTTCACACTTTTATTCAACCAGCCTCTCACTGCTTACATTCCGGGGAAGAGAAAACACAACTCCCAACATTCATAAGGATAAGAAAATGCCTCTTCTGGAATCTACTTGCTGCCCTAACTGCCACAGACTTTTACAAAGGATTGCAGTTCTTGAAACAAAGTTAAATACGGGACCGACAAACCAGACGGAACGCACAACAGAGCTTCGTCATGGACGCCCTCAACACACAGCCGGTGAGTCCCATGAATCTAGTTCTCCTCGACAGGCTATACTGACTGTAGAGAAACGAGCCGAATCGACTTACAAATCGATGGCACAAACAGGGAGCGAGACCCAAAGGCACTCGAGACATCAGATTGTCACGAGCACCACATATTTCAGCAGTAGCATCATCTACCCCAGATATGACTCTGACAAGGATTGCAACCACTGGTCTCCTACCACCACCTATACATCTTGAGAACAGATTTGAAGTGTTAATGAATGAGGAATCCCTAAATTTGATGAATGTGATCGAACACAGACTGAGTCAGCCTGTAGCTAACACTGATGCAAGCCGGCGCTCAAGGTCGAGCAGACAGCGGCACTCAACTCAGAGCACAGCCGGGCCCAGGACTCTGATAGTGGGCGACTCCATAATCAGAAACATTAGTAGCAGGGATACAACTACGTGCTGCCTTCCACAAGCAACAACTTCTGATGTAAACAGGGAACTTCAGAACATTCTTATGAAACATAAGACTGCAAATCGACTCATCGTTCATGTGGGGAAAATGATATTCATAAAGAGCAGTCGGAACTCCTAAAGAAGGATTTCAATGAACTTTTTGAATCACTTAAAAGACTGAACGTTGAAACATTCATCAGTGGACCACTCCCAGCAAGAGGAACAAACAGGTTTTCACGGTTGCTTGGGCTAAACACATGGCTGCAAAAAACCTGCAATATAAAAGGAGTGAACTTTATTGACAACTTCAATCTTTTCTGGAGTCAGAGGCAACTGTTTCAACGGGATGGCAACCACCCAAACAAACTTGGTTCAAGAGTGCTAAAGGACAATATCTACTTCTCCCTCCATCATCCTTCTGCAGTGTGTGCCAATCCATTCAACCTGAATGGCACACATACACCTGGACACAGTATGAATGACCACAGGACTTCAATTCAGCACCTGAATGGATATATTGTTGACACATCACACAAGGACAATGATAACACCACTCCGCCACAACAACCTCTGCTCACGGATACAATCTCAGCAGAGCCCTGCCCACAGAGCTCACCACAGTCAGACTATGACATATCAGAACTGCTCCAAGATTCAACACCCAAGGACGACTTTCTGGAAAACAGCCAGGGACACCAGGACAGCATTGTACAGCCTCCAATAACACCAGAGCAACAGCCCATCTCACCTGACACGTTATCACTCTCTCCAGCATCTCCACTTCTGTGTTTCTCAGAGAAAATGGAACAACTGGTGTCTGCTGGAACCAGACTATCCCACTCTTTTGCTGCAAGCCCCCAAATACCAACCAAAAAACGGCAGGCCCCACAACCACCAAAGCCTGCGGGCCCAGCTCGCCCTCCTCCTCCCCCTCCTCCTCGAAGAGCTCTTCGGCCTCTGCCACAGCGCCAGGGCCCACACCCTCCTCCATCGGCTCGAGGTGAACCAAAAACAACTGATACCAGCTCTAAGTGATGTATATCGGTTCCTCGCTATGAAAACAATAACTTTATCAAATGTTTACAAAACAAGCGGGAACCCAGTGTGCCTGAATCTTTTTCTATTGCTGTTCATTTACATGATAGAAAATCTAAGGCCTTCAACAGCCGTACAGCAAACCCATCTAATCTGGTGCCTATTCCACGCCAAACTAAGATTGCTGTGGGGACAAAAAGTAAGACTATTAAATTAGCACTTTTAAACATCCGCTCCATTAATAATAAATCACTTCTAGTCAATGACTTAATAACCACATACAACCTGGACTTCATGTTTCTAACTGAAACTTGGCTAGAAGACAGCTGTAGTGCAACGGTCCTAAACGAAACATCCCCTCCAAATTTTACTTATATGAGTGTCTGCAGAGCGGGTAAGAGAGGCGGGGGCTTAGCTGTTCTTTTTAAAGATGTTTATCAATGTAAGCAAATATCATTTGGGAATTACTCCTCTTTCGAATATCTGGGTATTGTGTTAAAAGGTGCTCCTCGTATCTTACTTATCATTGTTTACAGGCCTCCAAAATACTCTTCAGCCTTTGCTGAGGATTTTACAGAACTGTTATCAACAATTGCCTCTGAGTTTGACTGTTTTGCCATTGCTGGAGATTTTAACATTCACATAGATAATGCAGAAAACAATATGGCAAAAGAAATCAAAACTGTTTTAAAAACTTTTGATCTGACACAGCATGTACATGGTCCCACACACAATCGTGGACACACTCTAGATTTACTTATCAGTACGGGTTTAAACATCTCATCGATTGTTATTAAGGATGTAGCACTGTCTGATCATTACTGTATTTTCTTTGATATATTGATCTCTCCTGCCATTGAAGCTAGAGCTGTGTCTGTCAAAAAGAGATGCTTAAATGAAAACACTGGTGTGCTATTTATGAAGGCTATATCCTTAAAACCAAGCATATCTGCCGACTCCGTTGATTTTCTCCTTGATTCTTTTAACTCAAAAGTTAAGAGTGTAATTGATGATATTGCTCCTGTGAAAGTCAGGAAGAATAATGGTAGACAAAAAGCACCTTGGAGAAACTCAACAGCAGTGCAGAATATGAAAAGACAATGCAGAAGAGCAGAACGCATGTGGCGGAAGACAAAACTTGTAGTCCATTATAACATCTACAAAGACAGCATCCACGCTTTCAATAGGGAACTAGGCAAAGCTAGACAGACTTTTTTCTCAAATATTATAAACAGCAACTTAAACAACACACGCACTCTTTTTGCTACTGTAGAGAGACTGACAACCCCCCCAAGCAAGATTCCCATAGAAATGCTCTCAGAAAGGAAATGCAGTGAGTTTGCTTATTTCTTCTCTGAGAAAATCAATAATATCAGAAAGGTGATCAGCACATCCTTGAGTTGCTCTGGGGTCAGGCAGATCAGACCACAACCTGAGAAATTAGTAACTATGTCTGATTTCGAAGAAATTGATGGAACAATTTTGGTCGAAACTGTACAGCACCTTAAAACATCAACCTGCGCCCTTGACACACTTCCCACATCTTTTTTCAAAAATGTGTTACACAGCTTAGAAGCAGATCTCCTAGAAGTGGTAAATGCCTCACTTCGCTCTGGGAGTTTTCCGAACTCCCTGAAAACTGCAGTTGTCAAGCCCCTCCTGAAAAAGAGCAATCTGGATAAGACCATCTTAAGTAATTATAGACCGATCTCAAATCTTCCTTTCATAGGCAAGATCATTGAAAAGGTTGTCTTCAATCAGCTGAACAAATTCTTAAGCTCAAATGGATACTTTGACAATTTTCAATCTGGTTTCCGATCGCATCACAGCACAGAGACAGCGCTCATAAAGATAATAAACGATATTCGCTTAAATACTGACACAGGCAAATTATCCGTGTTGGTACTACTCGACCTCAGTGCTGCATTTGACACTGTCGATCACAACATACTTCTTGACAGGCTGGAAAACTGGGTGGGGCTTTCTGGGATAGTCCTAAAATGGTTCGGGTCATACTTAGAAGGGAGAGGTTATTTTGTGAGTATAGGAGAACATAAGTCTGAGTGGACATCCATGACATGCGGAGTCCCTCAGGGCTCGATTCTTGCGCCACTCCTATTCAACCTGTATATGCTCCCAATGAGCCAAATAATGAGAAAGAACCAAATCGCTTACCACAGCTATGCAGATGACACACAGCTCTACTTAGCCCTATCGCCTAACGACTACAGCCCCATTGACTCCATGTGCCAATGCATTGATGAAGTAAATGGTTGGATGTGTCAAAACTTTCTTCAGTTAAACAAAGACAAAACTGAAGTCATTGTGTTTGGAAACAAAGATGAAGTTCTCAAGGTGAATGCATACCTTGACGCTAGGGGTCTAACAACTACAAATCAAGTCAGGAATCTTGGTGTGTCTCTAGAGTCAGACCTTAGTTTCAATAGTCATGTCAAAGCAATAACTAAATCAGCATACTATCATCTGAAAAATATTGCAAGAATTAGATGCTTTGTTTCCAGTCAAGACTTAGAGAAACTTGTGCATGCTTTCATCACCAGCAGGGTGGATTACTGTAATGGCCTCCTCACTGGCCTTCCTAAAAAGACCATAAGACAGTTGCAGCTCATACAGAACGCTGCTGCCAGGATTCTGAGCAGGACCAGAAAATATGAACACATCACACCAGTCCTCAGGTCTTTACACTGGCTGCCAGTTACATTTAGGATTGATTTTAAAGTATTACTACTGGTATATAAATCATTCAATGGGTTAGGACCTCAATATATTGCAGATATGCTCACTGAATATAAACCCAACAGATCACTCAGATCATTAGGATCACATCAGCTAGAAATACCAAGGGTTCACTCAAAGCATGGAGAGTCTGCTTTTAGCTATTATGCCAGCCGCAGCTGGAACCAGCTTCCAGAGGAGATCAGGTGTGCTCCTACACTAGTCACATTTAAATCCAGACTCAAAACACATCTGTTTATCTGTGCATTTACTGAATGAGCACTGTGCCACTGTTCGTCCGACTGTTTCTAAATTGTTTTAATTGTTTTATTTTTATCAGTATTTTTATTTTTTATTCTAAACTGTTTTAATTATTCTGATTTCTTTTGAATATTTTAATTTCTTCTATGTAAAGCACTTTGAATTGCCATTGTGTATGAAATGTGCTATATAAATAATCTTGCCTTGCCTTGCCTTGCCTTATGTTTTTTTTTTTTTTGTGCGAAAAAATAAGTTTCTCCAATCTTCTTGAAACTCTGGATTCTGATAGAGGGCCATGGGACTTAGACCTGAGTGCAAAAATGGAGGCTCTAGACCCTTCCAGAGCTGAGATATTTAGATATTTATAATGGCATACAGAGCTGAGATATTGAGATATTTACAATGGCATAAATGCTACGTGAGATCTCAATTTCTCAGCTCTGGAAGGGTCTAGAGCCTCCATTTTTGCACTCAGATCTAAGTCACATGGCCCTCTATCAGAATCCAGAGTTTCAAGAAGATTGGAGAAACTTATTTTTTCGCACAAAAAAAAAAACATAAGGGGTACCACTGTCGTTTTTTTTCGGGTCAAAATTTTGATTTTCTTGAAACTCTGGATTCTGATAGAGGGCCATGGGACTTAGATCTGAGTGCAAAAATGGAGGCTCTAGACCCTTCCAGAGCTCAGATATTGAGACTCTCACGTAGCAATTATGCCATTGTAAATATCTCAATATCTCAGCTCTGTATGCCATTATAAATATCTAAATATCTCAGCTCTGGAAGGGTCTAGAGCCTCCATTTTTGCACTCAGGTCTAAGTCACATGGTCCTCTATCAGAATCCAGAGTTTCAAGAAAATCAAAATTTTGACCCGAAAAAAAACGACAGTGGTACCCCTTATGTTTTTTTTTTGTGCGAAAAATAAGTTTCTCCAATCTTCTTGAAACTCTGGATTCTGATAGAGGGCCATGGGACTTAGACCTGAGTGCAAAAATGGAGGCTCTAGACCCTTCCAGAGCTGAGATATTTAGATATTTATAATGGCATACAGAGCTGAGATATTGAGATATTTACAATGGCATAAATGCTACATGAGATCTCAATATCTCACCTCTGGAAGGGTCTAGAGCCTCCATTATTGCACTCAGATCTAAGTCACATGGCCCTCTATCAGAATCCAGAGTTTCAAGAAAATCAAAATTTTTACTCAAAAAAAAAGACAGTGGTACCCCTTATGTTTTTTTTTGTGCAAAAAATAAGTTTCTCCAATCTTCTTGAAACTCTGGATTCTGATAGAGGGCCATGGGACTTAGATCTGAGTGCAAAAATGGAGGCTCTAGACCCTTCCAGAGCTGAGATATTGAGATCTCACGTAGCATTTATGCCATTGTAAATATCTCAATATCTCAGCTCTGTATGCCATTATAAATATCTAAATATCTCAGCTCTGGAAGGGTCTAGAGCCTCCATTTTTGCACTCAGGTCTAAGTCCCATGGCCCTCTATCAGAATCCAAAGTTTCAAGAAGATTGGAGAAACTTATTTTTTCGCAAAAAAAAACAAAAAAACATAAGGGGTACCACTGTCGTTTTTTTTTGAAGGTCAAAATTTTGATTTTCTTGAAACTCTGGATTCTGATAAAGGGCCATGGGACTTAGATCTGAGTGCAAAAATGGAGGCTCTAGACCCTTCCAGAGCTCAGATATTGAGATCTCACGTAGCATTTATGCCATTGTAAATATCTCAATATCTCAGCTCTGTATGCCATTATAAATATCTAAATATCTCAGCTCTGGAAGGGTCTAGAGCCTCCATTTTTGCACTCAGGTCTAAGTCCCATGGCCCTCTATCAGAATCCAGAGTTTCAAGAAGATTGGAGAAACTTATTTTTCGCACAAAAAAAAACATAAGGGGTACCACTGTCGTTTTTTTTTTTTTTGGGTCAAAATTTAGATTTTCTTGAAAATCTGGATTCTGATAGAGGGCCATGGGACTTAGACCTGAGTGCAAAAATGGAGGCTCTAGACCCTTCCAGAGCTGAGATATTTAGATATTTATAATGGCATACAGAGCTGAGATATTGAGATATTTACAATGGCATAAATGCTACGTGAGATCTGAATATCTCACCTCTGGAAGGGTCTAGAGCCTCCATTTTTGCACTCAGATCTAAGTCACATGGCCCTCTATCAGAATCCAGAGTTTCAAGAAAATCAAAATTTCGACCTCAAAAAAACGACAGTGGTACCCCTTATGTTTTTTTTTGTGCGAAAAATAAGTTTCTCCAATCTTCTTGAAACTCTGGATTCTGATAGAGGGCCATGGGACTTAGACCTGAGTGCAAAAATGGAGGCTCTAGACCCTTCCAGAGCTGAGATATTTAGATATTTATAATGGCATACAGAGCTGAGATATTGAGATATTTACAATGGCATAAATGCTACGTGAGATCTCAATTTCTCAGCTCTGGAAGGGTCTAGAGCCTCCATTTTTGCACTCAGATCTAAGTCCCATGGCCCTCTATCAGAATCCAGAGTTTCAAGAAGATTGGAGAAACTTATTTTTTCGCACAAAAAAAACATAAGGGGTACCACTGTCGTTTTTTTTTTCGGGTCAAAATTTTGATTTTCTTGAAACTCTGGATTCTGATAGAGGGCCATGGGACTTAGATCTGAGTGCAAAAATGGAGGCTCAGCACCTTCAGAGCTGAGATATTGAGATCTCACGTAGCATTTATGCCATTGTAAATATCTCAATATCTCAGCTCTGTATGCCATTATAAATATCTAAATATCTCAGCTCTGGGAAGGGTCTAGAGCCTCCATTTTTGCACTCAGGTCTAAGTCCCATGGCCCTCTATCAGAATCCAGAGTTTCAAGAAGATTGGAGAAACTTATTTTTTCGCACAAAAAAAAAACATAAGGGGTACCACTGTGGTTTTTTTTTTTTCGGGTCAAAATTTTGATTTCTTGAAACTCTGGATTCTGATAGAGGGCCATGGACTTAGACCTGAGTGCAAAAATGGAGGCTCTAGTCAGACCCTTCCAGAGCTGAGATATTGAGATATTTATAAGGGCATAAATGCTATGTGGCATCTCAATATCTCAGCTCAGGAAGGGTCTAGAGCCTCCATTTTTGCACTCAGGTCTAAGTCCCATGGCCCTCTATCAGAATCCAGAGTTTCAAGAAGATTGGAGAAACTTTTTTTTTACACAAAAAAAAAAATGACAGTGGTACCATTTATGTTTTTTTTTTTGTGCGAAAAAAAAAGTTTCTCTAATTTTCTTGAAACTCTGGATTCTGATAGAGGGCCATGGGACTGAGACCTCAGTGCAAAAATGAGGCTCAGACCCTTCCAGAGCTGAGATATTGAGATATTCACAAGTGGCATAAATGCCACGTGGACTCAATATCTCAGCTCTGGAAGGGTCTCAGAGCCTCCATTTTTGCACTCAGGTCTAAGTCCCATGGCCCTCTATCAGAATCCAGAGTTTCAAGAAGTTTGGAGAAACTTTTTTCTTGCACCAAAAAAAAAAACATAAGTGGTTACCACTGTCATTTTTTTTTTTGTTTGGTGCAAAAAAAAGTTTCTCCAATCTTCTCGAAACTCTGGGATTCTGATAGAGGGCCATGGGACTTAGACCTGAGCTGCAAAAATGGAGGCTCTAGACTCTTCCAGAGCTCAGATATTGAGATATCCACTAATGGCATATAATGGCGCTTATAGGTATCTCAAATATCTTAGCTCTGGGAGGGTCTAGAGTCTCCATTTTTGCACTCAGGTCTAAGTCCTATGGCCCTCTTATCAGAATCCAGAGTTTCAAGAAGTTTGGAGAAACTTTTTTTTTTCACCAAAAAAAAAACAAAAAAACATAAGGGGTACCACTGTACTTTTTTTTTTTGGTGCAAAAAAGTTTCTCCAATCTTCTTGAAACTCTGGATTCTGATAGAGGGCCATGGGACTTAGACCTGAGTGCAAAAATGGAGGCTCTAGAAGACCCTCCCAGAGCTGAGAGATATTGAGATATTTATAAGGGCATAAATGCTACATGGGATCTCAATATCTCTCAGCTCTGGAAGGGTCTAGAGCCTCCATTTTTGCACTCAGGTCTAAGTCCCATGGCCCTCATATCAGAATCCAGAGTTTCAAGAAGATTGGAGAAACTTTTTTTTTCACACCAAAAAAATAAATGAGCAGTGGGTACCCCTTGTGTTTTTTTTCGGTGCGAAAAAAAAGTTTCTCCAATCTCTCTTAAACTCTGGATCCTGATAGAGGGCCATGGGACTTAGACCTGAGTGCAAAAATGGAGGCTCTAGACTCTCCCAGAGCTGAGATATTAAGATATTTATAAGGGCATAAATGCTACGTGGGGATCTCAATATCTCAGCTCTGGAAGGGTCTAGAGCCTCCATTTTTGCACTCTCAGGTCTAAGTCCCATGGCCCTCTATCAGAATCCAGAATTTTAAGAAGATTGGAGAAACTATTCTTTTTCGCACCAAAAAAAAAACCATAAGGGGTACCACTGTCATTTTTTTTTTGGGTGCAAAAAATTCTCAATCATCTTGAATACTCTGGATTCTGATAGAGGGCCATGGGATCTTAGACCTGAGTGCAAAAATGGAGGCTCTAGACTCTCCCAGAGCTGAGATATATGAGATATTTATAAGGGCATAAATGCTACCGTGGGATCTCAATATCTCAGCTCTGGAAGGGTCTAGAGCCTCCATTTTTGCACTCAGGTCTAAGTCCCATGGCCATCTATCAGAATACAGAGTTTCAAGAAGATTGGAGAAACTTTTTTTTTCGCACCGAAAAAAAAAAAACATAAGGGTTACCACTGTCATTTTTTTTTTTTTGGTGCAAAAAAAGTTTCTCCAGTCTCTTAAACTCCTGGATTCTGATAGAGGGCCATGGGACTTAGACCTGAGTGCAAAAGTGGAGGCTCAGACCTTTCCAGAGTCTGAGATCTGAGATCCACCATACATTTATGCCCCTTATAATATGTCTCAATATCTCAGCTCTGGGAGAGTTAGAGCCTCCATTTTTGCACTCAGGCTCTAAATCCCATGGCCCTCTATCTAGAATCCAGAGTTTCAAGATGATTGGAGAAACTTTTTTTCGCACCAAAAAAAAACATAAGGGGTACCACTGTCGTTTTTTTTTGTGCAAAAAGCGGACACAACTTTATCAGCATAACAGTGGAAGTTAATTCCATGTTTTCTAATAATATTACCGAGTGGCAGCATATAAATTGAGAATAGCAGAGGGCCTAAAACTAATCCTTGCGGTACTCCATAGTCTGCAGGCGTTATCTTTGATTATTCCCCATGTAAACAGACAAAATGAGAACGGTCCGATAAGTACGATCTAAACCAGCTTAATGCCGGTCCCTGAACACCAGTGTAGTTTTGTAGTCGATCCAAGAGTATTTTATGATCTATAGTGTTCGAACGCAGCGCTAAGATCAAGTAGGACTAGTATTGAGATACAGCCTTGGTCAGAAGCTAAAAGCAAATCATTTGTAATTTTAACTAGCGCAGTTTCTGTACTATGATGCGGTCTGAATCCTGACTGGAATTTTTCATAGATATCATTTTCTTGCAAAAAAGAGCACAATTGAGCGGACACAACTTTTTCTAGTATTTTTGACATAAATGGAAGATTTGAAATGGGTCTGTAATTTGCTAAGTTATTTGGATCTAATTGCGGTTTCTTAATGAGAGGTTTTATTACTGCCAGCTTGAATATTTTTGGAACATGACCTAAAGATAAAGACAAGTTAATAATATTGAGGAGAGGCTCTTCCACTACAGGTAATAGTTCTTTCAGTAGTTCAGTGGGTATTGGATCTAATAAACATGTTGTTGGTTTAGATGCAATGATAAGTTTATTTAGCTCTTCCTGTCCTATCGTCTGTAAAGCGGTGTAGTTGTTCTAGAGGGGCCATAATTGAGGCTGAATCACTGAGACACCATAGAGGATTGTACATTTATAATTGTGTTTTGGATGCTTTCTATTTTCTCATTGAAGTAATTCATAAAATCATTACTACTAAACTGTAACGGTATATTTTGCTCTGGTGATGTCTGTTTATTTGTTAGTCTAGCCACGGTGTTAAATAAAAACCTTGGATTATTTGGGTTATTTTCTATTAGTTTGCGGAGATGCTCAGCCCTGGCTATTTTTAGAGCCTTTTTATAACGTGACATACTGTCTTTCCACGCGATTCTGAAGACCTCTAAATTAGTTTGTTTCCATTTACGCTCTAAGATACGAGTTACTCTCTTGATAGCATGCGTAGCACTGTTGTACCAGGGTGCTTTAGTTTTCTCTCTAACCTTTTTTAATCTAATTGGTGCAACAATATCTAATGTACTAGTGAGAATGGTACTCAAACTGCTAGTCATTTCCTCTAATTCCTCTAAATAAAGTTTGTTTGGGTTCACTTAGCAGCTTAGATAGATCAGGTAAGCAATTTGAGAATCTATCTATAGTGGTTGGAAGGATTGTTCTGCCTGGTCTACAGTGGTGGAGGAAGTACTGAATCTCAGTACTTAAGTAAAAGTACAAATAACCAGATAAATATTTACTTCAGTAAAAGTAGAAGTAACACAATGACAACCATACTTAAGTAAAAAGTAAAAAGTACCTGATTTTAAATGTACTTCAAGTATTAAAAGTAAAAGTACTTGCATAACAATTTATTGTCTTAATGACTATTTTCTAATGATAAATAACACATTTAATTCTAACTCATTCAACCTAATACTCTTATAATGATGTTCAATAATGATGGGAAAAAAAATAGTTGTCACAATTTCTGAAACAAGCTTGCAATTAGGCAATATACACATCACGCTTATCCTTACTATATGTTAATAACTATGTTTGGCAGTAAACGCGATTCATTTATGGTGTAATTCTGAACCTCTTGGCTTGCCATAATCCTAACCAAACGTATATTACACGATGTGTTTCCTATGCACGTAAAAACAAATTTCCGCGTATAAATTGCACGATAAACACACTGCATGCAAGAGGCATTTAGTGTGACCGGGTTGATGTATCTATGACAACCAAACGTCACTGGTGAGACAAACGTGCAACGGACGGACGGTCAGATTACGTTTTGGCAGGGAAAAACTGATCAGAAAATGTAATGAAAATGTAACAGAAGTTGTAGAAATGTAGTGGAGTAGAAAGTATAATAATTGCTGCAAAATGTAACGAAGTAAAAGTAAAAAGTATTCACTATTTATTTTACTTAAGTAAAGTAAAGATACATGAAAAATGTACTTAAGTAAAGTAACAAAGTATTTGCACTTCGTTACATTCCACCACTGCTGGTCTATAACGTGGCGCAACATGACATATTTCAGCAGTACGTATTATGCAAGTCACTATGTAATGATCAGTGACATCATCGCTTTTTGCGGTATAATATCTATATCAGTTGGATTGGTTCCATATGATATAATTAAATCTAGTGTATGATTTAGACGATGAGTGGGACCACTGACGCTTTGTTTGACCCCAAAGGAGTTTAATAAGTCTGTAAACGCAGCCCCTAAAGCATCATTTGTATTATCTACGTGTATGTTAAAATCTCCAACAATAATTGCTAGAGTTGGGTCCGAGTCCACCTTAGTCGAGTCCGAGTTGAGTCCAAGTCCTTAACTATCGAGTCCAAGTCCGAGTCCAAAGAGGGCCGAGTTGGACTTGAGTCCGAGTCCTTAACATCCGAGTCCGAGTTGAATCCGGCCGAGTCCACAAAGATTTAAATGATTTGAAATTGACTTTTTACAAAGACCCACCCCTCTTTGTTACTGTTGCTACATCCCACAAGCCATTCCGCTCTCACTCCACATGTTCTCACACAGTGAAAAATATTTTGAGGAGCAAAGAGAAAAAGGTATTTGCAAGGTAATGCTCAAGTATGCAACACGACACATTAAGAGCCAGGGGTATATTTTTGAGCAAGATGATGGTGATGTTTACATTTTTATTATTTTGTTTTATATGCTAATATCTTTTTTAGCCTCTGAAGGGCAGGACTAAATTAATTAAATTTTTTTAAACAATTTCCACCAATTTACATCCAGTTCCATTCTTAACGGATGCTTCCTTCTAGAACATCACTAAATATTTGCAGGGTTTGTAATGTTTGTGTATGAGTCCCACACTTGTGACCAGTGCGAAAAGATGGATCTTACTGTCACTGTTAGTAAGGAGTCAAATATGAAAAAAGAGTCAAATATGCGGAAGATGCTGGAAAAGCAAAGAATGTGCAGGAGCTGGAGGATTTTTCCTCATGGGCAACCATTACAAAAAAACAAACAAAAAAAATACAGTTGTGGATCATTCAGATAATGACACACAATATTAAAATCAAATAATTTGTCTTGTATTTTGTCTTGTGGATTAGGCCATTAAACATCTGTTATGTGAAAAAGCTTTTTCAGTGCAGTAATGAATAGAAACAATTTTATGATCCTTCCTATTAATAAAAAAAAATAAAAAAATACATTTTGGAGATTCTGAAAGGTGTATGTAAACTTATGACTAAAGTGTAAATGTAACAAAAATCATACAATTATTAGTCTCCAAAATGTTGCTGTGTTTATCACGTTCTCATGTTGCTATGGTTACTGTCAATCATTGCAATTTCATGACTCACAGGTCTAGACTTTAGCGGATTCACTCCCACATTTAAATGCATTTATGACTGTTTTTGATTTACATTGTGAACGTAACCACTGGTGCTCTATAGCACGAAAAACAAAATTATTATTTAGATTGTCAATTGCGCTCCCTTTAAGCCATCACTTACCGCGTTCTGCACTCTCCCTAAAACTCGTCATAATCACTGAAGTTATCCGCACTGCACAGCGAATCTGTCAGTTATATCGCATCTAGACTTTGTTTGAGGGGATTTGCAAAAGGATAAATCTCGTGCTGATTCTGAACATACATTTTGAGCGAATTCTCTGCATGTTGACTCTAAAATGCCTCTGATTTGCTCACTGCATTCATGCGCTTATACATGTCTGTGATTGGCTACAATACTCAATGCGGACACAAGTAGTTTCTTTCGTTTATGAATAATGTGTCCTTCAGTGCCCGGACTTAACTGCGACTCAGACATTTTTCCGAGTCTAAAATGTCAGAGTCCGTGCCAAGTCCGAGTACAAATTCACCCAAGTGCGTGACAAGTCCGAGTTCATTCAAAATTGGACTTTGAGTCCGAGACTCAGAGTCTAAAGTTCCAGTAACCCAACTCTAATTATTGCTTTATCGACATTCACCAATAGATCCGAGAGAAAGTCTGCAAACTCCTTTAGGAATTCAGCATATGGCCCTGGAGGTCTATATACAGAAGCCAAGGCTAGAGATAATATGGGTTTCTTTCTTACATCTAAGAGCGTAACATTTAGCACAAGTACTTCAAATGAATTAAACCTGTGACCTGTTTTCTGAGTAACATTAAAAATATCTTTATAGATTGTTGCAACACCGCCGCCACGGCCGATCAGACGAGGCTCATGCTTATAACAGTATCCTGGTGGACTAGACTCATTTAGACCAAAATACTCATTTGGTTTAAGCCAGGTTTCAGTAAGGCACAGAACATCAAAATTATTATCTGTGACCATTTCATTTACAATAACCGCCTTAGGTGTGAGCGATCTAATGTTTAGAAGACCTAGCTTTAAGAATTGTTTTTGTTCACTGATATTTAGATTTTCTGGTTTAATTACAATAAGATTTTTGCTAGATCCTGCACTAGATTTATTGTTTGGCTTCACTAAACGAGGAATAGACACAGTTTCTATATAACGCTCCACACTATGCATATTAGTTAAGTTTGGGCAACAGGGGCTGTGATTTGGACTTTGACTTACCAGTCATGTGGTGCGTAACGTCTCGGAGATGTTGTCCGACAGAACAGCGGCTCCGATTCTGCTGGGGTGGAGTCCGTCTGCCCGATACAGTCCGGGTCTCTCCCAAAACAGATGCCAATTATTTACAAAGAGCAATTTCTGTTTATTACACATTAACATTAACCATTCATTAAGTGCAAATAGTCTACTGAACCTTTCCTGTCCTTGTCTGTACGTGGGAAGCGTTCCGGACACGATGATCGTTGCTTTAGGCGCTGTGGTGCGTACTGTCTCGATCAGGCTCATGTAGTCCTTCTTCAGGACCTCCGTCCTGCCGTAGCCTTATGTCATTCGCTCCCACTTCCAGCACAACAGCTCCGATGTGCTTGTCACCACTCACGATCTCGGGAACCTGAGCGGCGATATCAAGAACACGAAAGCACCAGGAAAGCAGTGAGTGCGCACCTTACCTTTACCCGTAGCGCGGACATGATGGACCATGGATGTGACGATGATCACGGCGTCGACGCGTTCCGGGCTCGCGAAGAGGGAGAAGCGGTTCCGAGCTGGAGATCTCGAAGACCGGGAGGGGCGGATAGGTAGCTCTGGTCCTGGTGCGTGTGATCTCAATATCTTATCTCTGGAAGGGTCTAGAGTCAATTTTTGCACTCAGGTCTAAGTCTAATAGCCCTCTATCAGAATCCAGAGTTTTGAGAAGATTGGAGAACTTAATTTCGAGACTAAAAAAAAACGAAAGGGTTACCACTGTCGGTTTTTTTTTGGGTCGAAATTTTCGAGTTTCGATATCTCAGCTCTGGAAGGGTCTGAGCCTCCATTTTTGCACTCAGGTCTAAGTCCCATGGCCCTCTATCAGAATCCAGAGTTTTGAGAAGATTGGAGAAACCTTATTCTCGCCCCAAAAAAAAAAAAAACGAAAGGGGTACCACTGTCGTTTTTTTTTTGGGATTCGAAATTTTGAGTTTCTTCAATCAAACTCTGGATACTGATAGAGGGCCATGAGACTTAGACCTGAGTGAAGAACGGAGGCTCTCAGACCCTTCCAGAGCTGAGATATGGACATCCCACATAGCATTTATGCCATTATAAAAATAGTGGGATAAATGCTACATGGGATCTCAATATCTCAGCTCTGGAAGGGTCTAGAGTCTCCATTTTTACAATCAGGTCTCAAGTCTCAAGGCCCTCTATCAGAATCCAGAGTTTCTAGAAGATCAGAGAAGCTTTTTTTTTTGGGCAAAAAGTCGACAGGGTTACCCGTCGTTTTTTTTTCGGGTCGAAATTTTGAGTTTCTTTAATCTTCACAAAACTCTGGATACTGATAGAGGGCCATGAGACTTAGACCTGAGTGCAAAACTGGAGGCTCTAGACCCTTCCAGAGCTGAGATATGGACACCCCACATAGCATTTATGCCATTATAAAATTTGTGTCCGGGGATGGTGGAATTTCGGGACGGCGCTTGGTGCCACATACTCAGGGGGCCACTCTGAGTGCAGTAAAATGGTTGTTATCCCAAAATGTTGAAAGCTAAGCTTAAAAACCACATGGGACAATTTAGCCACACCCTACTTTTTGTCCTTCATTTGAGAAACTGGTTCATTTGGATCTACTTTACAATAAAAAAAGAAAAGACAAATCGCATTCATGCAGACTTTACAGCCTAATCAGGAAACATGGGCACACCGTCATTTAATGTGACAATTTATGCAAGAATTTGGTTTATGCATAATTACCATAACTTTTTCAGGCCCACTATATGTAATATGAAAACTACAAAAAAACCTCCCAACTAGGTTTCAGCCACATCAAACTTTATTGACTTTGAAAAAAACATTAGAAAGACTTCCAACAGCATGAATGGGATGGTATAATAGTTCAGAAATGAGAAGTCTGGGTCGGCCTGTGATTGATGGATATCACAGTAAAATCAAATCAGGTTCTAATTAGTTAAGAAACTTCTGATAGGATCAGCATTATGTGGCTCGTGATGTGGAGCTGGTCGATAGTCGTGGTGCCAGATGCCAGAGGCATTTTTTTCAGCGTCCGGTTCAGCTACAGAACATGAAAAGGCACAATCAAAATGTGACAATATTGATGTTAAATACAAAAACCACATTTACACAAACTGTAATTGCAAAAGAAAATGTGTAGAGTATGTATGTTTGAAAAATAATTGAAGTGTACCTCCTCAAACTTGTGGATCTGTCGAATAAAGAAATCTCCATATTGACGGGCAACCTTGGTGTCTGCAATATGGATCATATCCTAATGGAAGGCAATGTGATCTTTTGTTAGTCTGCACTCACAAAGATCATTATTTCATCAGTGAAAACATTCAGAACGGAGTATAACTTGGCAAAATACAGATTTACTATAGATCTTTAAGGTGTTTGAGATATTTTCAGATCATATAGAGAAACATCCAGCCAATTAAAGGTCCACTGGAGTGCCTTGAAATGTGCAACATTATTCAGTATATTGACGTCATTTTCACTGAAACCGGAAGACAGGCGGGAAATATCGAACAGCTTCTCTCTCTTTTTAAATAGCTAATAGCGTTTATTTATATCCCAGCTCGGCCAGAGCCGAATGGAGCTCGGTGAAGCCACTGTTTCTCGTCCATATCACTTTAAAATACAGCATTCTGTGCAGAATTTAAATGGGTCCAATACATTTTCTGGTCTGCGTCGACTCACAAGTGACTTGTTCACACGTGGATTTTTATTGCAGATTCAGCGTCTATTTATAATGTAGGAGGCGGGACGCTTTAGATTCTACAGAGCATTTGATTGGACAGAAAATCTGATAAGAACCTGAAGTGCAGAGAGATTAAAATCATTTGATCCAGATTGGTGGAAGTGAGAGATTATGAATGCTTATTTCTTCTAAATGTGAATTTTGTCAGTTTGGAGCACATGATAGTAAGGTTAACATATTCACACTAAAAGCCGAACAACTTTAATTTTGATTTAATGGGGACTATATATTATATTTAAGAAATTGTAATAAAATAAGTTGGAAAAAAAAATTACAGTATAAATGTCTATGTAAAATAAATAATTAAAAGCTAAAATTGAAATGTCCAAGTTTTCATGACGGTGCAGCTCTTTATTTAATTTCATATTTGAAAACCTTAACTTTGTGTTTTTGTCTTTAAACTAGAACTGCCTTATCCAACACACACTCACACACCTTGTCGATGTAAAAGTCGACCTCAGATGCAGACTGAAACTCTCCGTCCAGAGCAGAGATGCCACTGGTCCACACCAGGTTCTTCATCTTGTGTTTGAAGACCAGCAGCTGGATCCGGAACTCCTGCTCGGACATGTCCAGGAATCCGGCCAGTTTGGCCACTGGCATAGTGGTGTAGAGCTTCAGGAAACTGTAGAGAAAACACGAGTCAGCTGAGGAGTTTTTAAACAACCAACATGCTCCAGCTGCAAGTAGGGCTGGGCAGTATATCCGAAGTTGATGCTAGGAAGATTTTTACAGAATGCTTTCCACATTTTTTCAATAAAACTGTTTTTAAATTAATTAAACCTAATGGTCAAAATAAAAGCACATTTAAGTATTACAAAATATGGGCTTTTAATTCAGAGAACCTTTCCATAGTTCCTAGAACTATTGGTCGGAAGTATCGGGTTTTAGTGTGTTCACAGGAACTAGGAACTTGTTTTTGGGGAACTCAAATTTAGCTCTTACTTCAGCATAGGGTCTAACCCAACACAATAAGTACTACCAGTGACACAAGTGTACATTGACTGTCCAAACGCAATCTGCATCCTCTATCCTCCAGCTGTTGTGTTGTAAATGGAGTCGACTGTGGGCCGGCTTTCGTCACTTCAGAGTTCCTGTTCACCGGTTCGAATGCAACCAGCAACATGGCCCTGGGGGAAAATTAGTTCTTTGGGAACTGCCCTGGTGGCTAATTCCTAGAACTGAGTTCCTGAGAGCTAAGGGGTGCAAAAGCCCCTGAATGTTTCTAATTGATAAATATACCATGAATATCTGATCATTTCAGGACCAGACACACCATATAATTATTGTTCCTCCAGACAGAACGTGAGATAAAGGGTGTTGTACCTGCGGATGATGGAGAGCTGCGCCTGCTGCGGTCACCTCCTCTGCAAACACTTTGAGCTGCTGCTGGAATGGCTCTTTGTGGTAATTTGGATTAACGTTATCATAGTTTGGAACTACAGGTGACAGGAACTTGGGGCAGGCAAAACTGAACAACTCCTCAAACACCTGTAGATCTCTGAACAAGAGGGGAAAACAATCTTAGATACTGTGTATATTACAGATACATATGTGTGTAACTTTAATACTTTTATTCAGCAATATAATAAATTGATCAACTGGCAGTAAAGCCATGTATAATGTCTTAAAACAAATAATTGATATATCAAGTAAATGAAAAACAAAAATGTGTTTCCACAAAAGCATCAAGCAGCACAATTGTTTTCTACATTGAAATGTTTCTTGAGCAGCAAATTCAGCTTTGATCACAGGAATAAATTACATTTTAAAATATATTAAAGATAATATTTCCACAATATTACTGTTATGGAAAACAAATCGAATAAATGCAGCCTTGATGAGCAATAAAGACTTCTTTCAAAAACTGCAAAAACCTTACCAATTACAAATATGTACGTATATAATTATAACATGTGTTTGCATTCTACCCTTTCTGCATGCGGAGCATCTTGTCTCGTATTTCTCCGCGGAGCTGTGTGTGAATGCTCTCGTCGATGCGCATGGGGTACATGGTGAGAGCGATGGCCAGCAGTCCGTGCATCTGCTCGTTCTGTTTATTAATCTGAACATCACACAATACATGGTTTTGATTGAATCACACCAATATGACCACATATAAAAGATACTACAGCCGAACGCAACCAATTCAATCTTAAGTAGAACACCAGGAAGAATAATGCACAAATATCAAGACTGGTTGAAAGAGCTCATGAGATTTTACCTCAAACGTTCTCAAATGTGAAAAAAAAAAAAAAGCAGCACCTTTAAGATGTTGTATTATTTTAATGACAATGAAAATTTTTATTACTGTAATTATTCTTAATACCATGTCCATTTGAAAGGATTATCAAATGAAATTATCCTCATTACTGTTAACCAAACATGACATGATGACTTTTGTGTAAACATATTACACACCACTTTCAAGTCAAGTGGCGTGTTATCTATACGCATTTTGAGCTATCCGCGTGTATGTCTACACCGTTAAATGTCTGAGTGATTCGCGTGTCTGTACACGCCGTCAAATGTCCAAGCGGAAACGAAAACAAAATGTAGATCTACATCTGGGGAGCGATAATTTTTTCCTAGGATGGTAGGGGAAGACTCATAAATGTTATTAACCCCAGTGACGGGTAGGTTTAGGGACGGGGTTGGAGTAGGTCATATATTTATATATACAGTAATGTAACGTTAAGTCAACGGCGTTCATAAACACACTGAAAAGAGATTATACGTGTTGATGGAAATACGAATTGGCGTGTCATACATACACCATTTCATGAGATCAGTCTGGTTAACCAGCTACACAAATACTTGATTTTAAATTCACTGACCATCTCATATTTGTAGGTGGTTCTCTGGAACATGTTTCTGGTCCTCTGGATGTAGAGCAGGATGTTGGGCGAAGACACGGATGGCGTCCTGATAGCGTTCTCATCATCAGATACGCAAAACCCACATAGTAGTAGGTGGTGATCTGACACTCAGGCACACGTGAATACATGCTCTGAACACACACCACAATCACAATATAATCACACGGACACAAAACCTTGAGACATCCATACACAGTGACTGTGCTGCTGGGCAGGGTTATTATCATTAAACTATTAAAAACATTTCTGATCATTTAAATAAAGCTGATACAAATAAGTATTATTTGATAAACTTAATGTTGCCTTGTCTAAGTTGAAGCACTAATATTATTACCTGGAAATAAATAACAAATTTTGAACAAACAGAAATAAAAATAATTATTTTAACAGAAAACATTTAAACAAAAAAACTAATGGAATGCATATAACCAAATTATTATTTTTTTACTAAAATGCACATCTAATAGAATTAAAAAAAAGGTCATGGTGGTGGGGGCAAAATTTTCCACATGCAGAAATTGCATGTTTCTTTTAAAAGTTTTTCCCCATATAATTTTCCTCCCATCACCATTCCCCTTTAGGGTCTCTGTAAGCTAAAAATATGAACAAATACAACATTGTCAAAACACATTGATTTGTAAAACAACTAAAAAGCACTGTATGCTGCTGCCATGGCCAGTAGTTGGCAATGGCGCTTTGTAAAGAAAATCTACACACCTATAGGGGTGGGAAAAAATTCGATTTTTCATGCATTCGCGACTGCATACGTGCAACGATCCTAAATCGATTCACAAATATCCCAAAAATCGATTTTCCCAAAAAAAAAAAAAGTATATATATATTTATAATAACGTAATATTGACGGAAAGCGAAGACGGAAGTGCAGTGACCGGACCGTCTGACGCGTGCACATAACAGAGACTGTGCTGGCGCGCGAGATCCAAACACCCTCCTTGTTAGGTTAAAAGCTGACGTGTGGAAATATTTTGGCTTCTGAAGGTGAAGGGGAAAGGAACTGGGCAAGAGCCACGCTAGTTGTAAGCTTTGTAGAATAAAACTGACGACGGAAACACGACAAATATGAGAAGCCATATGACACGTTTCCAGCCAGAGGAGTGAAAACACTCGGCTGTACCGGTCGTTATAATATTAATTTACTACAAGTAAGTTAAAGTTATGCTCCTAGTTCAGGCACACGTTTATTTTCCTGTTGGTTCTTTGGAATGCTAATAAAATATATTGTACGTTAATTCTTTATGGGTCATTACTTTGTACATTTAAAGGAAAGTATTTATAGTCACACACACAAAAGATTCAGATAATCGATTTGTAACATTATAAATGTCTTCACTGTAACTTTTGATCAACTTAATTTAATTTATCCTTGATGAATAAAAGTATAGATTTCTTTTTTCTTTCTCCCAAAAAATGTAAGAAAAATTCTTACCGACTCCAAACTTTTGAACTGTATTGTTTAATGTTACAAAAGCTTTCTATTTCAGATAAATGCTGTTCTTTTGAATTTCTGGGTGATTCTCTGAATCGGGTGCCCTTCAAGCCCCACAAACTTGCTTCAAAGATTTTCAATTGAAGGAAATCACAAAATGCATTTTAATGCTGTCAATTAATAGAACCAGGTGCCTTTGCATTATAATGCAACACAATTGTTCAAAAAATTATTTAAAGATAATGGTTTGCCTAAGTAGTAGACAACAAGCATGTTTGCATGTCTTCACTAACCATCATTACATTTTCATTGAATATCAAACAAATAAAAAGTGCAATTAATACCAAAATGTTGCTGCTGCTAATATAATCATATGTTGGTCTAGTGTATTTTTGTTTACTGTTGTAAAATGGAAAATCAATAATCGTGAATCGAGAATCGTTAATAATCGAAAATCGACTGTAATCGAATCGGGACTTCAATAATCGTAATCAAATCGATCGGAAATCAGACAGATTAACCACCCCTACACACCTATAGACTATGCGCATGCACATGACATCACCGTTTTCACAAATTTGTGTTTTTGTCGTTTACAAAGAGATGCTAACAGTAACACCTTGAAACCATTTACAAAAGTTTGCGTTTTTAAGGCGTTTTTCTGAGTAAAGGGCCCCTTAAATAAAAAAAAACTAAACTAAAGTGACACTAAAGTGAGTAAGGTGCTGGGCTATTTCATTACCTTCTTGTTGAGTTCGATGTTCTCCAGGACTTTGATGGCCTGATAGTAATCGCCCAGCAGAGAGTGAAGCCTCAGTAAACCCACCAGACTGAAATAACCCAACATCTTATAGAGCGAGTGACGGCCGCACTCCTCCAGCCACTGACTCAGGGTCACCTGTAACAGATGACACCAGCGTCACACTGAGATCTGGATAAAGTAGTAAGCGTGTGAGGGCCGGTCTACGGCTTTTACCTCCGCTGGTGTACACCTCCAGCTGACGGTTGATGTTGCTCTTGTCCACCAGAGAGTGAAGAACATTCAGTACGCTGTGAACGTTCCAGATCTTGGGATTGTTCCTCAGGAACTCAATCTCTTCTTCTGATTTCTCTGGCAGTCTTACAGCGATACTGACTGAATGACTGGAACTGCAAAACAGAGAGAAATGTTAAAGGGGTCATCGGATGCCCGTTTTCACAAGTTGGTATGATTCTTTAGGGTCCTCATGTAAAGTTTGAAACATTCTTTGGTTAAAATTCCTCAATGGTTGTGCAAAACAACAACCTTTTACCTCCTCAAAAACAACTCTGTTCACAGCGCCCCATTTCGGTGAACATTTCAGTATTACAGAAGGGGGCAGAACAAGAGGACCTCCTTAAGCACATGTGCTTCGCTCTTACCTGGTAAATGAACTCATCGATGATGTCCCACAGCCACTGGTTAGGAAGCTCCAGAGGTGCCGGTCCATCAGCATCTGAGAACAATACGCCACATTAAATGTGCTGATGTAAATCAAGCTCATATTTAAACCAACTCAAACTCAGGATCTATGACTGGGCGATATGAATAAAAAAATCCTTTGACAACATTCAACACACATTACAGTTCAAAAGTTTGGGGTGTATGATTATGTAAAGTTTTTGAAAGGCGTCTCTTACCATGGCTGAATGTATTTGAACAATAATACAATAAAAATAAACTATAAATTGTAATTTAAAATAAAAGCTTTTTATTTTAAAATATATTTTAAAACGTGTTCCTGTGATGGCAAAGCTGAATTTTCAGCTGTTCAAAGAAACATTTATTTGCAAAAGAACACTTTTGTATTGTTACAAATGTCTTTAACCAATGTAATATCATTGCTTAATAAAATAACTGTTTTACTGACCCTAAAAATTTGAGTGATCGTTTATATGGAAAACATTAGATATATAAGATAAGATATTTTGATAGATTTTTAAAATGAATCATTAATTTAACAGCCAATATATTAAGAATTATTAGCTACATAGCTCATTATTTATGTTAACTGCAAAAATAAGCCAGTAAAAATCCCCCAAAAATTACAAAATTGAATTGGCCAAATCAAATGATTGCAACACAGCTTCATTTTATATCACACATATCTGAAATATCACCCAAACCATATTCCATCACATGTAATCGGTGTTTGGACTCACTGAGGATGTAGTTGAAGAGGTTGCAGTAATTATAATAGGACTCTGAACCTCTGGTCTCAGAGTTGGACCTCCCTGAGAGATGAAGAAGACACATGACAAGAGCTGAGACTTAATCTAGGGCTTCACATACATATATATATATTCTATTTAAAAAGAATTTTCTTGACTATAAACACTAACAAGACATGAGTAAACACACTCACGCTGACTTTGGCGTAGATATGCCTGTAGTACAGCTCCTTGTAAAGGATCAAGAAAACTGCATCTGTGACAGACAAAACAACATGTGCAAGTCAGCAAAAAAAAAAAAACTTACACCATCAAACTGTACAGTTAAGAGCTGAATTAAGAGCTTCAGATTCCTGAATACAACAAAAATCTAATTCACTCACCATTACCAACCAGGGAAGCGATGGCTTCTGCCTCAGGCCATGGTGATGTCTTAAAGAAGCGTTCGGTAAGCTTATTCCAGCTGAAATCAAATAAAATATGATGACGTCAAAATTTCCCTACATACATCAGGAAAGTCCATGTAACCGTACGGCTGTGCACCTGTTCTCATAAACATCCTGGATCTCGTAGATCTTCTGCTCAATGCTCTCGCTGGACACACGGTTGGCCTGCAGCTCGTAAACCTTCTGATCGATCAGGTCTGAGATGGTTTTATGAAAATATTGCAGGAAGTTCTTGATGACCTCAGGGATCACATGGTACGTCTGCTGGTGCTCATACTGACGTTCAAAAGCCAGATCGGCTTTAGGGTCGCCTGCAGAAGACACATATTTTACATACCTTTATATACCTATCTAGGTCATCTAATCTGTTCAAAGGCTTTATAGGAGAGTGGTAAAAAGCATAAAATTGCCAAAAGCATTAAACAATTAGTGCATATTTGGGATTGGTAAGATTTCGAATCACCAAGGCTGCATTTATTTGATTAAAAAAAAAAAAAAACTAATATTGTGAAAGTATTAGTACAATTCATAACAGCTGTTTTCAACGTGAATATACAGTAACGTGTAATGTATTCCTGTGATCAAAGCTGAATTTTCAGCATCATTAGTGTCACATGATTCTTTAGAAAGCAGTCTAATATGATACAAGAGATTACATTTAATAAATGCTTTTGCTATTTGAACTTTCTACTCTAAAGAATCCTGAAAAAAAATTGTACACATCTGTTTTCAGCATTGAATAAGCGTTAATTATAATGTAAAAGGTTCAACCATGCGCTCAGGTAAAATATATCAAATATGTGATAGGTGCTCTTGGGGTAGGGAAAAGATCCAAAGAAGCAAAAGAACAGGTACCAGGCGACTCAGTCAAATATAAAACGGATAAAGTTAAAAAGCCTTTATTGAATGTGGCTTAAGTCATTAAAAAGTACATGAGCCAACATGCTTTCGACCAAACAAGTGGTCTTCTTCAGGGCAAAGTAACACAAGATATCAAAACGCCATTCTCTTATATGTAGAACATTCACTTTTTAATGACTTGCCACATTCAAAAAACTTTTTAACTTTTCCTCAATTGAAGACTTGACTGAGTGCCTGGGACCTGTTCTTTTGTTTCTTATTGATAATTATAATAATTAATGTCTTAGCAAATGCGCATATTAGAATGATTTCAGAAGGACACTGGAGTGATGATGCTGAAAATTAATATATATGTACCGTAATATTGTGAAATATTATGACAATTTAAAATTACTTTTTTATGTTAATATATATTAAAATGTAATTTATTCCTCTGAAAAAAGCTGAATTTTCAGCATCATTACTCCAGTCTTCAGTGTCCACATGACCCTTCACAAATCACTCTAATATGATGATTTTATGCTCCAAAAACATGTATGATTATTATCCATGTTGAAAACAGTTTTTTACATTTTTATTTCAGGATTCTTTGATGAATAGAAAGTTCAAAAGAACAGCTTTTATCTGAAATGGAAAGCTTTTGTTACATTAAACACTGACCTTTTCAAAAAGTTTGGGGTCAGTAAGAATTTGTATTTTATTTTTTGGGGAAATAAATAAGAAATCAATACTTTCATTCAAGTTACATTGATCAAAAGTTACAGTAAAGATATTTATAATGTTAGAAAAGATTCTAATTAAATAAAAGCTGTTCTTTTGAACTTTCTATTCATCAAAGAATCCTGAAATAAAAATGTAAAAAACCATAATAATCATACATGTTTTGGAGCATAAAATCATCATATTAAGTGATTTGTGAAGAATCATGTGACACTGAAGACTGGAGTAATGATGCTGAAAATTCAGCTTTTTTCAGAGGAATAAATTACATTTTAATATATAGACCATTTCACAAGATGTAAACAACACTGGTCCAGAAGTACTTCCTGTTTCAGTTTAACACTACATAAAAGCTGGGATAAAATACAACCAACAGAACATTTAAAACTGAATCAAAAAGTTAAACAAACATCTTGAAGATGTTTTCTTTACATGTGAAATAAAGAAAACAGTTACAAACTGAAACAGGAAGTGTTTCTGGACCAGTGTTGTTTACATCTTGTGAAATGGTCTATATTAACATAAAAAAGTCATTTTAAATTGTCATAATGTTTCACAATATTACTGTGTTTTTTGTGTATTTTTTATCAAAAAAATTGCAGCCTTGGTGAGCAGAAGAGACTTTTAAAAACATAAAAAATCTTACCGACCCTAAACTTTTGACCGGTAGTGTATGTATATTATATATTAGACATTATATATTTATTGCTTTGTTGTAACTGTTATGTTTTTGTACTATGGACCTTTTTTGAGTCCTGATAAAGTAATATCATATATATATATATATATATATATATATATATATATATATATATATATACATATATATATATATATATATATATATATATATATGTTTATGTATGAATATATAGTATATATATATATATATATATATATATATATATATGCGTGTGTGTGTTGTTTATTTTGTGTCTTTATTGTCATCTGTATAAGCAGACACTTACCGGTGTGATAGTCATAATCATAAGGGTCATACTGCAGACAAAAAAGAGACAGTTTACAAAATCATCACTCTGACATGTTAACATTAAAATGCGATTAAGATCACGGTTTAATCTCTAAAACACGCTCTCGTGTCAAAACAGTCACTCACGGTTGCCTCTTCATCTTCATTCGGGACCGGGAAAGCCTGTGACATGATGAACGTTTATTCCTCAAGTTTGAGTATAATTCGTTAATATACGTAAAAACCCCACAACTGCCGCAAAGCACGCGCGGAGGAGAGAGGAAGTCCACAGCACATACTTCCGGTGACGCACCCGGAGCGCACAAGGCATTGTGGGCCAGTGGCGGAATCATTTTCGTAAACTTTCAGATTTCAAGTGTTAGTAGATTAGAAAATGATTGGTTAATCCTGCCCAGTGGCCGATTGTAAAAACTGCAAAAACTAGTCTTACAAGTTAGTAATCTAATTATTTGCTGTAAGAAGCAGTTCATTTTTTTTTAAATCAGTTAGGCTACAAAATAACGTAGGTTGATCTAGTACCGAAAAGTTAAGACGATTACCCGTAATCAGTAGGTTACTGATAGCTGGTCATGCTAGTTCTTAAGGCAACTAGTTATCTTTAGAAAATGTGGACTAAACTTATTTTACAATGTATGTTTTATTGTGAACGCTTACTGATATCTAAGCTGCATTACCAAATGTGTCCAGTAGATGTCCAGATGTTCCTATAATTGAGCAGCATTCACATCTGCCCGTCACATTCACTTTAACACCTCGAATCTGATTTATTTTATGACATGTGTGTGTGTGAGAGAGAGAGAAAGGGGGGCTTTCATAATGAGGTCAGCTCACAAGATAAATGAAACACCATGGGTTATTGCGATTTTGCCTACAACAAGACACACAATCACTAGTGTTGTCAATACTGGAGATCTGATGATTTTAAAGAGTGAATGCATGCTTCACTGAGCACTGCTGAACATGAGAGGCAAAAATAGCACGTGTGCCCTTTGAATTAATAAATAAGTGAGGTTTTGAAATCCCACATGTGTAGTTTTGTCTCTGCACTCGTGGGAATGGAGGCTGTTATGAGTTTCAATAACTGCTGCCATATGTCTACTTATTTGGCTTGAAAACGAGAATACGAGTAAAGCGGTTCAAAGTGTTTGTTTTGAATTACTTTAAGCCACTCTCTGGCACGTCAGTGCAAACAAGCCAAAATAAAAACACAATAAGATGATGATTATGTCTATCTATCTATCTATCTATCTATCTATCTATCTTATCTATCTATCTATCTATCTGATCTATCTATCTATCTATCATATCTATCTATCTATACCTACCTACCTACCTACCTACATCTATCTATCTATCTATCTATCTATCTATCTATCTATCTATCTATCTATCTATCTATCTATCTATCTATCTTATCCATCTATCCATCTATCCATCTATCCATCTATCCATCTATCCATCTATCCATCTATCTATCTATCTATCTATCTATCTATCTATCTATCTATCTATCTATCTATCTATCTATCTATAGTCGAACCAAAACCAAAATAATTCAGACACCATATTTAAAGTTTGATATTTGTTATTAGTGGGTGCAGGGCACTAGTACCTGAGAAAGTACTGGATAATATAAGGTAACTAACTATGGGTTAGTACCTAGTTATTACCCAGAATTGCAATTATTACATAGTATGTGCATGGGGAACATGACTATAAAATAAAGTGATACCTATATACTGTATGTGTGTATAAACCAGTACAGCTTCTTCCCAAACTGAAGTGATTTACATGTGTTGTTGAAAAGAAAGAACATAGGGAGTTCTTTCTTCTTCTCCCCCCCCCCCCCCCCTCACACACACACACACACACACCAGCATCTGTAGGCTAAAAGAGTCCACCCAAACTCACCTCCCGACTACAGCAAGGGCATCCGATAAACACACACACACAGAGAGAGGAGAGCGAGTGGAAGAGAAAGAGAGAGAGTCACAGACAGCACAGGCACTTGAGTCGAGGAGAGGGTCAAGACAGTCCAAACCGAGCGCTTCACTTCATTACGCACAGAGAAAACACACACTGAGCACAACCCGCAGTCAGCGCTATACAGAACACACTGCACGAGCGGCGAAGGCACGGGATTTAAGGAATTAAGCTTCACTTTGCAGAATCGATCGTGTCTGAAGAGAGTTTTGTGGATTTGGTGCGCCTGGAGAGCTGTGAGGATGCGCGTCTCGGTCCTGCTGCTGCTCTGCGCTCTTTACGCAGGAGACGCGCACAAACTGTCCGCGCTCACGGTGGGTCACCACACTTTATAATCTCTCACATTAACATCATTTATTCTGACACCTGTATATAAAAAATATGTTTATACGATTTCTTGCTGTTTTTAATGGTCTTTAACTCTTTACATGTTTTGTGTTGTCATCATATTAAGTAATAGATCTGAATATAGATTTGATCAGTAGCCTATTATTAGTAGCCTAGTATTATCAGTATAATTACATCAGGCGAATTTTCTTTTTCACTTTTTTTAAGACAAATATGTCATTTACTGCAGCAAAAGCATATGTCTCTGATCAGGTAGAAATAATTCCTGATTGAAAATGCACATTTTAACTTAATGAAAAACATAGTTATAGCAATTGTATCATCAGATCCAGAATTCATCTTTATTGGCCAAGTATGCTTGTGTTTTTTTGTTTGTTTTTTTTAAAATAAGCCAGTTTGAAATGGGTTTATTTTAGGTTTTGCTCTGTGAGTTTGGGTTCATACTCAGAGCATCTCAGTGCTTGTTTTTGTAAAGCGAGAAGCTCAGATGGCTACAAAGAGTAAGGTGAGATGGGTAATCATGGGAATCCTATTTAGGCTCAAGAGTAGTGATGTTTGTGCACTCACAATTCACGAGGGTAACCAAAGATCCACAAGCTTTCTTTCAAACAATCGCACACAGACTATAGCCTCCTCACCCTAACCATAACCGTAATTATAACCTCATCCTTAAAACTAAGTCTTGTACCCTCAAACAGGCCTTTAAAGGGATCTCAGGAAGAAATTGAATGTCCTCACTTTGCTGTCTTTGTCATCACTCCGATGGTCTAAAACTCAAACCGGTCCTTACAAAGTACAAGTACACACACACGAGAGCTACAGGTGCACACTCACCTCATACTGTGTGTGACAGGCGCTCGGTTTCGCCCACTAAGCGCTGGGAACAGAGATATTCTCCCTCCCTGCGGCCGCTGGCCTCTAGATGGACGTCTGCCTGTGTACACAAGGTTAGGACTGCTGATTGCGGGAAGCCGCTCCCCATTAACCGAGTGAGAGAGTGAGTGTAGCTTGTCCCAGTGGGATATGACCGCTAGAGAGAGAGCGATGCACAGGCACTTTTGTCCGTCCAGAGCCTGGACACAGAGCAGCTTTGACGGACCTCGAAGCTCAAGCATTTCTGTCCAACCAACCCGGCCCTGCCGAATGCCAGAGAGGCTTTGCACTTTCAATAGTGAGACAGGAAATGGCCCACTTTCTAATCCATAAATGTTGTTAAATGGTCAATATTTGTGTATCTGTCAGGAGTTGCAACAAATGTAGTATATAATAAAGTGTGCTTTGCAGCTGTTTGGTAGCGTTTCCATTTGTGGACACATATTTTGTTCTTTACCAAGTGCACTGAAAATATGTAAAGCTAATGCACATGTGGGAATCAAATTAACAGATAAAAAAGATGTGCTACATCTGGAACAATGTTTTTTTAGTATCATTGAGATGATAACATAGGTAAGATTTTTAGGGCTGTCAAACCATTAATCGCATCCAAATTAAAAGTTTGTATTTACATAATATATGTTGGTGCACTGTGTATAATTATTTTATGTATGTATATATATATATATATGTATATGTGTATATATATATACACATGCATGTATATTTAAGAAAAAAATATTATTTAAAATATTTATATATACAGTATACAGTATATACATGAAAATATGTCTTAAATATATATACAAGCATGTGTGTGTGTATTTATATAAAACAATTATATACAGTGCACATATATTATGTAAACACAAACTTTTATTTTGGATGCAATTCATCGTGATTAATTGCTTGACAGTCGTAATTTTTATACATTGTCATTTTAATTTTAGTGAACATTTTACTATTTTTTTGTCATTTTATTTAGTTTTTATACATTTTTATTTCAGTTTTTGTTTCAGGTTTTATCAACTTAAAATGAAAGTGAGAAATGTGAATTTCTTTTTTTTTTGCATATTTGATTTCAGTCATAGCATTTATTTTATTTTAACTAAATACATCTTTTAATGGTTTTAGTTTTAGTTAACTAAAATGACCCTGATATGGAATCCCAGGAGTGTTATTTTCTCACTGTGTTGAAACTGATCAGCGCTCTGCTGTGATTTCACGCGGTCCGGTCCCTTCTGGGCCACGAGCCGCTGAGTTTTGGCCTGGCGTTGTGTTCCTGGTGCTGATGGAGGCTGTTAGCACCAGAGCCAGAGATACAGTTGCTGTCAATGTTTCTCTGCTGGCATCTGCTGTTGCTCGGCCTTCTGGGATGGCAGCTATGTGGCACAGGCATGAATCAGGGCCTGTGATGATGAGGTCTCCTGGGCACCTGCTGCAGTTCATGCCGGAAAAGGAAGATATGCTGTTATTTGAGAGCGAGAGAGAGAGAGAGAGAGAGAGAGAGTAAACAGGGGGATTTAATTCACGCAAGCGTATAGGTACGAACCTCTCGCTCCAGAGTAGCAGGGCTCTAGCCGTCCTGAGGTGTCAGATTCACCTGTACTTGTTCGTCAATAGACACAGTCCAGTCACTTGAGTTGCCATCTTGATCCCATCAGACAGGCTGCATCCTGAAGCAGACCAAAATTGGTTACAATAACAATAATTCATTACATTTATATAGCACTTTCTCGGCACTCAAAGGTCTCACATAGAAGAGGAATCTCCATCCACCTGGATGTATATGGGGATGATTAGGAGGCCATGATGGAAAGAGGCCACTGGGCAAGTTACACCCCTACTCTTTTTCGAAGGACATCCTGGGATTTTTAATGACCACAGAGAGTCAGGTCCTCGGTTTAACGTCTCATCCGAAGGACGGTGCTCTTTGACAGTATAGTTTTCCCAGGAGGTCTCCCATCCTGAACCAAGCTCAACCCTGCTTAGCTTCCGTGGGTAACCAGTCTTGGGCTAAAAGTGGCCCTTTAAGAGAGAAGGCACTTTCAAACCATGCAATTTTCTCTTAATTAACGTAGCAAATTTGCTTGACCAACTTTAAACCCAATGCGAAATCCGCATGAGGAAATATTTCGTTCTTGCGCGACATCCCGTCATGTGGATTCCTATTAAAATTTGCTGAACGATGATAAGTGTGACCGCACCGCACCTTAAATCAATCCATGAAGGGGATTATGGGAAGGAATGCACAGTTGTCAGGCTCAGAGTGCTGTGATTTACGAAGGAACGCTCTGGTTGACACCGCTTCGCTCATTATTTACAGGTCGATTAGGGATGTCTCTAAACCTAAACGTTAACAATGTCTGTGGGTAGTTAACCTGGAGGTCAGAGGTCATCCCATCTCACTCCTCTTACTCAGCTTGGCAGAGAAGAATGTGGGAGGCAGAGCCGTGCAGCGCAAACCCTCATCTACTTTCTCACACTCACACACGACGACACACACTTGTTTGCTATAAGCACCAAACAGACTGATCTCAGAGCTGTGAGCTGCTGCATTATGTTGTCTTATGTCTCCAGAGTGTGCATATGAAGTTTAAGCTCAGAAAACCAAACAAATATTTTTTGTAGCACGTTAAAATGGTCACTTTCTCAGAGTGAAAAACGTGCAGTTTTGTGTGTGTCCCTTTAAATGCAAATGAGCTGCTGCTCATGTCAAAGAGGGCGGAGTTTCAAGAGATCGTCGCATTAGCAGCTCCGATTACCTCACACATACATGCACTGAAAATTTCAAAAACTTTTATCTTTTTATGTTCAAATTGAAGTCGATAAAGATGGAGAGACTCAAGAAGAAGTGACAATATGTAGAATGCAATATACAATTCGTCGACAGTTAGTTGACGAATTTATGTCGCTGTTGTGTCTTCTAGTCATTGAATAGCATAGCTCTCATAATAATTTATAAATCACATTTGCAGAGTTTATGTACATTTTTTGGTTTATGTGGGCTACTTTTAATGGTTAGTGATGTCACTAACCTGTGAATAATGGTAGTCAATACCAGTCGTTTGTTGTAGACCTTAAAAAGCAATTTCTGTAAAAGAAAATGTCTCCCTTTGCTTTGAATTTAGTTTGAGCGTCTGAACTTTGCAGAAGTTGTTTATGCTCAAACAGCAACATTATACACTATTAAAGTTAAAAAAGTTCAATCAAAATCAACCACCTCTTTAAAGAGGTTGTAAGATGGTCATTATATAAATTGAAACACATTAAGAGTTCAGATGCATAAGCCTCTAAGTGACATTTGAAATTTTCTTCTAAAATTATCATTTTTATCAAGCTTGTATAAGTTCAGTAATTTCACTTAAATGGCAATGAAGATTACCTATTAATTGTCATTTAAGTGAAATTACTGAACTTAAATATACAAGCTTGATAAAAATGGTCATTTTAGAAGAAAATTTAAAATGGCATTTAGAGGCTTTTGCATCTGAACTCTTCACATATAATACTTGCAAAGAACCTGTTTTCTGTATTAAAAGGACAAAGCACAAGTTTGGATCAGAGTGACAGGGTGGGAAATGGTCATAAAAAGGTTTGGGTGAAAGCAACATTTTACTAACATAATATAGAAATGTAGAATCTATTTTAGTGAACCAGAGTTTAATAAACACATTATCACCCTGTTTTCACCAGTGAAACTGTACATGAATATCAGATGCACATTTGCATAGGAGAAGTCTCAACGCAGCTGTGCCAAATACCTTTGAAAATCATTAGGAGCACTTCTGTTTTCTGCACCAGTTCCACATATAGCACTAGCCGCACTTTTTCACATTTGCTTTCTTGAGTATGACACATTTTTTCATGAGGCAAATTTTGAGCTACCTCAAGCAATACTGTGCACTAAAAGGGAAAATTGACACAAAAGGGAAAATGCTGTCATCATGTCGTTCCAAACCTGCATGAATTTCTTTATTCTGTGGAACATTAAAGAAAAATGATTGTAAAGTGTTGATATTTTGAGATATTAGTCTTTTTTGGCCCTACAATAGAAGTCAATGGTGACCAAAACTGTTAAAAATAACTTATCTGTCTGAAGGAAAAAAAGAAAGTCATACAGGTTTAGCCACTTAACTGTCACCGTCCCACAGGTGGGACGTTTGCCACTATATTTTTAAAATCAATTATATCTTAGTAAATACCTTTAGTAATATTGACAAACTATATATCATTTGAAAGCTTACAATCTCTAGTTTCCATATTTGGTGACTGATTTTCAAAATATATTACAGAGGAACCATAATTTATCAATATGCAACAAGAATATTTTCATACTCATAAAGCGAGTTCAGACCTTTATTTTAAAATAGCAGAGAACATGAAAAATCATGAAAAAATGGTAGATACCTCAGTTTGTTTTCATGCCAAAAGTTCTAAAGATAGCATCCATACAATTATTTTGGAAAAAAAGGACTGAAAAGTTTGAAATATCAAGAAAAAAATAATGGAGGCGCCCTTATATGGGCAGTAATGGAGTCTGATTGTGCCCTAGTGAAAAAGTTTGGTACTGCGCTCAAACAAAATCTTACTGAAAGCTAATTTTTTGAGATATCAACCTAAAATTTGAAACACAACTTGTTCAGATTTTTGGCTTTGATTTTTCTGCAGTTTTAGAGTAGCCCAGGTTTTGAAAATATATATTTTATGTAAAATATAAATAATTAATATTTTTACATTGTACATTTCCATAAACTCAAACTTCTATAACTTTTTTTCTGTTTAACTTTCTTAATTTATTTCACTTCTACAAAAATCTGCCAAATGTCTTCTTTAAAACAAGACCAATCATATGTCTATATTCCAAAGCATTCTTGAATTACAACCATTTAAGTTTGAAATGTGCATTTTCATGTCTATTCAAAAAAGGGGGGGTGACAGTTAAGAGGTTAAAACATGAGGGTGAGTAAATGACGGCAGGATTTGTAAACATTTTGGGTGTACTGTCCCTTTAACAGACAGAAACGGCCAGTAAAAATCGAATTTCAGACGGAATAAAAGACGGCCATATTGTTTGTCGTTCCTCCGTGATTTTCCATTTTTAAAGTTTCGCTTCTACACCTCCCTTCTGAAATCCATGTATATCAGTCACTTCATAACAGAGGCTGTTCAAATGGTGGCCGGTATTCATACGCAAAACTATGCACCTGCACGAGAAGAAAAAACATCTTTTTTCTCTCTCATCCTTCACATGACTAGCAGCAGGCTTTCCCTTTTCTTGCCGATTTTTCACAGCAATTAAAGGCTTTTCTCTTTGATTGAGTTAATAGGCTGGATCTAGGCTGTCACTTTCTTCCATTTCCACTATGCTGGAGACTAACAATGCCTAGCCAATCCCAGGAAGCCCCCTGCCGGGACCCTTTACACACGTCTGCGGGCTCTCCTCGCTCTCTGCCTGACCCTTTGCGGCCAAGGTGTGAGAGGCCTCCTGGGTCTGTGGTCGGGAGGCCCCCCCCATCCTTTCTGGGGCCCTCGGCCCCCATGTGGCCCTCTGTGGGGCACAATGCACTCTCTGCTGGAGGTTGGCCCCAGGATCACTGCATTCAATCCCACAATGCCTCACTGCCAAAAGGAGGTAATAGGATTTGAGGTTTGTGTGCTGGTGGGTCTTCAGAAAAATATGTCATTTTCTCTTTCCTCATTTCTTGCGGTTCCTTCAGCTTAGCTTTTCATCTGCATTGATTTTTTTTCCTCTGGGAGGGAATGATAAAAACAAAAGAGAAAGAAAAAACAAAGGGACGGGGCTGCTGTGAAGCACTTGAAGAGTGATTCGGGAAAAACAGACCATGGCTCGTTTTGTCTGCATTTCTTTGGCAGATTATTCACATAAACATTTATCCTCTCACACATCTGTTGTGGTAAACGGAAGCTAAGGCATGTTCGCTTGATGTGCGAGACCAATAAGGTTAATTTTCATGTTACGCAGCAAGTTTGAGCTTCAGCAAGAACCAATGAGGTTTGTTCTCGTCTCTGGCAGCATGTTTGAGCTTCAGAACATGTTTGATTCTCTCACACCAATGTTCAATTGAGCTTCTTTTTATGTTCGCTGATCAAATGTTTATATGTGAATAAAAGTCTAAATTCAGTATGTTCATCATATAAAGTGACCAGTGTCTCTCTAGAAAATGTCGACTAATCCGCTCAGTTCATATGGATTAGTGCTGGCTTTTCGATCTGGCTATAAAAAGACTACTTTAAGGTCTTATCAACCTTCCCTCAGAAATTGTATATGCATCACTGCTTTAACTCCTAATTAGCTCCAATTAGAACCAAAAAGTTCTTCTACAACTTGAAACCTTTTTAAGTTTCACAAAGGATTAAGTTCTAGTCAAGTTCTTCAGAAATACTGGCTCTCAAAGTACCTACACTCTAAATAATGCTGGGTTGTTTCAACCCACATTTGGATCAAATATGGACTAACCCAAATGTTGGGTTAAAAATGTAATTTAAAATGTTAACCCAACTTCAACTTTCACTTTCAAAGGTACATTTTTTAATTACATTTTCAACCCAACATTTGGGTTGGTCCATATTCAACCCGAAATTGGGGTTCAAACAACCCAGCATTTTTTAGAGTGTAGAAACCAATAAGCTGATCTGAAGAACTTTTTTATCTTCCAAAATGGTTCTTTGCTGAACCACTGAGGAACCTTTATTTTACTCCTTAATTAGTGATTTTGGTAACACTTTATTTTTGGTAGTCCACTTTAGACATTCTACTAACCAGAATGCGCCTCCTAGTGGTCTAACCCTAAAACTACCCCACATCTAAACTTAACCCATAACCGAAGTGTGTTATATTGACGCTAAAGGGTGCCACATGTGTCGGCTGTATACGCGTTTGTCAAAAGCGTCACTATATGACACCCTAGGATGAGAATATGTTGTAATGCATGGAAACACTTTACAAAAAGGTTAATTAGTTAACTTTAGTTAACGTATTAACTAACATGAACTAACAATTAGCAAAACATTTGTTAAAGTACACTGCTTTAATCTTTGTTAATGTTAGTGAAAAATAGAGCTGTTCATTGTTGGTTCATGTTAGTTCACAGTGCATGAACTAATGTTAACAAATACAACCTTTGATTTTATTAGTGTATTAGTAAATGTTGAAATTAAATGCTGAAGAAGTATTGTTCATTCTTAGTTCATGTACTAAGTTAGCTAACTAATGTTAACTAATGAAAGTGTATAAATAATACTGAAATGGCACTGCTAGCGGCACAGACATTGCACAAGTCGCCTCAGCAATCAGTTACATAATATTTTTTTCTTAAATATACATGCATGTGTGTGTGTATATATATATATATATATATAATTACTACACAGTGCATCCACATATATTATGTAAACACAAACTTTTATTTTGGATGCGATTTATCACGATAATCGACAGCCCTAATATATATATATATATATATATATATATATATATATATATATATATATATATATATATATATGTATATTTATTCTCCCTAAAAATGCTTCTGAACACTATCTGAAATAATGTTGCCATGATACCTTAGTCCATTAAAAGTCATAGCTCTCAATACTAAACTCTCTAAAACGCTGCTATAAAATCATTTTATCGCTCTACTCTTCCTGTATGTTAGCAGTTGTCTCATTTAGGACTATTTAAATTCTTCCGCAGACTTTCTGAGAAATATGTGAAACAAAGTATGTTTGTTTAAGCTATGTTTCATATAAGCATTTATATGAAACATAGCTTAAAGTCTCTGAGCTATCAAAGAGCAGTCTCTGATCAGTGTAATTGGACTCTGAGTTGGTCACCCTCTCTTGCCATGTTTTGTTTTGCTTTGTTTTATATATACCACAATGTTTTTTACCACTAAAATTTTACATGTAAATAAACAGCTTGATAGTCATTATTATTTACTTAATGAAAAAGGGCCCAATTTTCCATTTACATTTCACCTGACCTTCAGAAGTGGACTGAAAGTATTTTTATTTATTAATTTCTTTTCATATATTTTTTTTCCAGCTGTCCACACACAGCTAAATTTTATATTTTGTTGGGTGTCACTTTCTGAAATGTTTTTAAAGAGTCACGAATGTGATCCTGTCACTGTTCTCATGGTGCAGAAAGCATCTGAGGTCTGTTTGTACTGGTTCTGGTCCTCTGAGTGTCTCTGGGACCAGCTGTTGATGCTGTGTACAGACAGAGGTCGTGGGTGGTTTCAGATTCCCCCGGAGATGTTCAATGGACGTGTCTCGGGTTGGCTGCGGCTGAATCGGTTGCTGATTATTTGGCCGTGTCTGGGGTTTGTGTCGATCTCAACTGTTGAATCGCTAAATGTGTCTTGGCCGTGATGAGGTCTTGGTGGTGGCCGTGTTGGTTTTGTCCATGTCTCGGACGCCAGCTGTGACCGAATTGAACCGCGTTGGCTGAAATTGCTTGGCCTGGGTGTGAGGATTGTGAACTCTGTCTTGGCCGCGATCGCGAGATGACCATCGTGGCCGATTGTGTTCGGCTCGTGCTCTCCGGGTAGAATCTGTTTCCTGACATCTCTGTCGGGACTCCTGCGAGCTCACTGACAGCAGCGCTGAAAATGACGGAGCGGAAGGGGCACAGGGTCACAGCTGCAGAGACCAGAGGGAGATAAAGAAAGCGCATGTGTGTGAGAGAGACACAAAGAAAACGCAAGAGAGCGAACAGGCTGAGAACAGAGAGAGAAAGACTGTGTGTTTGTCAAAGATAAAGACAGAGAGAGAGAGAGAGAGAGAGAGAGGGAAGAAAGAGATTTTGTGGTGGGACTGAGAGTTTCGAGAGGTACCAGGGTCAGTGTTAGCCATGATCTCAGACAGCGTGAGTCTGTCAGTCACAAACCAAGGCACACACAGACCCCCAAACAACAAACTCCAGACATGAGACCCTCTTATTCATGAGTTAATGTTCATTCATTCATAAACATTCTGAATTAAGGGTAAAAGGCAGCCTGTTGTGGCAGAGCAAAGGATGATGAAGAGGACTGTTGTCTTTTTGAACACACATTTTCTCTCACACATAGAGACAGGAATGTACTGCTGTCAATCAAATCAAAATTGAAATCGGAAAGGCCAAGTGCAATAATTAAACCTCAAAAGGGGTGTGTAAAAAAATAACTGTGTGGGCTGAGAGATGAACAAATAAAAGTGGATTTCACTTTTAGACCCCTTTGAAGGTCAAGTACAATGGGTTCTACAATATTAAATAAAATTCAAATAATGGAATAAAATAAAAATAATTATAATTATAGTGACATCCAACAAAACATTTAGCTGTGTGAGGACAGCTAGGGGAAACAAAATTCTTTAAAAAAAACAAGATTTTACTTTCAGACTTTGAAGGTCAGGTAAAATGTAAATGCAAAATTGGGCCCTTTTTCATTAAGTTTACATTTGAAATAATAATGACTATCAAGCTGTTTATTTTACATGTACAATTTTAGCAGTAAAAAAAAAACATTGTGGTATATATAAAACAAAACAAACCAAAACATGGCTGATATCAAGAGAGCAAGGTGGCCAACTCTCAATTACAATAATCTTTTATAGCTCAGAGACTTTAAGCTATGTTTCATATAAACGCTTATATGAAACATAGCTTAAAACAAACACCTTTATTTCATATATTTCTCAGAATGTCTGAGGAAAATTTTAAATAGTCCTAAACAAGACAACTGCTAACATACAGGAAGAGTAGAGCGATAAAATGATTTTTATAGCAGCTAGGAAGAGTTCATATTGAGAGCTATGACTTTTTTTGGACTATGGCAACATCATTTCAGATAGTGTTTAGAAGCATTTTAGGAGAGAATTAATATATATTTAAATATATATATTATGGCTGTCAAACCATTAATCAAGATTAATCGCATCCAAAAAAAGTTTTGTGTTTTACATAATATATGTGGGTGCACTGTGTATAATTATATATATATATATATATGAAAATAAAAATATTGAAAATATTTCTTAAATATACAAAAAGCGCGTGTATTTATACACTGTAAAAAAATATTGATGGTTTAACTTAAAAAGTAAGTAACCTGGTTGCCTTAAAATTTTAAGTTCATTGAACTGAAAAAGTGAGTTAATACAATGAAGGAGATTAATTTAACCATCAGAAACTCAAAATTATATGTTATCTGAACTAAATAAATTATTTAAGTTGATTTGACAAAAGAAAATGTTGTGATTACTACACTGTAAAAAATATTGTTGGTTTAACTTAAAAAGTAAGTTACCTGGGTTGCCTTAAAATTTTAAGTTGATTGAACTGGAAAAAGTGAGTTAATACAATGAAGGAGATTAATTTAACCATCAGAAACTCAAAATAATAAGTTATCTCAACTAAATAAATTATTATAAAGTTGATTTGACAAAAGAAAATATGTTGTGATAACAAATCTTGAAACTATTTTTGACAGTGTATATATAAAATAATTATACACAATGCACCCACATATATTATGTAAACACAAACTTTTATATATATATATATATATATATATATATATATATATATATATATATATATATATATATATATAATCTAATCAGATCTGATCTGCTATCCACATTGATTCTATATCTCTATATTATATTGTTATGGTAAAAAATTTCTAAGAAACATCTGAGACAAATTGGTCATGCGGTACCTTACCAAAACATCACCAAGATCTAAATTTAGTCTCCTAAGCTATGAAAGAGAAACCTCTGAAAAATACCACCTTCCTCTAGGAACACACATACAAGGGCATTCAGAAGAGAAGGATTTAATAACCAATAAGCAAAAAGAAGTAAAAAAAGGGTCAATTTTGTCTCTGTACTCTTAAAACACCTTTTCCGAAAAGCCTGAACCAGCTTCTTTCCCCCAAACACACACACACACACACATCAACTCTAGATTTACGATCAGAGATGACAGCAGAGCTGTCTCCCATCGCCAGGGGCAAAGGGCTGATCCTCAAACCCCCTCTGAAACCATCTTCCAGGTGCAGACTTCCCTCACACACACACACATACAGAGAGAGAGAAAGAAAGTCATTTGTAGGATGTCAGCCAGTGCTAATTTTTGAGTGGGTAATGAACCTACCCATCCGCTTTATATGAAGAATCTGTTTCCTTTCAACACTACTTTGATTTGCTTTCGAAGTTCCTCGCGGTTGATTTCTTGGCCACAGGTGAGTGTGCCTGTGTGTGTGAAAACCTTTTCAAGTTATTTTTGCATTCTACAGGATAACTCGATTATGACTCATCCAAACATTAAACACACACCTGTGCAGATAATGTCCCGGCACAAAGCAAGTCGATTTCCTGTCCACTCTTGAGTTTGTCTATGAGGTGATGTTTGCGGTGTCATTGAACGTGCATTGGTGCATCAAAGAGCAAAACACACAGTATTCAATCACTGTGAGTGTGTGAGTTGTTTGTGGTCGTACCTATGCCAGGTGTGAGAGTGACAGACAGATCTTCACAAGAGCCCGTCAGCACCTCTGCCTTTCTCCCACAATCCCTCATTCACAAACAAGACTTGACATGGGAGACGTAGGAAGGGTGTGTGAAGGCTTTTTGTCTGTGTGTGTTTTGTTTGCACTTTGTGCATGTGTGTGTATTAATCACTAAATGAATGTGATGGAACAATGGAACAGTGTGAGGAGCTCAAAAGATGCCAAGCCCTTCACTGGCAACTGACATGAGCCCATCAAAAAAACATCATAACAGTATAACATAATATAATAATTGGGTCTCACTTTCATAATTGGTCCTTTTAACACGTTCTGTTGACTTTAAGTAAGTTGCACCTACATGTCTACTAACTCTCAGTAGAGTATTAGGCTGGTAGGGTTAGAGTTAGAGCAAGTTGACATGCAGTTACGAAGGTTATAGTAATTCTGTTAAAAGAATTACTAGCAAAAGTTATAGTAACAGAATATTCATCAAAATAAATTGTTACCAATACTTGAAAAGTATTTGTTTGCACAAAAGGCAGCATAATTATTTTTGTGCATCTTAAGATACTTTCTTTAGGATCATCATATATATAAAATGTGAAAAAATAATAATACAGATTTTGAATTTTTTATTTGTCATATTGACTCTTAAATGGTTTAATAGCGCTTTAATGAATAATCCTAATGTAACGCTAGAAATAAAAGCTGTGTTAATTGCATTAAATATTTTTAAGGCGTAAAGCTGAAAAAAATATTGCATGTGTTCACTTAAAGGAGTAGTTCACTTTAAAAAAAAATGTTGCTGATAATTTACTCACCCCCATGTCATCCAAGATGTCCATGTCATTCTTTCTTCAGTCCTTAAAAGAAATTAAGGTTTTTGATGAAAACATTGCAGGATTTTTCTCCATATAATGCACTTCAATGGGAACCAAACGGTTCAAAGTCCAAAAGACACTTTCAGTGCAAACTGTTCAAAAGGCTTTAAACAGTTTTAGACGATGAATAAGGGTCTTATTAAGCGAAACGATCGCTCATTTAAAAAAAAATAATAATAAAGTTAAAAATTTAATTAAAATATTCATTCATTTTCAAGCCCTAATAAATATAATTATATATAATATATTATTAATAATTTATTTAAATATGTTATATTAAAGTTATTATAAAATTATATTTCTATTTATTTTTTAAAAGTATAATTTAAAATAAAATCTAAATATCAGTTTAAATATTAAAATATATTGTTAAATATAAAAAGAGTTTATTTAAATAGTTACTTTACCCAATATTTGTATGCTATGTATTTTGTACACTTATTAACGAATCACGTTTTGCTCTGTCTGTCTCTTACAGTTTCTGCATGTGGAGCAGGATGAGAGAATGCAATACGCGATTGTTCCGGGGCTCCTCGCAAGCCGCTGTGCGCATCGGACGGACGGACCTTCAGTTCCCGCTGCGAGTTTCTCCGCGCAAAGTGCCGCGACCCTCAGCTGGAGGTCATCCGAGGCCAATGCAAAGGTCAGAGTTCACCAATCATGCTTGAGCTGCTGCTGGTTGGCCTGATGCCCTTTGTGGGCCAGGGTTGGGGCGAGCAGGGTTAAATCCATCAAGGGATAAATGATTATTTGACGAGACAGAGTGGGATTTTATAGAGTACAACATATTATCCTCTATGAGGTTTCGCATTACACTTTTAAGAGGCGTTCACACTAACAGTGATTTTTAACAACAAAGCTGAACTGAGGCGACACGATTGATGCAGACGTATCAAAGCATCCTAAATTAGAGAAAAGGTTTGTTTAAAATCAAATATATGATATAATCATAATATAAAATGTAAATAAAAATCACATTTAATATCACATAACATTCACTATTCAATCAAAACTGGATGGATCAAATTAATTTCCTGTTGATTGCACATGCCATGTAATGTTGTCTATAAAATCACTATATTCAAACTGGTAATTTAATAGGAAATATATTTTGTATTTATGACGGGCGAATTTGAACTAAATACAAAATATATGCTTTTCGACAACTTTGAAACTTAAAGATCTTGATGGGGATCTTGTCCATGTAAAAATAAATGTACAGTGGTGCATTCATATCTGTGGAAGATCGGTGGTCATTTGTATGACCGACTGACAAAACACTGTCAGTACCCACAGAGGTCAAAGGTCAGATGGCTCTCAAACACTCTCATTGTATTAGGCTCGGCCGGAAGACTCTCGTGCCCTTTATCTTTTCAATTTCTTCCTTTCTGTCTCCCGTTCACTCTTTCTTACCCTACTAGTAAGCATAATGTGTCATTCTTACATTGGGATTAAAAAAGGGTGTGAGAAGAGAGAGAAAGAAGAGAGAGAGAACAAGGAAGAGGAAAATTATGTTCCACTAAAAAGAGAGTGAATGAAAACCAAAAAGGAATGATTTGATTGGAAAAAAAGTACAATACATGTTAAATGCATAAATAATAATTGTTCCAAGGCATAAAAATACAGCTTTTGAAGCTTTTCGTTTGCTCTGACCTATTTTTACATTTTTCCACTCTGGAAACACTCAGCGATCAGCGTCCTTCCTCTTTTAGTTAACATATTTACTTAACACATTTTCCAGCATCCATCCATTTCTATAAGCAAATGCCATGATACTCTAATAAGCAATAAAATACATAATACACATAAATATTGCATAAAATAGCCAAGTTTAAATAGACGGATCTATATTTTAGTAAGTGGATCCAGTTTCCACAATCCACATATATTCCTAGGCTGGCATTTAAATTACATGCAATGCATTCTGGGATTGCCTTACCTTTTTTTCATTGCCTTCTTTTCGCCCTCTCATGCCATCCCAGACAGAACGTGTTTTAATGATTTTCCCAGTGGAGAGAGTGAGTTTATGTCTTCACTGAAATTACATACACAACATACACACACACAACCACAGTTACTTTACAACCTGCTGGACACTCTCACCTCACACAGACTCAACACAGAGATATTCCTGATCCTTTCAGCACTGGACTGGCATAGAGATACTGATGACTCCAGAAGGGCTGTTGATCCTGTTCCCAACCACACACATGGATCCACCACTTCCGAAACATCTTGAATTATTTCTGTGTCTAAGAGATCACATGTCACTGCAAAAGAAACCAAGTCTTATATCCTGATTCATTTTCTTTCGCCATTACCATTCTTTCCTTTCCTTAAAAAAATAAAATAAAAAACACCAGTGCCACATCAGTCAGAGAGAGAGGACGCCAGGGGACTCGCCTGTCGGATTGAATTTAATGCACTCGCACTCTGTGGACTTTCTGTTTTCTGTATTACAGACACGATGAGCTGAATAGTGACCGTGTGTTTAACGTGGAATGATGGGAAATAAAGGTTAAGGTTATATATAGAAAAGAGGATGGACAGAGTTTGTGAACAAATGAATCAAGTTTATAGTACTTTTCAAGGTCTCCAAAGCAGTCATGCATTTTTCAGGTATAGAAGTCCTGAATGATGATGATTGTATGAAAGTGGATAGATAATAGAAGAATTTTCCTTTTACAGCAAATTACGGAAACACTTTATTTGACAGAGTCCTTATTCCAAGTTAAATGTAGTTAATAACCATAATAATAATAATACTAAAAGTATTAATAGTTACATGCAATTAACCCTGAACCCTAGAGTAAGTATGTAGTTAATTACTATTACTCAGTACTTAAATGTGTAATTACACTGTAGCAGACATCTTAAAATAAAGTGAAAACATTTGAGACCAAATTCAGACACTGCACGTTAATTATTTTTGCCATTTTTTTTACTTACAAGAATTTTGCATCTTAATTTCTAGATATACATAAAAAATATTTTATTTGTATTTAAAAACGTTTTTAATGGACTTCAACTGTTTTTCTCGAAGCGTTTCATGTCTCACCTCATCCCACCTAGATGTTGGGAGGACAGTAACTGTTGATTATAATAACATGGATGGATTTTCTAACTTCTAACTTGCTGGATTTACCTGCTTCATGTCTCCAGATACATCCAGGTGTGTGGCAGAGAAGAAATACACAGAGCAGCAAGCTAAGAAACTCTTCCCACAGGTGTTCGTACCTGTCTGCAACCCTGACGGAACCTACAGTGAGGTAAGACATCCAGTGAGAACGGACAGATGAGATAGACAGATGATGGACAGACAGGCAGACAGACAGACAGACAGATACAGACAGACAGACAAACAGACAGACGGATGGACGGATGGATAGACAGATAAACAGATAGACAGATGATGGACGGATGGACAGACAGACAGACGGATGGACGGATGAATGGATGGCTGGATGGATGGATGGATTGATGGATGTTGAATGGATGATGAATGGATGATGAATGGATGGATTGATGGATGGATGATGGATGGATGATGAATGGATGATGAATGGATGGATGATGGATGATGAATGGATGATGAATGGATTGATGGCTGGATGAATGGATGGATGGATGATGAATGGATGATGAATGGATTGATGGATGGATGAATGGATGGATGGATGATGAATGGATGATATATGGATGGATTGATGGATGATGGATGGATGGATGATGGATGGATGATGGATGGATGGATGGATGATGGATGGATGATGGATGGATGGATGATGAATGGATGATGAATGGATGGATGTATGGATGATGGATGGATGGATGGATGGATGATGGATGGATGATGGATGGATGGATGATGAATGGATGATGGATGGATGGATGGATGGATGGATGGATGGATGGATGGATGGATGGATGATGATAGATGGATGGATGGATGGTTGGACAGATATATGGATCGAAGAGATAGATAGATAGGAATGGATAGATAGATGGATGGATAGATAGATAGATAGATAGATAGATAGATAGATAGATAGATAGATAGATAGATAGATAGATAGATAGATAGATAGATAGATAGATAGATAGATAGATAGATAGATAGATAGATAGATAGATAGATAGATAGATAGATAGATGAATAGATGATAGATGATAGATGGATAGATAGATGATAGATAGATGATAGATAGATAGATAGATAGATAGATAGATAGATAGATAGATAGATAGATAGATAGATAGATAGATAGATAGATAGATAGATAGATAGATAGATAGATAGATAGATAGCGATTGGATGGATGAATGATGGATGGATGATGGATGGATGATGAATGGATGATGAATGGATGGATGGATGGATGGATGGATGGATGACTGTATGTTAATTGTTTATGGTTCAAGAAAACTTAAAGTAGATAGTGTAGGATTTTGTACCTTTAAGGATTCCATTGTCAAATGTCTTAGTTTATCTGGCACTCTCTGTTTAAGTTTTTTTCTATTTTCTTCTCTATTTGATCAACAGGTTCAGTGCCACAGCTACACTGGCTATTGCTGGTGTGTAACGCCCAGTGGCAGACCCATCAGTGGCTCAGCAGTAGCCAATAAGAAACCCCAATGCCAAGGTACAACACATTACCTCTGTTGTTTTTTATTTTATTTATTAGAATTCCAATTCCTTCTTCAATCATGTTTTTCTTTGTTTGCAAAAGAGATTTTCACAGCATCAATAATATTCCAAACTTGATGACACAATCTTGAAGTTTTGGCACATACAAGTTATGGAATATAAATCAAGAGACTAAAAGGCACCCAGAGCTCCAGCTGTAAATGTGATGTCTAAGACAGTGAGAGCACTGAGCAATGCCAGAACAGAGCTAATCCTAATCTGCATAAACTTTTCAGCATAACAATACCACAATAACCAAAGCCACATGCAGTAAACTACCATAGAACGCACAAAACTCAAACTCTATCACTGCAGGCCATGAGTTCCTGGATCATAACATTGTTGGCTTGGCTTTGTACAACAACCACAACTTCACTAGAAAAGGACCAATTAGATTTAATTGCACATGCAACAGCTTAATCAGTTAGGTCTGGGGGAGCATCACGAAACAAATGCGCGTTTGGCAAGCGAAACAGCCGAGCTAAACATTCTTGCTCTTTTACTCCAAGATAGTGTCATAAGGCTTTTACCCCCTGCAGTCTCCATAACATTATCATGTTCCCCTGTAGAGCTTAAGAGATAATTAAAAACGTAAGTCACTTTTCAAAAATAAAATCACCCATTCCTGGCATATATTTGAGCGTTCAAGTTTCTATTCCACACAATTCTAGGTGTAGAAATGCTTAAATGTTAGCGTGAGTAACCTGTGATTGTCCTGCTGATTTACAGGCTCCAAGAATGGTAAAGTAAATCCCAAGGATCCAGGAAAATCAGGTAAATATCCTCAACGATTCCTTTTGATATGGTAAAGACTTTCATGAGGGACAATCTGTACTGGCAGCTTCGTTTTAATGTGTGTGTGTGTACTGCGAGTTACGGCTTGCCATTCCAATATTTTGTGAATTGAGAGTGCTGAAGTTGCTTCAGGGCTGAAAGTAAATGGTCGTATGTTGGAGTCGTTAAACAGAGAGACGATGTAATAACAGCCTTTGCCTTCACAGTCGTTAAAGCGAAATCGAAGGGCTTCACGGTTTTGTCATAGTGCCGCATTAACCACTTCACCTGGACATAATTTCTCTTCTTTCCAGATGAAGACCTTTTCATGCATTACTAACGCCATTGATTTCCCTCCTTTCACAAAGCAGACGAGACCACTTGATTTCTAGATAATCACCTTGTTTTTTTTTTTTTTTGGTCTTTCCCCTCAGTTTTAAGAGGAATGTCCTTTCCAGATGTGGGAGATGTGAAGGTTTTTGTTGAAGTTCGTTTTATTAGATGTCTTACCTATTTTGAAACGTTTATGATTTAATTTTTATATACTTTTACAAAATGGCCAGGTATACCTACCAGTAAAAAAGGCACTGTAATATAATTAATAATTGAATTGTGTTTAGAAACAACATGCTTGTTTGCATGAGTCACTGCAAGTTAGTATTTTGCTTGGAGTTATGTAATATAATGCTAAAAAATGATACAATCACTCTAATTCATTATGAAAGTTTAACAAATTTCTAACAAAATTCCACATGAACTGAATCTGTTGGAAATATAGCGAGCTGCCTCAAAAACCCCTACGAGATGGGGGACAAAGTGAGAAAAATAAATATACATAAACACATACAGTGTATACCATTAGATATTAGGTTATACATTAAACATGATTAAATGAAATATTTATTATATTAATAATTGTAAGCTTTATAAATAAGGAGGTTAATAAAGACCTTCTGAAGTGATGCGTTTTTGTAAGAAAAATATGCATATTTATATCTTTAACTTCCGGTAACGACGTAGCTCTAGTGAAAGATTGACCTCTGACTTGGCGCATGGCGTATTGACGAACGTGAATGTGCAGAGGATAAAGAAAAATAAAACACTGGTCACAAATTAAAGGATTAGTTCAATTTAAAATGAAAATATGCCCATGATTTACTCACCCTCAAGCCATCTTAGGAGTATATGACTTTCTTCTTTCAGACGAATACAATCTGAGTTATATTAAAAAATATCCTGGCTTTTCCAAGCTTTATAATGGCAGTGGATGGCAACCAACAGATTGAAGCTCAGAAACGTGCATCCATCCGTCATAAACGAACTCCAAACGCCGGCTCCAGGGAGTTAATAAAGGCCTTCTGAAACAAAACCATGAGTTTGTGTAAGACAAATATTCATATTTAACACGTTACAAAGTAAAATTTTAGCTTCCAGCCAGATTGTATTCATCTGAAAGCAGAAAGTCAGATACACCTAGGATTGCTTGAGAGTGAGTAAATCATGGCCGTATTTTCATTTGAAAGGGAACTACTCCTTTAAGACTAAAATGAGAATTTTTAAAGAGAAATGTGGGAGGAGCTTGAGTTTGTTGTCCAGCCCTATTTGGTTGAATCGCAAGAGGTGTCTACTCTTATCCAAGCTGACGCTACTCCTACAGTCTACATCATGCGTCAGAGGCTCACTTTTCCGGATTTGGTTCAGCCGTTCCCAGAAACCAGTGATCATATTAATTTTCAACTGCTGATTCCAAACTCTATTGAAATCAATTACGTTGATCAAAAACATTATTTTGTTAATGTTGAGTATTCCAAATCAGTCACTCATAAGGTTCCACGATGGTTACGATGTTACTGCCTATATATCGTAAACATACAACATAAGGCAGCTTACTATGTTTTGGAACAGATCCATTGTCAGAGGTGTATGGAAGCTTGTTTACGCCACTGAATAAAAAAATAAAATAAATAATTGTGACTTTTTATCTCGCAATTCTGACTTTATTTTCACAATTGCGAGTTTACATCTCACAATTTTGACTTTATAACACATAATTGCGAGTTTACATGTCGAAATTTCTGACTTTATAACACGCAATTGCGACTTTTTATCTAGCCATTCTTACTTAATATCTCGCAATTCTGACTTTATAACATGCAATTCTGACTTTATAACATGCAATTGAGACTTTATATATCTCGCAATTCTGACTTTATATCACGCAATTGTGACTTTATTTCTCGCAATTGTGACTTTATATCTCGCAATTGTGACTTTATTTCTCGCAAATCTGACTTTATATCACGCAATTCTGACTTTACATCTCGCAATTCTGACTTTATATCTCGCAATTCTGACTTTATATCTCGCAATTCTGACTTTATATCACGCAATTCTGACTTTATATCTCGCAATTCTGACTTTATATCATCGCAATTCTGACTTTATATCATGCAATTCTGACTTTATATCTCACAATTCTGACTTTATATCTACGCAATTCTGACTTTATATCACGCAATTCTGACTTTATATCTCGCAATTGCGACTTCATAACGCAATTCTGACTTTCTATCTCGCAATTCTGAGAAATAAAGTCAGAATTGCGAGAAGTAAAGTCGCAATTGTGAGACAAAAAGTGAGATAAAAAGTTGCAATTTCCTTTTATATTTTTCATTCTATGGCAGAAACAAGCATCCATAGAGGTGCGGCCAGGTCAGTAGTGCACATAACACCATGATGACCTGGTTTCGTGTCTTGGGTCATTTCCCGATCCCACGCTTTCTCCTCCTTCCCACCATTTCCTGTTGCTGCTGGGCTGTTCTATGAAATAAAAAGGCAAAAAGCCACAAAAACATAGAAAATCATTGATGTGTTGAGCTACACTGAAATTGTAGAGTCGTATAAATAACAGGGTCGGACCTCATAATACTTTATCACTTCATCAGAGTGCTGACAGTGACTGTTCCCCAAGTTTCCCAAGGATGCTAGTAGAGAAACAGAGAAGGGGCAGTTTGTCTTCTGGCCTCTGATGAGTTAATGGTGGTTAACCACACCTGCGGCTCTCAGCATTTAGGATTCCTGTGGCCAAAGTGTCTAACAGTCATCCATGGACCATGTCTGATACGTCCACTCGTGTGTGTTGGCGTGTATTCTTGCATGCCTGTTGTTCAGATCAATAAAGTCTGAACTAAACAAAAACATGTTTTTTCTGCATACAGGGTCCAACATTAATGTTTTGCCAGAGAGAATTGACCAGACATAAATATTTCTTACCAGTCATGAAAATGTGTTTTGCATTATTATTTATTTAAAAATACATTATCGTTATTTATTAATGTATATCATTATTCGTTCTTATGAATATAATATTGTCTTGAATGAATGAATATTTACTACACTTGCAGCATCATCAGATACTGTACTAGTGTAATGGATGTAGGCCAATTAGCATCTGCGGTCTACCTATACATAAGAGCCTGATAATAATGTTAATATTAAACTAAAACTTTAGATGGACTTAGAGGCTTTTCCATTCTGAAGTCTTCATTTACATAGTGTTGGCCCAGATCCAGCCCGTTGAATCCATGAACCAGATGTGGCCCGGATCTGGGCCGACACTATGTTGCTGTCTGGGATGTGAGGATATATGGCCAAAAAAGAGCAGAAGGGGAAAATACTTCGTAGATAAACTATTTTTAAAAGCATATTTCTTAAAAAGCCATGTGTTAGCTTGATTATAAAGTTACTGGCAAACTTGTTTTTTACTCATTTTTTTACTCTCATTTGGTGCTAGGAGTGTTCATTTTGGATGTGGTTTGCATTTATTTAACACCTTAAAGCATTTACAGAATTTTGCATTTGAACCACACTGCTTTTTGTCTTGATACAGGCGTTTTAATCGTCTCAAGCAAAGAGATTAAATGTTTGAACTGTGTTTTTCTTTCAGTGATTCAGTTATAACCACTAAACCTCCTTCAACTCTTTATCTTTCTTCTCTGTTTTATTATGTTTCTCCATCTCTCTAATCTGTCCTGACCGGGCAATGTGCAAATACTTCAAAGCTCATATGATGTGACTGTCTAGCTGACACTCGTAATTGTAGTTTCCTTGCAAATCTTCTCCATTCTAAACGCAGATCCTTCAACGGTTCTCGCAGTGGAAACCCAGCCGTCCGCTGATGAGGAAGGTGAGTGTCACGGAAGAAACACTACACTCTTAGAAAAAGGGTTGTGTCAGGCACTTCATATATAGAATCTTTTAGGGATCATTTTATGGTTTAATTACATAATATTGTTTTCATTTGTTTTTAATTTGAATGACATTTTATGAATTAAAGGGATAGTTCACTTTGAAATTAATTTTTGGTATGTTTTAGCTTACCTAAAGGGCATCCAATATGTAGGTCTTTGTTTCCGTTGGTAGTTTAAATTTTTATATTTTTAGGTCAAACCGTTCGTGTCTATCAGTCATATAATGGAGGTCTATGGTCACCACCTCAAAGAGCATGCACAGAGACGTCCAAATTAAACATGATCTCGTAAATGTAAGTACACATTGATGGCCTAAGACACGAAATGAGCGCTTTGTGTGAGAAAACGAACAGTATTTATATCGTTTTTACCTCTTGTAACCACAGCCACGTCCAAGTGATCTGAGGGCAGGGGCGCTTTGGTCTCATTATTTACACAAATTTCGGAAGTGTAAAAACGATATATAAATACTGTTCGTTTTCTCACACAAACCGCTCGTTTCAGTGTCTTAGGCCTACAACTTACATTTACGAGTCATTAAATCATGTTTATTTTGGACTTCTCTGTGCATGCTCTTTGAGGTGGTGACCATAGACCTCCATTATATGACTGACAGACAAGAACGGTTTGACCTAAAAATATCAAAATTGAAAATACGGCAAAAACAAAGACACCTACATCTTGGATGCCCTTGAGGTAAGCTAAAACATCAAAATTTAATTTCAAAGTGAACTATCCCTTTAAACAGATTATAAACATACTTTTTTAAAAATAAACATGAGCGTATTATGCAATCATTTAAGACATATATCTTTATATTGAAGGTTTTTGGCATAAAGCCTTTAAAATTGAGACTTATTGAGTGTAGGGTTTGGAACAGAACTAATGTTTTGTGCATTTGCGTGTGTGTTTTAGACATCATCGCTCAGTACCCTACACTCTGGACAGAACAGGTCCGCAGCAGACAAAACAAGACCAAACCACTATGTGAGTCACAGACACGTGAGTTTTTTATTTATATTACTGTTATTTTTTTAGAGAACAGAACTAGAAAGCAAAAGCGACATAGGCAGATTCTTATCGATGAGTATTATGAAACTCTGTTGCTAAAGTGGCTCACACACACACACACACGTGAAGATCCAGTTTAATGCGGTACTCACCCATAGCCTGACATGTTGATCTAATGAAGGAATCAAGAGATGTCATTAAAACCCATCTGGGGAAAAAATGACGACATGAATTTAATAACAGATCTAATACTGATGACATTATTACAGAGTTTGTGCGTTTCTTAACAGACTACTTTGTGTGTGTGTCTATGTGTGTGCGTGAATAGCTTGATTGTAAAGTTCTCTTGATTTACAATCAATAAAACGTCAGTGCAGTGCAGTGAAACCTGATGGTTTTGATTACGGCTGATTCGTTGAGGTCTAAAGGGTGATTATCACTATTCAGAGAAGCTCAGAAGAGAACTGAAAGAAAGACAAAGAAAAGATGGGGGAAAACATTTTCTAAAACAATGTTCACATGAAGCCAAAGACCTGACAACACCACAGAGAAAGAAAGAGAGGATAACTATAAAAGGATGTGGGCGAGAGAATACAGTACCTTAGTAAATGGAAAGCAATGCACTAAATACCATACAGTACTACGGTGGCGTATTGCATTCACTTGAAGAAAAAAAATCGACTCTGTTTTTCTGAATTAACGAGTTAATTTTTCATGAGAAAAAAAGTTTTTGCTCTGTTTTTCTGAATTAACGAGTTAATTTTTCATGAGAAAAAAAGTGTTGCTCTGTTTTTCTGAATTAACGAGTTAATTTTTCATGAGAAAAAATTCTGCTCTGTATTTCTGAGTTAACGAGTTTAATTTTTTCATGAGAAATTTTTTTGCTCTGTTTTTCTGAATTAAGAATTCAAGGAAAAAATTTTTCATTTTTCTGAATTACTATTTTGACATTTTTTAATTCAGAAAAACAGAGCAAAAACGTTTTCTTGTGAAAAATTAAGTCGTTAATTCAGAAAAACAGAGCAAAAAAAGTTTCTCATGAAAAATTAAGCGTTACTTCAGAAAAACAGAGCAAAAACTTTTTTTCTCATGAAAAATTAAGTCATTAATTCAGAAAAACAGAGCAAAAACTTTTTTTCTCATGAAAAATTAAGTCGTTAATTCAGAAAAACAGAGCAAAAAACTTTTTTCCATGAAAAATTATCTCGTAATTCTGAGATAATTAACTTGTTAATTCAGAAAAACAGAGATTTTTTTTTCTTCAAGTGGATGCAATACGCCACCGTACAGAACAGCTTTATAAAAGCGTATCAACACCCAAGTTACTAGGGCTGCACAATTTATGGAAATTAGACTTTTGCACCAAATTTTCTCTCCTCATTTCCTTTTTATCTTTCTTTTTTTTACTCACATAATCTTGCTTGCATTAGATGAGGCGGCTCAAAGCGTTGCTGGAGAGCTGTGTTGTGGCACATGACATGATTGGTTCCTGATGCAGAGAAATCTCACTGAGAGGTTGTGCTCCACATGGATAATTCATGTGTTTCGGGCTGTCGTCTTAGCCTCATGACCGAGCTCATGCTCAGGATTGAAAGATAGAACTAAGATGCCACTGCTTTCCCAAAACTATGTTTTATGCAGCGATTCTCTGCCCAAGGTCTCTATCTTCATTCAAAGGCACTGCAAACACAGGCAGAGACAACGTGTAAATATTTTATGCTGGTCGCGGGAGCCCGGTGCAGTCCTAATGTCATAAACATTCCAGCACAAGCTCTCACTTTTACTCTCTCTAACTTTACCCCCTCCAACATGCTGTCTATCCATCTCTCCATGGCTGTCCGGTCAGTCATTGAATACACAGGCAATGTTCTTGCATGCAGGCACCATCATATGATGTCAAATGAACTGAAACCAATTCAAATGAGCTTTAGAGATAACTATGTAAGAAGTAATTGATGACGGGATGTTGAATTATAAGAAAATAATGCACACCCGTGGCTGTTACACCTCGTAACAGAGTCAATTATTCCATTATACTACAATTACCGAGATGTTGTATTTTTAAGACATGCGTCAGGTTTTGTCCTTAAAATGCTCTTGTGTGTTGCACTAATTTCTTGCGCATCTAATCCAAAGCCTCTATTGCTAATTACAAAATGTCATTTTAGAGCTAGTAACAGAGGCTTGAGCTAGTGGATTAATGCAGTCATTCATAGAGTTAGAGAGAGAGGAGAGAGAGAGAGAGAGAGAGAGAGAGAGAGAGAGAGAGAGAGAGAGAGAGAGATTAAGTGTGTGTGAATTACCTGAGTCTGTGCATCTCTCTAAAGTTACATTAATTAGTTGCAATTCAATTAATTAGTTCTGATTCAATTTCAATTTAATTGAATTTAAATGTTTTATTAATTCTTTCAACATAACACAGCAATTGCATTGTTTTATCCACACAAAGCACATACATAGAATCCTGGGATATGATATTTAATAAATACCACAGTGCTTATTTCTTAATATAAAGGATTTTTTTACTAAGATAAAAAGAAAGTTTACATAAAACTGCCAATTCAATTTTAAAATGTGACTAAATGTATCAATTCAATTTTAATTCATTAATAATTATTTGAACATCTGACAAATGTATTATTTTATCCAGCCAAAAACACTGACACAGGATCATGGAAAATCACAGGCAGTGATGGATGCATCTACGCTGCCTTCCAAAACAATCAATATTAAGACATCTTAGTAGACAATATATTAGTCAAACACTGGATTTTTCTATCACTAATTTAGATACTGTTCCTCACAACCTATTGAAAAGACTTATTATTTTTATTTATTATTATTTTATATTATTGTGCATTAGTCATATGTAATTATTTTATGGAAATTGTAAGGTGTTTTTTTTTTTTAAGTTTGACGGCTCCTGGTCACTGTCTACTTTCATTGTACAGCAACACAGATGCTCGGCCTCTCTTCACCACAGAAAACACTGACACTTACTCACTCAAATTGTGTCTCCTGCTGTATTTCACTCCTTTCTTCTGTCTCACTTTACCTCAGCGACCTCGTGTGATCAGGAGCAGCTGTCGGCACAGGAAGAAGCAAGACAACATAAAAACGAAGCGGTTTTTGTACCTGACTGCGCTCACGGTGGCCTCTACAAACCTGTCCAGTGCCATCCCTCCACCGGGTACTGCTGGTGTGTCCTGGTGGACACTGGACGGCCCATACCGGGCACATCCACAAGGTAATGTACTTTACTTAAAAAAACAACAACAACTTGTGTAGTACAATTCTGTGGTTTTAGCTCATAATCCACTTTTTACAAAACATCAGGTGGAAATGTCTCCAAGTACAACCGCTAGGATGTTATTTCACCATGTCTCTTTAACATCAGCTTCAACAAAATGTTATTTTAAACACTTTAAAATACCTCTGGCGCCTCAACGAAACAAATCCGCCCTTATTTAGTTGCCAAAATACAACTTAAGCAGTTTGTCTCTATTGAAAGGAAAAACCCACCACTTGGCTTTTAAAATGGTAAGTGCCAGTCGACTTGTTCTCTTACAGTACATCTAATATACACCCGGGGCAGGTCTCTTTATGTGACTTACTATGGGGTACAAAATTGAGCTTTGCAGTCTCTTAGGGGCCAATACTTGGCCCAATCTCATTCAGTGTCTTTTTTTAACGTTTCGAGAGCAACTTCATGAGAACAGAATCCATGAAGCTAAATATAACATCAAATCATTTAAATTAATCACTTATCTCCTAACAGGCTGGTTGCACAACTAGCTCAAATATGATCAAGAAACCTGGCAGAATGACAAAACATCGTGAGTGTTTGTCAGGGGTCAGGGACACCCGCTGATATTCAGGGGCACCTTTAATGAGTGTAAGTGATGCTGTGGATTTCAGACCATCGGCAAATGTGGTATTTAGTTAACAAAGCCTTAGGCAGTGTGCCAGACAGCGCATTAGAGCACGCATGGAAGTGCTACCTTCTCTTCACCCTCCTCTCTCTCTCTCTCTCTCTCTCTCTCTCTCACACTCTCTGTTCTCCTGAGCAGGTCGCCTGGCAGAGATTTACTCTCCTTATGGGGCCATAGATGTTTTTCTAGTCTTACACTTCTTACTTTTTCTTTTTGTCCACTTTTCTCTCATCCCATTCCTCTGTTTCCGGCATCTTGAGCCAACCTTCTACTGATTGCATCCAAGTGCACTCATTAGATGTGAAAAGAGATTTGTCTGTGTGTGTGTGTGTGTGTGTGTGAGAGAGAGAGAAGATAGACAGACAGATATATAGACAAACAGACAGCTAGATAGATAGATAGATAGATAGATAGATAGATAGATAGATAGATACAGATAGATAGATAGATAGATAGATAGATAGATAGATAGATAGATCAGATAGATAGATAGATAGATAGATCAGATAGATAGATAGATAGATCAGATAGATAGATCAGATAGATAGATAGAATAGATAGATATAGATATATATATAGATAATATAGATATAGATAGATAGATAGATAGATAGATAGATAGATAGATAGATAGATAGATAGATAGATAGATAGATAAAAACAGACAGACAGACAAACAGACAGACAGACAGATAGACAGATATATACAGACAGACAGACAGACAGACAGATATATAGAGACAAACAGACAGATAGACAGATAGATAGATAGACAGACAGACAGACAGACAGACAGACAGACAGATATATAGAGACAAACAGACAGATAGACAGATAGATAGAGACAAACAGACAGATAGACAAATAAATAGATAGATAGATAGATAGATAGATAGATAGATAGATAGATAGATAGATAGATACATAGATCAGATGATAGACAGATAGATAGATAGATAGACAGATATATCACGACAGACAGACAGACAGACAGACAGACAGACAGACAGACAGACAGATACATAGAGACAAACAAACAGACATATAGAAAGACAGACAGATATATACAGACAATATACAGACAGATACGATCAGACAGACAGACAGACAGACAGAAACAGACAGACAGACAGACAGTACAGATACAGACAGACAGACAGACAGACAGATACAGACAACAGAGACATACAGATACAGAACAGACAGACAGACAGACAGACAGACAGACAGACAGACAAACAGACAGACAGACATACAGATAGATAGATAGATAGAATAGATAGATAGATAGATAGATAGATAGATAGATAGATAGATAGATAGAGATAGATAGCAAACTTTAGTGTTTTATAAATATTTACACTGTGATTACTTTGATATTTATTATAATATTGAAAGAAAAGATCTCTGCATTGATGGAATATTTTAGCTGTTGGACTCGTCTCTGTGTAAACAATAATGCTTTGTATTTCACTTTTGTTTTTTTTTTCCTTTTCTCTTTTTTGCTTTAAATTCGAACAACCAAAATGTGATGGAAATGCCAGAGCCCATCCAAACAAACCAAAGGACCATTACAGGAGCAGACATCTGCAGGGTGAGCTGAACTGTGTGCTTCTGAGCACAACGCAAAACTAGCAAGAGGGACAACTTATAGAAATAAAGCTGCAAAAACCAAAAACAAAGCCTTTTTTTACCAAACAACTTTTCGAATATTACAAAAGGACCTCAAGGAAATATTGTTTAATTGGTATTGTTTAATAGGTGCACTTACTGCACGACTACTGTTTGTGTTTGATACGTTTCCATACTTCATTTGGTAAAAAATGCATGTAAACATCAAACACAAGGATGTCTGTGTGTTTGTGTTTGCATGTGAGCTCAAGTGTGCACAGGTATGTGTGTGTGACATCTAGAGTCTTAAACCATCTCCTGGTTTCCACGACCCTGCGGTCCGCACAGACGACAAGATGTTAACAGATCATCTCACTGACGAAAGGGGAGGTAGAAAAGATAGATTACAATAGATAGCACGAGCCTAGGAGGATGACAAGGAGGGATGAGTGTGGGGGAGTGGCTGTGACGAAGAACAGAGGGAAAAGGAGTGGAGGGCAAAGATAAAAAACAGCAAAAAGGAAACAAGGGAGTGACTTTCATTTCCAGCATGAATTAATTTATTGATTTGACTAGACTGTATTATGACTCTGTGGCAGAATCATGTTGACAGTATACAATACCAGTTTGGTGTCTGTAAGGATTTTTTTTTCTTTTCTTTCTTTTTATTTTATTCAGCAATTACACAAAAGTGGCAGAAAAGACATTTATGTTACAGAAGATTTACATTTCAAATAAATGCTGTTCTTTTGAACTTTCTGTTCATCAGATAATCCTAGTTGAAATGTACTAGAGTTTACACAAAAAAGAAGCACAACTGTTTTTTTAAATTAATAATAATAACTAATGTTTATCGAGCAGCAAATCAGCATATTCGAATGACTTCTGAAGGATCATGTGACGGTGAACACTGATGATGATGCTGAAAATTCAGCTTTGCATCACAGGGATAAATTATTTATTAAACATTTTAAATATTCTATTAATCATATTAAAATATAATTATAATTATAGTAATATTTCACAATATTAAAATATAAAATTATTATTAATTATTATTCATACACAATATACATTTGTGATCAAATAAATTTAGCCTTGGTGAGCATCAGAGACATTAACAATCTTACTGACTCCAAATTTTTGAACAGTTAAAACGAATAAACATCCAGAATATTAATTTAATGATTTTAAAGATTTGAACACCTCTATCATCAGTGGACTACATCAGTGACTATATTGACAGTTTGATTCATTTGTGGTAAATTCTGAATCAGATCATTCCAGAGCAAATACATAAATCTTAAAAAAAAAACAAGTATTTATTGCTCAGGACTAATAACCACCCTTACAAAGATGTAGCGGTATAATACTGTTGGAATAATGTATTTTAATTATCTAACATGATACTGAATAATTGCTATTATAATGTGCCATGGTATTTACAGCACATGGTACTTCTAAGAATATATTCCATGGAATATATTGTTGGTGTAACTACATGAGAAATGCTTTTGTGCTTTGTCTCAGTTCCAGATAACAAATTCTAGAGTAACCCTCGCCAGACTTTGACTAATAGGATTATCTTCATATTTTAATTAAGATTAAGTGGTGAAAAGGGCTTTTGAAACAGCATGAGGTGTGAGAATGTGTGTGTGTGTGTTACTAATGTGTGCTATATTTATTTGGAATTGGACAGCACCACCCTTTGGGAATGTCTTCAAATGTAAAAGGTCATTTTTATTATTATATTATTATACTGATTCATGTAATGTTGGACAGGATGGATGATTTTGGAGTGACACAAACCACAAAACCCTCCAGTATAATGAGATGAGAACGATAAGATGCACATAAATTAAAAAATGTGCATAAAAAAACGTATGCAATGAATAAAGCGGAAAGATTTTTTTTAATAAGAAGACACGCACAAAATCTAAGTTGAAAACACATTGAATAATGTGCAGCAAAAAGCTTACATGACTTTGCCTCAACAGAGGATGTGATAACTGGATAATTAGATAAATGGATAACTTCATTGCACAGCGTCTCAAATATTGGTTTGATTATTCTGAAATGAGCAAAGGTCTGTCATCAGAGAGATTTAATAAAATGACTTTAGAAGCAACTCAAACGATCGCGCTCCCAAACACCATCCGAACGCAAGATAAAATGACGCCGTTTATCGGAGTTGCGTCTGCGCTCTGAAACGCAAGTCATTTCTGATGTAGGAAAAAGAGTTAGTGTTTCTTCCCCGATTGCAACAACTCCCAATTTTGTTACAGATATTTTGCGCCAATTTCCCAGCAAGTGACGATTTTGTCTCTTGAAAACATGGGATGGAAACGCTCCTTTCTTCGCAAATATTTTATGCGATCTTCCAGTTTTGTGCATAAGTTAAATTTGCAACTTTGGATAGACTTGGATAGTATAGCAATTATATTTAATTAATTAGAATGTTCAATTAATTTTAATTTAATATTGTGTTGAATATTATAAAATGGTTAGTTCCAATCCTTGATTCTGATTGGTCAATAGCCATGCTTTATTCATGATAAAACATGGCTATGACCGCTTCAGCCCAACGGTTCTGTTCATCATTGCGCAACACTGCAGTTCCTATGTTATTTTTATTTGTGCTTTCATGCATATTACACATTGGAACGTTGTTGCTGTTCACGGTCAGGGACTATTTTTTTAGCGGAATTATTTTTTGCACAAATAAATTTTTTTTTACTTTAATATTTTTATTGTGTGGTAACGGTTTTATAAAAGCAATAAGGTACTCGCGGCAAGTGCTGTATCATAAATAAGTAACGGCTGAAGGGGTTACTCCACTCCATGTCATGCCTAACAACGCACTTCAGCCGTTACGGTACTTATTCACGATACAGCACAGCCTCTCGTACCTTATTACTTACATATTGTGTCCCACTTGATGGCAATATGAATCTGTACTCCACAGTAGATATGAGCCCGCTTAAGTATGTCTGATATGCAGATGGATTGCTGGTCTGCTTTGTCATTGGGTGCTTTGGTAAACATTGTAATATCCCAAAATGTTAACAAACAATCCTCTGTTCCTTAGGTGTGTGTGTGTGGACGTTCAGGCTGCCAGCAGCGTGTGCACAGGTGCGGCTGTGTGAGCAGCTCTCTGGTCACGGCTGGTTAATTGTGGTGTAGAAGGGGGGCTGATGGGGGCCGGCGGCTGCTGGCAGCTAAACGTCCACAATCCACTGCCAATACCGCAATTCTCATGACTCCGTTGCAACTCGAGAGTTTTTATGTAAGATCCGAAAGCTGCGGGATTATGGGTAACGCGAAATGTTGTAAAATGCAGGATCTGGATGGGTTTGCTCAGTGAATTCTCACTCTGCATTTTAATCAGGTCAAGACCTTTAATCAGACCTTAGAGATCAAAATGAATGTCTGAAAGTTTTTTTGATTTCTAGTGCTCTTATAATTAGAAGTGTCTTAGGGATGGTTCACCCAAAAATGAAAATACGCACATAATTTACTCTCCCTCAAGTCATTCTAGGAGTATAAGCATTCTATTATATTAAAAATATCCTGGCTCTTCCAAGCTTTATAATGGCAGTAAATGGCCATTTCAGTTTTGTCCATACATGATAAAAGTGCATCCACCCATGATAAAAGTACATCCACCCATGATAAAAGAGCATCCATCAATGATAAAAGTGCATCCACTCATGATAAAAGAGCATCCATCAATGATAAAAGTGCATCCACTCATGATAAAAGAGCATCCATCCAAGATAAAAGAGCATCCACTCATGATAAAAGAGCATCCACCCATGATAAAAGTGCATCCGTCCATGATAAAAGAGCATCCATCCATGATAAAAGCGCATCCGTCCATGATAAAGAGCATCCCATCCATCATACAAGTGCACCACCCATGATAAAAGTGCATTCACCCATGATAAAAGTGCATCCGTCCATCCGTCCATGATCCGTCCATGGGGCGGCAGTGGCTCAGTGGTTCATGTAGGTTGTCTACAAACCGAAAGGTTGGTGGTTCAATCCCCGGTTCCACCTGACCAAGTGTCGAGGTGTCCATGAGCAAGACACCTAACCCCAGCTGCTCCCGACGAGCTGGATGGCGCCTTGCATGGCTGCCGTCGCTGTCGGTGTATGAATGTGTGTGTGAATGGGTGAATGTGAGGCAAATTGTAAAGCGCTTTGGTGGCCATTGGGTCTATGAAAGCGCTATATAAATGCAGTCCATTTACCATAAAAGAGCATCCTCTCATGATAAAAGAGCATGCCACTCATGATAAAAGAGCATCCATCCAAGATAAAAGTGCATCCACTCATGATAAAAGAGCATCCACCCATGATAGAAGTGCATCCGTCCATGATAAAAGTGCATCCGTCCATGATAAAAGTGCATTCACCCATGATAAAAGTGCATCCGTCCATGATAAAAGAGCATCCTCTCATGATAAAAGGGCATCCACTCAGTGATAAAAGAGCATCCATCCAAGATAAAAGTGCATCCACTCATGATAAAAGAGCATCCACCCATGATAAAAGTGCATCCGTCCATGATAAAAGTGCATCTGTCCATAATAAAAGAGCATCCATCCATCATACAAGTGCATCCACCCATGATAAAAGTGCATCCACCCAGAAATACAAAAGCTAAAGTTAGGCTATCAAACAAACTCCATCAGCGGTCACATGGCTGTCATCGTCACCATCACCAAGAACCGCCCATTTTAAAACACAAGTAAAAGCTTAAAAAAAGCCCAGAGGGTAACACTGGTGTATTTTATGTTATAGAATCCATTTTGAAAATGTCTTGACTTTGTTTTCACTTACAGACCTTATTTCTAGCATTTAACCAAAAAACACTGACTTCAGGTCCAAGGAACCGATAAAATTTAAAACTGGTGAGGGTTTTGACCTCAAAAATATGTAACCTCCGCAGCAATCTATTGGACTGCCTAGCAAATACAGGTATCATTTCAATATATTTCTCAAAATAATTGGTAGATTTTTTACCAAATTGTGCAGCTTGGTTATACAGAGACACATTTAGGCTGCATTTCCTCTATTAATGCATTCTCAAACAGTCAGAAATGTTTGTTGTAGAGACGTACTAGACTAGACTGGACTTTATGTAGTTTTTATAGAAAAAGCGAGAAGAATGCAGTCCCTCGTATGAACAGATGGGACGGATATTTTGTGAGGAGCAGAAAGTCACGCAGATCTTCAGCACGACACTCACAAACTCTCAGCGTTCTGTGCTCATCTTGGTAAACCTGTACACTTTTCTTCTCTTGTGTGAGGACTGTTTACCTGAACACACACACACCTGTTCACAAGGACCTCTTACACCAGAGAATCTGTTGCCCTGGGCCTGACCATAAACAGCCCAGCATTTGAAGACAAATGCACACACACGCACACACACACACACTTGACAAATAGATACGAGAAAGAAGGTTTATGTGTTAAACTTTCTTTGGCTTTTCAACAGCCAAGACTGATATCTAAAGCGCAGGTTGGTCAATATACTGTACATGTGCATAATACACAAACAACTGATTTTAGATGGACACAAATTTGCTAAAATAATAATAAAGATTATTGTACACCAGATTTACTTAAAAAAGGTAATTGCCATGAAAATAATGCTTTAATCCAATCAAATAGGATTCATTTTCAGTATGCATAATATAATTTAGTCTTTTTGTGGTGAATTATGATCTGGACATGTGTCTGACTGGTTTGTGGGTTTCACCCAAACATCCACAGACCACAGTTCCCACACACAGACTTTTACCTGTGACCATAAACCTAAATCATCAGTTTGATTGGCAGCTGTCATCTTCCTCAGACAGGATAAGGGAGGTGGGATTTTTCCGATAGGGCGGCGAAGAATCTCTCAAGCCGTAACCTAGTTTATCTCCTACTTTCCACAATCTTTAAGTGCAGTTGGTGTTAAAAACAGTGAAACGTCTGTCAGCTTTACATCTTCCCAATGTTTATTGGGCCACCTATGGCGTCAGTACCCAAAATAGCCACTAGTAAGAGGAGCATAATATGCTAGCAGACCATTTATGCATTCGAATATCTCATTCAATTTTCTCATCTGCAAGCTGCAGCAAACATTGTTCAACTATTTAAATTTTGAGCAGCAAGCTCATTGGCTATAGATGCAACTGGAACCAATCAGCTTGTGCCATGTACTTAGCAATGTGGTTGTCAGTAGGTTGCGTTAAGGACCCATTAGCCTACGCCACCTAGAGTTTTCATGACAGAACTTGGTATTTACTGTATTCCGAAATTGTGTGCTGTTATTTTGAATGCCACGGCTCTTATTGTTAACTCTTGGGTCTCTCTTTTTCAGGATGTCCAGGGAGAAGAAGACAAGAATTCCTGACGAGCGTGTTGGACGCGTTGTCCACTGACATGGTTCATGCAGTAACTGACCCGGCCTCTGCCGGCAGGTAAATGAGAGACTGAAAAATTAAGATTAACTGACCCTTCCTACTGCATGGTGTACAAATATCTTATTTGCTTTTTATGTTTATTTGCTGACTGACTGGAATAATTCCAGTTAACAGGGAATTTCCTCAGAACGTTCAAATTGAGCCAAGGCTACGGTGGCCCAGTGGGGTACGAATACAAAAACTCAAATATAAAATCCCTAGAAGCCCGAGACTCAATTAAACTACTATTCAATATGTACTAATGAACTATCTATCTATCTATCTATCTATCTATCTATCTATCTATCTATCTATCTATCTATCTATCTATCTATCTATCTATCTATCTATATTATCTATCTATCTATCTATCTATCTATTTATCTATCTTATCTATCTATCTTATCTATCTATCTATCTATCTATCTATCTATCTATCTATCTATCTATCTATCATGTTTCTAACTAATCTATCTTTCTTTCTAACTAATATTTCCTTCCTTCCTTCCTTCCTTCCTTCCTTCCTTCCTTCCTTCCTTCCTTCCTTCCTTTCTTTCTAACTAATCTATCTATCTATATTTCTTTCTAACTATTCTATTCCATCTTTCTTTCTTTCTACTAATCTTTCTTTCTTTCTTTCTTTCTTTCTTTCTTTCTTTCTTTCTTTCTTTCTTTCTTTCTTTCTTTCTTTCTTTCTTTCTTTCTTTCTTTCTTCTTTCTTTCTTTCTTTCTTTCTTTCTTTCTTTCTTTCTTTCTTTCTTTCTTTCTTTCTTTCTTTCTTTCTTTCTTTCTTTCTTTCTTTCTTTCTTTCTTTCTTTCTTTCTTTCTTTCTTTCTTTCTTTCTTTCTTTCTTTCTTTCTTTCTTTCTTTCTTTCTTTCTTTCTTTCTTTCTTTCTTTGTTTCTTTTCTTTGTTTCTTTCTTTGTTTGTTTCCTTCTTTCTTTCTTTCTTTCTTTCTTTCTTTCTTTCTTTCTTTCTTTCTTTCTTTCTTTCTTTCTTTCTTTCTTTCTTTCTTTTCTTTCTTTCTTTCTTTCTTTCTTTACCGATTTTATTTTATTCATTCAACATTAACATTCCAATAATGTGTGCAAAATATTAAAATGTAATGTTCCCTTAACGTTCGCATAACCAAGAAAAACGTTTTAAATTTTTTTTTTAAAAAACTTATGTTTTGAACATTCAGAAATAATGTTTACCTAATGAGAACATAAGCAAAATATTGTTACAACATATTTTTGTGAGCTGGGTTGAGTACTAAATAGAGGAATACCATTTCCATTTCACGATGGAAAGATATTTTAAATACACTGCCAGTTTCACAAACATTTACCCAGCAAACTATGAGCATGTAAAATGTCATGTGTTTGCTTAAAATATTTTGGTTTTATTCTTCCTTCAGAATGTTGGAGCCAGACCCCAGTCATACTCTGGAAGAGCGAGTTGTTCACTGGTATTTCAGTCAACTTGATAAGAATTCCAGCGGGGATATCGGAAAGAAAGAAATCAAACCATTCAAGCGTTTGCTGCGTAAGAAATCCAAACCTAAGAAGTGTGTGAAGAAGTTTGTGGAGTACTGCGACATCAGCAACGATAAGGCCCTGTCTCTACAGGAACTGATGGGCTGTCTGGGTGTCACTAAGGAAGAGGGTGAGTCTCACTGTTTCCTCATGGATGACCCAGATGTACAGGCGTCTGAGAGTTTGCACTGCATCATAGAACGCTGTGAATACTTTGATTTCAAATGGTTTGCACAAAAGTTGTAAGCAATTTAAATGCTCCCTACAATACTGTTTAAAAGTTTGTGTTGAGTTGAAAGGTTTTGCAAGTCTGTTGCTCACCAAGGTTGCATTTATTTGATCAAAATACAGTAAAAGCACTAATATTGTGAAATAGCATTAAAACTATAAATGTTTTCTATTTGAATATATTTTAGAGGTACAATGTAAATTTTGGCCCTCTAGCAACATTTTGCGGACTGTTTTGGTTGTGCTTGGGCTCTGTGCATGAATATAACCCTTCACAATGACGTACGTTATTTCCTGCGAAACTCTCCTATCCTTTTTCCACGATTCTTTAATGAATAAAAAGTTAAAATAAATTAGAGTTGAAATATCACATTATAAACGTCTTTACTGTAATGTCTGATCAATTTAAAGCATCCCTACTGAATAAAAGTATTAATTTCTTTAAAATATATATATTTATTCCAAAGTTATGTAAATTTACACATCCATGATGTGGGCGTCTATAGACCAATACTGTTTTTGAGAGTTGACTCCAGTTGCAGAACATTCATAATTTATGCAAGATCCAATTTATACATATATATATATTTTCCTCATAAGTAGTTTATTTCTATTTATTTTTTCTATTTAAGTTTTTCTTATTTTTTTTTCTCATTTTAAACTATCTTGTTAGAGTTAGAACCTGTTTTATAAATGAGTAGATTCACAGAATAAACTCTGTTTATAACTGTTTTTAACTGTTTTCTGATTGGAGACACTAACAGATTGTTCAAAGACTGTGTGGTCGTTTTAATTGACAATGATTGTTTGCATTTGTTTAATAACTTTCTCAGAAACAACCTGTATTGCTGTCATGTAATGGGGAACAGGCTTGTAAAACGTTCTCATTGCTTTTTCCTCAGGGGCAAAAACAGGTGAAGGCACAACATCTAGTAAACTGGTGAGTTAATGTAGGTGCTGTTAACATTCACAACAGGCATTCCAGGGCTCTCTCCCATTTTTTTTCCCCCCAAGCAGTAGATTGAAACCAATTACTAAAATACAAATGGGAAATTGCATTTATAAGTAAGACAACAGCAAGCCATTGCTTTAAAGTGGCATTTTCCTCATTCTCTGACTTTTCGCATTTGCCTCTATTTGCAGAACCTATCAAAGAAACAAGGCTAAAGTGGCCGCTGACTGTTCCCGATCCCGCCCCCACCAAAACGACAACGGAAACCATAGTCTTTGCACTTTGTACTTTAAAACAATGTAAATTCACTTTGTAGAAAAAAAATATGGTATTTAAACAGACTGCTGAATATGTGAATGGTTTAGTTAGCATTTGTATGTCCTTACAAAAATAACAAAAATAATAATAATAATTTAACACATACAATGTATGTGTCCTTTGTGAATCTAAAATGAGTATACTTTTCTAAGTTGTACAAGTATTACATGTTGCATTTGTCAAGGCCATCTTTTTTTGTTATGTATTTTCTTTGTCTTTTCTTTGACTAATTTCTGGATTATTTTGTAATGCATCTTAACAGAATTTTTTAGAAGTCTTAACATTTTTTTAAAGAAGTTTTTTTTTTTTACCAAATCCCAGCTACTGCCCGCAGATCATAGTCCTGTACCACACATGGAATGGGAGATAATTTTGTTGAAAGTGCTTCATGATGATTAGAAATAAAGAAGTCTTTTATAATATTTTGTATTCTTGTTAATGTAAGAGTGTGTAAGTGTACATTTCTCCATAATCATTAAATCCACATGCATGAGCTGTGAAAAAAAACACACTTTCATTCTAAGTTGATATCTTAAATGACTAAATTGAGATGCACATGTTAATGCACCATTATTGTGTTTTTTCCCAACATTGTCTTGAACTAGAGCTCCATATTTCCATCAGTGACCTCAAACTGACCTCATTCCTTTTCCTCCGGGTGTAATTTATGATAAGCAGATCTGGTGCTGGATCTGTGAGATTAGAAGGCGCACTTCTCCGGTTTTAACACTGCGGGGAACATAAAGAAGGGAATCAGTTATTGACACTTCAAAGATGCCAAATTTAGGATTTTAAAAAGCCCTAGTACTCAAATCCTCCCTTATATCAGTGTTTCCCACTGCTGCAAAAGAGATGGAGTAAGAGACTGAACATAAAGACAGGGATTTTAATATCCCACATTAATACACATAATAAAACAAACAAATAAATTGATCAGTAATTCATAAGACAATACTCCAACACTAACTTTAAATGGTGTATTTTTTGCATATCTCATGTGTTTTATTTTGGCAGTAGTAAGATCTGAGCTTGTGTGTGTGTGTGTGTGTGTGTGTGTGTGTGTGTGTGTGTGTGTGTGTGTGTGTGTGTGTGTGTGTGTGTGTGTGTGTGTGTGTGTGTGTGTGTGTGTGTGTGTGTGTGTGTGTGTGTGTGTGTGTGTGTTCTGGCTCTACATTCCCATCCTGCAGTGCAATCAATACTTCCAACAACAAACTAAAAAGTGTAAACAATTCAACAGCTGGCATAAAAATATACTTTCATGTTAGAATCTATCTATCTATCTATCTATCTATCTATCTATCTATCTATCTATCTATCTATCTATCTATCTATCTATCTATCTATCTATCATCTATCTCTTTCTTTATTTCTAAATAATCTATTTTTCCTTCTAACTAATCTTTCTTTCTTTCTTTTCTTTCTTAACTTAATCTTTCTTTGTTTCTTAACTAATCTATCTTTTTCTTCTTTTCTCTTTCTTCTCTATCTACTATCTATCTTTGTATCTTATCTATTTTATCTCTATTTATCTATTCTATCTATCTATCTATCTATCTATCTATCTATCTATCTATCTATCTATTTATCTATCTATCTATTTATCTATCTATCTATCTATCTATCTATTTATCTAGTCACAATATATCGCAATACAAAAATGCAACAATATGTATCGTGGATAGTGACAAATTGTGTTTAGTTCAAATAAAAATTACTGTGTGAGAGTTTACAAAGTCAGTGTCAGATACTACATTAAACTGCTATATATAATTTTGAATATAATGTATAAAAATGCAATGGGGGAATATTTGTGGTTCTTTATAATGCCAAATGTCTTACGTTACCAGTAAAAAGTGGCTTACATGCATAAATAAATCATAAGGAAAAAAAAAGTGGCTTACATTATTTTAAATATATATATATTGATTGATTCAAGAATATTCATCTAAAATAACTCTGTATTTTCAGCTTGAGAATTATGAATATTTTGATTCTGGTGTCACCATTGTCCTGTGCATTGGGTTACCAGCACCAAGTCCAAGCCTATTTATTTACACCCAAAATGTAATACAAATTCAGCATTTTAATCAACAGTACATTTTTTGTAAAGCTTTTACCATGTCTTGGAGTATCGCAATTATATTGTATCATTAGTTCATTATCGCGATAAGTATCGAGTCATGACATGTGGGTATCGTTACACCCCAACTATCTATCCATCTATCCTGTTTCTGTCTGATGCAGCAGTTCAGTGTGTTAGTGTCTGAGATGAAGGTAGTCTCTCTGATCTGTGTGTGTGTGTGTTTTAACAGGTTTGAGGTCAGGTGACCCCTCCAAGCACACCTGTGACTTAAAAACTGGCCGGCCATTTGTTATGACATACCGGACAAATGCTGTAGCGCCTCAGTCAACATAACCAGCATCCCTCAGAGGCATTGGCATGACTCTCTCCAACACAGATCAGGTTGCTGTCAGGTGTGTCACACACTCCTCTCTGTCTGTCTTATAGTTCCTGGGTCATTCTGTGGTGAGTTGCAAACCACATCTGGACAATTCCACATTCTAGAAGGAAAAGTAAATAAATAGTGGTGTATCAATATAATATAGAATACTATTAATATTGATGATCTTTAAATTCAGTAGAAAATAAAACATGAAAATATACTTTAAAAATAATACCACAAAATAATCACATTCAAGTAAAGAAATTGTTCAAGCAAAAATAAAAATTAGAAAAATCATTTACATTTTATTTTTTTGTAACCTCATATGATTTTATTTTTTCTGTGAAACACAAAATGATATAGAATATGCAACCTGTTTTTTCATGGAAAGTGGAAGGGGATTTATTAAAAATAATGTCTAAAGAAAAAAAAGAACAAAAGCACCATAAAAGTAGCCCATGTCCATATATTTCAAGTCTTCTGAAGTTTTACGATAGCTTTGCTTGAGGAACAGGCCTTAATAATAGTTAAGTCTTTATTCACTGATAATGTTTGGTCATTAGATCACTCAATGTCATGTGTCTTAAAATACATTTCTAATTATCAAAGAAAACTGAAAAGAAAATTAAAAGAACTTATGCAGAAACTGTTTTCAACATTGACAGTGAAAAATGATAATATTATAAATGTTTCCTGAACATCACATCAAAATGATTTCTAAAGGATCATGTGACACTGAAGACTGGAGTAATGATGCTGAAAAATCAGATTTAACATCACAGGAATGAATTACATTTTAAAATATATTCAAAAAAATAAAAATATATATTTTAAATTGTAATAATATTTCACAATACTGTTGTTTTTACTGTTTTTTTATCAATAAATGCAGCCTTGGGAATAATAAGAATTAAAAAATAAATAAAGAAAGAAAAAAAATATTTTTAATGATAATTTATTACCTCTCTGATTGTAAGCAGAAACGCCCTACATTCAAGAAGAAAAGTTTCTGGAAACATAAAGGGGTTTTCAGGGGCTTCATATATGGAACCTTTTAGGGATTAAATAATTCCATTCAAAAAGTATTATGATATCATTGAAGGTATTTCTCCTTATATAGAAGTGGTCTTTAAAATTGAGTCAAGAACTCTAGGGTTCTATGTAGAGCCTTGCTGAACCTTTTCTAGAGTGTAGCCTCATCTCTCCTCTCTCCCTCTCTCTCTCTCTGGTTGTGTGTCAGGGGCTCAGGACTGATGCCCAGCTCTTGTCCAGCTCTCTCTGCAGTGGTTCTTTTGTGTGTCTTGGATCGGGTCAGTTCTCCCGACACACGGCGGGCCTTTGTGTCTGCCCTGCCGTTCCTCATTCCCACACTTTCCACATTCTTCTTTTTCATTTAACTCTTTTTTTCACTCTCACCAACTTCAAGCCACGCTAAGACTTTGATAGGAGTGGCTGATGTGGAGATGAAGGATGAGTGTTTTGTTCACTCATGGCCGCTTTCAAAGGTTGTCACAGAATCAGCTGTATTACACATTTTCCTGAATGAGATCTTTGTGATTTAGTCTTTAGCCTTAGTCTTTTATGAAAATTTAACAGTCATTTACATATACATACGCCCAAAAGTCTCACAGCATCATGCACACGCAGAGGTTTTTGAGGACGGGGCCCACAGTAGCCCTTTGAGAGAGAAAGGGGCAGATTACTGGGGCAGCTGCTGTCTGTTCTCACGCTAATGCCGTATGATTTGTGGCTTTGCTGCATTTTGCAGATCTAATAATTCTTCAGCTCACCTTATTTAACACCAGAAGAAGAGCAAGATCAGAGGAGCATGAGAATGAAGGAATAGAAGAGAAAGAGAAGGGGGGTTGAGAGAGGGCAACGCAGCGGTTTACTCAAAGGCAAGGGCATTGTGAATCAGAGAGAATAGGGCAAAGAAAATGCACAAATCAAAGAGACCATGTCCAAATCTATGGAATCTACAATATTGTGGTCCCCTGGCCTCTCCTATAACTTAAACGCATACCTTGGGTCTTTAGTGATCAGGGACGTCATCCACTACCCTCCTCCTCATTCATTTCTTAAAGCTAGACATCAACCTTCTTAGTATTCCTCAACAATATATCAAGATTTTGTATATATATATATATATATATATATATATATATATATATTCCCATTCATTTTTTGAAAAACTTCTATATCTGTATAGGGTCACCATCGACCCAAGGTGTGTAACAGTGTATCTATATTTTTTATTCACAACAATAATTACATTTTTGATGACTAAATAAGTGCAATTTACCTTTATGTCTGAGACACAATGATGAAGTGACATTTCACTAATAGTTACTGCAGGCAGAAAACAAAAAAATAGGATGTATCATCACGAAAACTTCTGCATTTATATAGCGCTTTCAGAGACCCAATGGTCACATTTTGCATTACATTCACCCATTCACCGACGGCAGTGTCAGCCATGCAAGGTGCCATCCAGCTCGTCGGAGCCGCTGGGGTTAGGTGTCTTGCTCATGGACACCTCAACACTTGGTCAGGTGGAACCGGGGATTGAACCACCAACCTTCTAGTTTGTTGACAACCTACATGAACCACTTCCAGCAGGACAATGCACCATGTCACAAAGCTCAAATCATTTCAAATTGACAGCCACTGCCGTCCTGTTTTAGTACAGTGAACTCATTGTCATGTTCAAGAAACCAATTTGAAATGATTCGAGCTTTGTGACATGGTGCATTATCCTGCTGGAAGTAGCCATCGTAGGATGGGTACATGGTGGCCATTAAGGGATGGACATGGTCAGAAACAATGCTCAGGTAGGCTGTGGCATTTAGACGAATGCCCAATTGGCAGTAAGGGGCCTAGAAGTGTGCCAAGAAAACATCCTCCACACCATTACACCACCACCACCAGCCTGCACAGTGGTAACAAGGCATGATGGATCCATGTTCTCATTCTGTTTACGCCAAATTCTGACTCTACCATCTGAATGTCTCAACAGAAATCGAGACTCATCAGACCAGGCAACATTTTTCCAGTCTTCCACTGTCCAATTTTGGTGAGCTGTTGCAAATTGTAGCCTCTTTTTCTATTTGTAGTGGAGATGAGTGGTACCCGGTGGGGTCTTCTGCTGTTTTAGCCCATCCGCCTCAAGGTTGTGCATGTTGTGGCTTCACAAATGCTTTGCTGCATACCTCGGTTGTAACGAGTGGTTATTTCAGTCAAAGTTGCTCTTCTATCAGCTTGAATCAGTCGGCCCATTCTCCTCTGACCTCTAGCATCAACAAGGCATTTTTGCCCACAGGACTGCCGAACACTGGATGTTTTTCCTTTTTTACACCATTCTTTGTAAACCCAAATGGTTAATTAAAACTAAAATAAACAGATATAAACAAAAAGAAAAAATCAACCTCGGTACAGCTAACGCCATGCTCTGTTTGAGCTACAGGAATGCTGGTTAGTTGTTTGCTGGCTCAAGTTAAAATATTACACTGTCTCGATGATATTCTGCTCTCTAGATATAGATTAGGACTCCCTCTGTCAATATGAAAATAACATAATATGAATACTGAAACAAAAATGGGATTGTTTGGATAATGAATCACCTCTAACCAAACCAAGACCTTTGAAAGATGAATCCTGAAGACTTTGATGACTCATTTATTCACACTGACTGAAGGAGCAGTGTTTATAGACAACAGTAACTCTAGTAGCATCTCTGTTGATGCTCTAATTAAAAGAGGGAGAGTTTGTGTGTTGTGTTCCCAGACGAAGAACAAAGTCTTTCTTGGTGGTCTTAAGGCACATCGACTGATCCAGAGCGCATGGCGGTAAAACACTCCTACCTGTAGTTTACTGCAGCTGTGTGAAGAGGTGTGTGGGAAGAGATTCAGGAGTTCTTCACGCTGAGAGCAATTCCCGTTCTGTATCACCCAGCAGAGCTTCTTGAACATCTCCTTTTGATGTAAGAAAAACAGAGCTCTTATAAACATAGGAGGTCTTTTCCCAAATAAAACTGTGATGCTTTTAAAGAACAGTTTAACTGATTTAAATAAAAACAAGGGAGTGTCAACCAAGATAAACTGCCCATAACCCGAGGCCTCCAGCGTGGACATTAAAGTTTAAGGTAAAGACGACCCTTGGGAGTCAGAGGGAAAACTATTTGGTCCGATCAAGATATGTCACACTGCGACTGATAAGAAACTTAAGAACAAAGAAAGTGTTGATGGATTTCAAGATGGATCTGCAGCCACTTCAACCTGAGGTTATTTGTGCTGGAAAACCTAAGGCCATGTTTAATCTGATATCAAATCTGTGATTTGAGTAATTAAACCATCAATATTATCTGATGAGCCAATTGAAATGAGTTTAAAGCCCCTCCTTTTCCCTCAAACAGCAGGATAATGGGACTATTCACACAAGAAGAGGTGAATCCAAAAACAAAGAGTCCCATTTCACAGGCTTTTTATCAAGAAGCTCCCTCAAACAATAAAAAAATAAAGCAATTCTGAGATTAAAAATAAAGCAATTCTGGAAGAGGATTGAGACCCATGCTCAAGCTGTTTTATGAGCTTGAAATGGAATAATGGAAAAGTAACTTGAGATATAAATCACTTTCATTAGTATAAATACTAAAACATCTGCCTGCAAGGTCACAACTCACTGTGACTTAATTTATCTCCTATTTGTTTGCAATGCAATGCTTGAAATTTAGCACAAGCGCAGGCAAGCCACAGCATTCCCAACCTTAAATTATGTGTGGAGAAATGTCCTTTCCTCTCTGTTCTTGTTACCATAATAACTGTGTTCTTTAGATTGTATTAAGACATTACGGATCGTATAGAGTTCACTCAAGATGATTTATAGAGTAGGGCAGATGCTGACTATTATGTTGTTATTGGGATCATTGTCAGCTGGTATGGAATACCTAAAGAAAGCCGCCTGTTAGCATTGCCATTCATCTCTATGGGAGTTACTCGGCTGGTGCAGGAACCTCCGAATTTGAAATCTACAACATTTGCTCATGGGAACATTTTAAGCCAGTCACCTGAGCTGAGAGTAAATACCATGTGATTAAACGCCCTGAAGCTGCATAGAAATGGCGTCATGACAGTGCTGATTGGCTGACACCACAAGGCTCTGGCAAATCCCGTACTGTGATAATAAAAGATTGAGATAAGAATTAAAAGTTTGTGCGTGTGTACAATTATTGTAGTATCATTAATATAATATTATAGTATTAACATTTTGAATTATTTTTTATAAATTTTTAGTTATTTTATCATTTTATTTTATATTTTATACAAGAGCCCGAACTGATAAAGGATTTTGAAGGCCGAATACTGATACAAATATTTTTGTGTTTTAAAATCCGATATTTTCAGAAACGCGCAACAAAACATTAACATATTTCCCTAACATTAGTTATTTGTAATTAGTTTTAACTAAAATAATATCATAATGCATTTTAAAAAACTATCTTTTTATTGTAACAACAGAACAGACTGATGATAGTGGCATTAGCTAGCTTTGTGGTTCGCTAGTCTATGATGAGCCATAATTTAGCAATGGATGAGCGTCAGACTGCAAAGTGTAAAACATACATTTTCAATATAACAGGCCAAGGAGAGATTGCTATAACTGTCACGCACTATTAAAGAAATACTTCAGTCACATTGTCAAAAGTTAAAAGGACAGTCAGTCAACTACACTGTAACAACGTAACGTAACTATTACTATCTCATTCCGCTTCACTCTGGACTTATTTAACAGCAGCAAAACTGGACATGATAGTCACAAATGTCGTCATGTTTATTTGAGTTAAGAGAACTGATGGAGATGTTCTTTTAATTGTTATTCAAGCAATGTATGTCTCGTGACCAACTCAACGAGTGTTGCCAACAGGGACGGTGTAGAGTGCCCTCTGGTGGACAAACTGTACAACTCCAACACTCATGACATGGTTCAAGCCTGTTTTCATCCGTTTTTATTTTATTTTTGAAATATTCATTTATCGGCCATTATAACTGCCGATAACGATATTTTGGAAAATGCCTAATACCAACCGATAATATCGGTCTGCCGATATATCGAGTCTGGCTCTATTTTATACTATTTTTAGATTTTTACGTTTTAGGAAATTTTGTTGTGCACTTGTGTTTATTAGTTTATAATTTTTTAACATGTTTATTTAGTTTCTATTACATATTTAAATTTTAGTTTAGTATTTTTCAGTTTTAGTTCAAACTTTACCTTAATTGAAATGAAAATTGTGACCTTGGCAACTAATTAAAGTATAACTGATTTTTGTATTTCTTTTATATATATATATATATATATATATATATATATATATATATATATATATATGGTCTTTATTTCATACATTAACATAACATTGTAAAAAAAAATTCCTGATTTGTAATCACAACATTTTTTCTTTTGTCAAATCAACTTTTGTCAAATCAACTCCTTTATTGTATTAACAATTTTTTTTCCATTTCAAAGAACTTAAAATTTTAAAGCAACCAGGTTACTTTTTTAAGTTAAACCAACAATATTTTTTACAGTGTACCATAAACTGTCTTATTTGTGGGTTAGTAACTGTCAATATTTATGGTAAGCTACCTAACTAAACATTTGAAACGCATCGCCCCCTTGAGTACTAATGTTTGTTAGCAGCGCAGTGTAATGCAAGAATGCACATTAAGTAGGCTACACATCATAGGACTGTGTTTCAAAATCTTCTTGCATGCTATTAAGAGTCATAAAAGTTGAATAAACATAGCTTTCCAGTTTTCTGGCACTGTATTTTTCCAAATGATGACAGCCAGATGATTTGTTAGATAATAACAGACACACTTACAGTAGGGACCTTCTCAAATGGTTCCACCTACAGTTGTGAAATTACACTGAACTCATTTCATTCAAGCATTGAAAACAGATCAGAATAAAGCTGCTTTGAGAGATTTAATCTCGCCGTTTTCATCATTAATCAAAATTAATGTTTGCTCTGTATCTGAAAGCTCTGATCAGCTCAGTCAAAACAGCTCTGTTTGATTTGAAATGGTTGAGAGATATTGAAAGATAAGTGTTTAGTGAAGCACTCATCAGTGCGTAACATTATTTTCCCCTTTCTTTCACTCGTATCATTTTTTGGTTCTGTCGTGCACCTGTCTGGCAGAGTGGGAGGGTCTTGGCTGTCGGCTGAACATTCCAGAAGAGAAGTCACCCCGTTAATCCTCAAAGCTTCGGCCTGGGACGCCTCATACGCACCCTTTACACCTCCCCTCTAGCCATTCCTCTGTCCTCTCCTCCTTTTGCCCTCCATCTATCCATCCATACATTGACCCGCTGCCCTCTTCAATCAGACCTGGCTCAAATGTACTAGCGCTACACCAAAGGTAGAGACTGTGTGAACCAGATTAAGGAGCCCCTTTCACCCCTCCTGAAAAAAATGTGTCCTAAAGGTTTTAATCCTCACAAAAATTTCCAAATGAAAGCAAATATTGTTCATTCCGTATCTGAGAGAGACCTAAAATAAACCATGGCAAAGTAAGAGAGAGAGAGAGAGAGAGAGAGAGAGAGAGAGAGAGACTGCTTGGTGCAGGGAATTAGAATTAAGAATTAAAGTAATAATTCACCCAAAAATGTAAGTTCTATCATCGAAAAACTTAATCTCATGATCCTATAAACCCGTATGACTTGCTTATTTTTTAAACACAAAGGGAGATTCTTTGCAAAATGTCCAAGCTGCACTTTTACATTGACCAAAAGTCGATTTTGGGCATTTTTTTTAATAGTAATTAAATAAATGAAGAGTTCAGATGCAAAAGCCTCTAAATGCCATTTGAAATTTTCTTCTGAAATGACCATTTTTTATCAAGCTTGTATATTTAAGTTCAGTAATTTCACTTAAATGACAATTAATAGGTAATCTTCATTGCCATTTAAGTGAAATTACTGAACTTAAATATACAAGCTTGATAAAAATGGTCATTTTAGAAGAAAATTTCAAATGGCACTTAGAGGCTTTTTGCATCTGAACTTCTTCAAATAGACCTATTATGCCTTTTTGCAACTATGTCTTTTTTAGTTTTAGGGGTCTACTACAATAAGTTTTCATTAAATTTTTTTTTTTAAAAATTATCTGTCACATATTTTACATTGTTGCAGCACCTCTTATCCCAGTCGTAGTAGTTCGCTGCTTCACTACCATAGTACGATGCATTTTTAGAGAATTTAACTAGCTAGTCGCGACTGGTTCCCGTCTCATTGTCGCAAAGTATCGTTCAACCACGTTCGGTTTCGCATGTGTTGGAGTAATAACTACTTTTAATGAAACTGTTTGATTTACGCTAGATTTTTTAATGTAAATTACAGACTTGTCATCTGAGGACTATTTCTGCTATTATGCTGATGACGACGGAACTTGCTACCCTATCTCACGACCAATTCGATGCGAATTCGTACAAGTGATTAAAAAGTGGCTAATTCGTACTAATTCGTGACGACCTCACTCGTACAAATTCGTACGATTTGTCTAAACCCACGTGACGGTTAGGTTTAGGGGCGGGGTTAGGGTAGGTCATTCATACGAATTCATACGAATTGGCCAATTCGTAAAATATGTACGATTTAGCAAAATCGTACTAATTTGTACGAGTGAGGTCGTATGAATTGTTACGAATTAAGCCACCTCGTAAAATTCGTACGAATTCCCGTGAGATCGGGGTTGGAACTGCGACCACAGTTGGCTAACGATGCTTCGGGAAACGCACCCCTGTTTAGTTTCGGATCTCTATTAAGTCCCTCCTTCTTAAAGAAAAGTGCAATGTGCTCTGATTGGTCTGCTGAACCAGTGTGTTGTGATTGGTCAACTGCTTTGAGCTAGTTTGAGAAATGCATGGCCCTTATCAGTAACTGCGAAGTATCAACACACTACTAACGTAACTTAACTAACCTTCGCCCTCATTAATGCATATGCTTTGGGTGGGAATTATTTATGAGGAATATTGTGAAGTGTTCGTTCCCAGAAGAAAACTCAAGACTACAATCGAGGTGTTTCAGGAAGTTCAGGAACAGTTCACACTGAGAATAACTTCCTCTGTGAAGGACTTTGTGCTTTGTAACTGCAGTTTTTTTCATGCTCAATCAGCAACATTGAGCACTATTAAAAATATTGAAATTGATAAAAAAGCATAATAGGTCCTCTTTAAATTCCATAAGTCTTCATAAGTACATACAATAGCAATAATGATAGCTTTTTCATTCTTATGTTTGAATCAGTATATTTAGATATGCTTCATAACAATCTATCAATTATTATACATGAGAACTAGTTTTGATGTCCAGATCCAATTGTTTTCACACTCACAACAAAGTTAATAATACACATTCACAAAAAAGAAAAAGAAATTCAGAGGAAATGTGTAAAAGTAAACTTTGAGTAAAATTTAAATGAAAAGAAATGTACAGCTGCACTTTCCTATTATCTATAACAATAGAATCACTTTCTTTTAAAAAGAAGAATCACCATTGCTGTATGGAAAAGAGCTTCTTAAACATTCAGTCTTGTCTTATGTGTTTCAAATAAGCATAATACTTGGTTTGGGCAGATTTGCAAAAGCGTCTCTTTGCATTATGTCTATTTTCACTTGCTAAAGATTGTGGTTCACAGTGTTTCAATGTTCCTATTAGCCCTGTCTCTCTCTGTATTTCTCTATCTCACTTTCTCTGTCAAAGTCCCTGTCTTTCCCCTCATCCTTAAAATATTACTCACACAAAAAGCTCTTTATCTCCCTGGGAAATTCTGATGTCCGTGTGGATTTTGCTCTTGGCATCCTCCTCACTCTGCTGGATATGTCACTGGAAAAAAAGAGAAGTTTGAATATACATGACAAACTTGTGTTTGCTTCAACAGTCTTTTTCACAGGTTGTCTTCTTATTTTAATCCCAGACTCTGGAGATTTCAGTCCAGGGCCAAAAGAGCGAAAGTTTACGGAGTGATTTTTGCTGGATTTACATCAGCAACATTCATCTTAAGCAGACTCCTCTTATCTGGAATTTCAAATTAAACTAACATATATATATATAAACAAACTCCATTCCAACTTTGATGATTTTAGTATAAAATTAACCCTTTTGAAAAATGTAATGCTTTAAAGTTTAAAAATAAAAATTTCATTTATTCTGATTGAATGTTCATCACTGAAAATGAAAACGCAGTGATAATTCAAATGCATCTGGTGAAGCCTTAAGTCTGCAATATTTAAACTTTAACCTTTAAATGTATGAATTTTGCCAATTATTATTACATATTCGGGTCTTTAGTGACCCGGATATACAGCAGATGGATCTCTACTTGGCATGATAATATAAAACTCTCCTGATATTAGAGTAACAACAATAATATAAAGCATATTTTGTAACCTTTGGAGCTTGGAAGGGTTCAGTTTGAGCAGATGTTTTATACCATCATCACTGTCCTCATCAGACTCATTTCCCAGTACATTCAGCATCTGGCTTATATTCACAATCTTCTCAAAACTATAATTTTCAACTTCTTCAAAATCAATATTTAGTTCGCTGACAGTTTCTTCACCAGATCCATCATCAAGCTACAGTGACACTAATATATGATTGTGTTCAGTACCTGCTCTGCAGTAAATCAATGAGCTGTTTAAAGTTTTGATGATGCTTTTGTTTTCTGGATTCTTTCTAAATTTTATATTTTTTTTCTTGTAAAATTGTTTAAAATTAATTGTTTGAGGAATACTAAGAAGGTTGATGTCTATCTTTTAAAAAATAAACAAGGAGGAGGGTAGTGAATGACATCTCTGGTCATTAAAGAACTGAGGTATGCATTTAAGGGTTAACAGTTGCATTTTGCGGTGAAAAACTATTACTCATGAATGATGCGGAATGACGTTTTCCCCTTACTAAAAAAAAGTTTTGCTCCAAATACAATTTTGTAATGTGATTCACCTCAAAGCTGATTTCTTTGACAAAAAGTTTATCAAAAAAATCCATATGGGGAAAATGACTAGAAAAAAATACTTGGGCGAGACTAATGCAGTTGCAGTCTATTAATCAATATGGTGTTGTTCCAAAATCTAGTGAGCTCCCTACATAGGTAACATCTACAAATTTAACAATATCTTTAATGGAACACTGCAGATTTCCATATATTAGTTTTTATAGTCAGCAAAACCCCCTCTCTTGCTTTCTTTTCTGCTTTGTTCTTGTTCAGACCTGCTTTCCAGATGATCAGAATATCTCTGCAGGTTTCAACCATCCTTAACGGTCCACAATAAAGTGTTTACTCAGTGAGTAACTCTGGTTTTGACAGACTTATTAGACTAAGGCTGACATTTACATTCAAAACCCTTGTCATCAGTAATCAGCAAAAGCAGAAACAGATATTTCAGCAAAGTGGCATATCAAACCTAGAAAAAAAGAGTGCCATCTCCACTTGATCAACTTTTACATTAAAGCAGATGAAGTGTGTGGGATGTGCTGTGGTTTTCATTTCTAAAGACCATTGTTTCAGTCTCAGTCACAGATACAATCAGCAACACTTCAGGAACCTCAGGAATTTGCTCGGAGGCTAATAAGAAATCCTATGGAAATTGTTATCTCATAAATGTGTTTATAGGCACAAAAGGCTAAAAAAAAGTAAAATGTTGCAAAAGGGGGGCAATGCAGAACCATTTTTAGTTCCCCAAAGAACCTTTCAGTGAACAGCTATGTCCGACACACACACAAACAAAAGTCTGTACTGAACTGTAATGGGCAACATCGTGATATGACAACAAAAAACAGGTATACTTGAGCATTCTGTCCTTTTTAGGGTCTCATCTTCCTGTTTTTGGTTTGTTTACATGTCTTTGGTCCGCGTTGTGTTCAGAGACTCATCTTTTCAGTGGTCTGCGTACCAGGGTTCAAATGGCAGTGTTCACACCTATTCATATGAACCGCACTTACAGAGCAATCGCACCAGGGTTTGTTTTAATCTAACCAAACATGCCAAGTGTGAACACACCCTAAATATATACATGTAATGTTTGTGCAAAAGAGCAGGAAAAACCCTCACAAACAGGTAACCTCAGCAGAGCAGGCTCGGTAATCGGTGTGTTTGCTCACCTATTAGGTCTCTCATCAGATGTATGAGGAGCCTGGGTCACACACTCTCAGGAGAGTCTTTCACTGATGGAGAGAGAGAGAGAGAGAGAGAGAGAGAGAGAGAGAGAGAGAGAGAGAGAGAGAGAGAGAGAGAGAGAGAGGGTATGCTCATACACAGTTCACATGAAATGTACCTCAGACTCACTAAGATTTCCGTCAAGGTAAAACTAAGAAAAGACTAAAATAACACTTCATTATCACAAAAATAATATGTTTTTCACTTAAATATACCTACCTAGTTTTCTCACAGCCTATACGATACAGAAGCACTGTACAAACAGAATACATTTCACATGATTAGTAAAAGTTTGCATTGTGAAATTTGTCAAAATACAGGTGACTGACTATGAAAATGGCAAAGGAAGAAAAAAAGGTGCTTGTGGAAAAGCGTTGGTCTTAATTATTAAAGCTAACATTTGCACAGCAAACATACACGATGTCCGTCCACAAACTCTCCCTTGTGAGGAGTTTTTTTGTTTTGTTTAGCCCTCACTTAAACTTGCTTTGCAATATTTATACACAGATTGCAGTATTTGAACAACTTTAGCCATTAAACGTGCACTGCAGTATGATGCATAGCAAAAGTCAAGTTGGTTATTGCAATGAGGAAAAGTAACATTTTAAAGACAGATACATATGTTCTAATTAGCAGGTCAACATATTGCGACGCCTCTTTGATTTTGAACCTTCAGTTGTCACCAACGCAATACGTCAAATAAAGTTAACATAATGCATTTTCTACACATTTTCCATATGAGCATAATCACATTATGTAGTAAACTTTCACAATTAGGCTATATTTACAACTTACCTAAATATGTTTGGGACCACAATTCATTGTTAACTTCAAAAGCATAGGCTACAGTACAACTTGAAGGACATCCCATTTTAAATGTGACAGCTTAAGCTTGCAACACTGTATTTCAGCAGTAACATCAACAGATAAAACATAAAAGCAAATCTAAAAAAATGAAAACATAACATTACATATTTCAAACTATGGGAGAATCGCTGCGAATAAGCGCATGCGCACTTTAACTGCACGCGACATTAATTCTGCGCAGGTCTCCTCGCGCTTCCCGCTCATCAATCACACACACCGTTCTCTCGGGCCAACGGAGCTGACGGCTTGACACGAGTTGGCCATCGATGCCGCTTCGCATTCCAGGCGTCCGTCGTCTGTACGGATTACTTGCACTGCCTAATATTTCGTGGCACAAGACAGCATTCATACTCGTTCTCCAGCGGTTTATTGGCTTCTCCGTATGATTTATTTGTGTGTGACAACCTCCCTCCCCTGCCTTCTGCTCCCCAAACACGCTTGATATTTGTCTTTGGTTATTAGTTTTCACTCTTAATTTGAATTTTGATTATGTTTTTGCATGAGACTTTCGACCACTAACTCAGCAAGAAAGAACAGGATTCATTAAGAACATGATGAATAAATGATAAACTAAAAAAATAAAAACAAATATGTATTTGCACAAGTTCTTGCTGATTATATGTGAGGAAATATGACTGACATAAAATATTACTGTAGCTGTGCAATACTGTAATCGGGATTGACAGAAGCATGGAACAAAAACACAGTACTGTCATTGAGTAAAGACTTAAATGTGACATGTCTAGTCATTGAACTACTATAGTCTTTAATCAATCAGCAAATTTAGGCTTACAGTTGATTATGGGTGTCAGGGCTGCACAATTGGAAAAATCAACTGATTTAGTATACCCTCACAGAAAACTCTTATAAGGGTACATTTACACGTCAATTATGTAGCTTCTAAAAACAGAAATGTTTTTCCTTTGCGTTTTTCACGTACAAATGACAAACGTTGTCAAACCAATCCAACGCATTCTCATCCTTTATCGTCATATAGAACGCTATATGACAAAACGGCGCTTATACTACACACATGGCATCCGTTATCGTTAATATAACACGCGCTGTGATTGTTAGGTTTAGGTGTGGGGTAGTCTCATATTACGCTAAAGGATTTATTGGATTTATTACGCCTTGGGTTCGCGTGTTATATTAACGATAAAGGGTGCCATGTCCGTAGTATATCGCCATTTTTGCATATAGCGTTCTATATGACGATAAAGGATGAGAGCGGGCTCACCAATCCCTGTTAATGCGATTTTTTAACGCTGTATTTTGCTGCTAGGCCAGTTGTTGGCGATGTCCCTTTGTACAGAAAACCTAAATGTCAATAGACTGAATACATGAATACGCATGACATCACCATTTTCACAAATTCATGTTTTTGTAGTTTTCACATACTTTAGTAGGTAATAATGGCATCATTTTTAAAACCTTGTACTTCGGGTACATTTACACAACAACAATGTTCTAAATACAGACACGTTTTTCTTGTACAGATGACAGTGTTGTTAAAATTATTCCTATTCACATACGCATCCCTGGAAAAGACTAAAACGCTGTATTCTGCTGCCAGGCCAGTAGATGGCGATGTCACTTTGTAAAGAAAAACTATGCACTTATAGACTGAACACGTAATACGCATGCGCATGACTCAAGGGGGTAATCCATCGACCGGAAGTTGAAGCCTCGCAGTAGCTGCCATCTTGTAGCAGAACTTCACCTGCGTTAGCATTCCCATTGACTCCCATTCATTTTGGCGTCACTTTGACAGCGAATTACTTTACATCTGAGGCGTTTGAAGACCCCATTTGTCCTTTATTTATTTCTAAAGAAACACGACAATGTATAAATTGCTCCATTACCTTGTAGCTTATGTTATGGCCCCGTAGAAGCAGTTTTAGTGAAAGTATGCAAACGATTGCGTCACACCCAAGCGACTCTCTGTCGCACAGTAGAGAGATTACCATATGGACAGGAGGAGAAGCTCGCACGCAATCGGTGGAAACGTGGAGGCAAAATGACAAAACAATTAATCAGAATACCTAACAAAATTGTCTCCTTCTCCTAGCTCATGGACAGCTCATGCCACAGCACTAGAAGACAGACGGGTTGCTCTCATCACACCTACGTCTTCAAGCTCTCTTTGAGTCTGCGCGTCAGGGACGGAAGTGAAAAAGAAAATCGCCAAAAAGCGGGCTTCAATCGTCTCAATGGAGTTCCAATGAGATTGCTCTGTCCATTTCTTATACTGTCTATGGCATGACTTCACCATTTTCAAACATTCGCATTTTTGTAGTTTACACGATTATGATAACAGTATCGTTTTCAAAAACGTACATTTTGAAATGCATTTAGATACACACTAAAGGCCTGTTCAAACCGGGACGAATTTTGCACGCATTATTCGCCAACGTTTAACGCCTCGTGACTAAACAAAAGGCGCCAATGTGAGTGTGCACATCGACGCATAAAACGGCACGCATAAAAGCGTCATTTTTAAAAAAAAACCCTCGGGTTCGTTTTTTAGTTTGACGCGCTGCATCAAAAACTATCCGACCAAAGAGATAGACGCTTTTGCTCACATGTTTGACGCTTCTGAAGTTACAGTAAAACACAACTTGGGGGCGCTCAAACACAAAACGGCTCTTGCCGAGCACACATATGCAACGGCGAAGAAGATATACGCCAAGTAGCGTCACCGTCTACACAGCCAGGAAGAAATAAGACCAGGAAGATGCGAGGCAAGATGAATGTAGAGCTGCTGATCTCGTTGGTGTTAGAACATAAAGAACTGAATGACAAACACGCCAGCGACTACAAACATCTTGATCAAATAAAACTGATATGGAGTGGTATTGCAGAGCAAGTTGGCGCCATCTAATGTCAGGGAATGAATTTGCATGTTCACTCGGCTCATCGTCAGCGAAAATCGCATGGGTGTGAACACAAAAAAAACGTGTTAAAAATGCTGACGAATGACGCGCGCTGATATTCGTCCCAGTGCACTGTAAAAAATAACCATGATTTTAACAGTGAAATACTGTAAAAATGCTGCAGTGCACAGTAAAATACCGTTGTACAGTAAAATACCGTTAAATAGCGTACAGTAGAATAACGTTAAATTGACAGTTTTTGAAAGTGAAAAAGAACAAATTCATTGTATAATTTACAGTGAAAAACCGTAAATTGACATTCCCACAATTCCCTGTGTGACACTTCACATTTTATGTATTTTTGTTCAAATAAATATGTTTCCTCATAGTTTTATTGTTTTTTTTTTCTAACTTTTTTCTATGTACATTAGGGATTGATGCTACATTTAATGTTGTTAAATTAATGTTTATTGCATTTTTTTTATTTCATGTGTGTTACCATGATGATGCTTAATGTTTGTGTGAATGACACTGTGCAGCTTCTTTAAATAAACATTGCTTTATACAAGTAGTCACTTGTAATGAGCTGTGATTGCTCATGTAATTCTCATCACTGTTGTGATGTTTGTTGGTTATCAGTGCATTACAATGGTCTAAAACAGATATCAATACGTCAATAAGGTAAATCCACATTTTATCAGAAAATAAAATACGGTTTAATACTGTAAATTTTAATTTAACTTTTAAAATTCACGTTCCTATTGTATTTTTAACGGTAACGTTCTGGCAACCACAGCTGTCGTTTTTTCCCGTAAAATTTACGGTTTATTTTTTACAGTGTGTGTACGGGCCTTAACTGCGTTTTGTTTTTATCCAATGCCATTTTCCCCATTCGTGTCCCCTAAAAAGAGGAAGAAGAAGAAAACTGCTTGAATCCCGTGATCATAAAGGTGAATCAATCTTTACAAGTATCTTTGGACCCAACAACACACTCTCATGGCAATTCATAACAGTTTTACATTTTGGCGAATTCGTACAATCTCATTAGTCTATTATTTTTTTATCTGCTTCATCCCCACTCTCAATTAGGTTTAGGGGTGGTGGACCTTCATGCTTAAAAAAAAAGTTTTAGATATGTTTTTGTACAAATCAAATAAAGAAAGGCCACACAAAATGAACCACCTAGCAACCCTACAGTAGCCAAAACAAACAGTCACCCATCTGACATTAACAATGTGAGACTTGACGCTAAGGGACACAATCGTTGCATCTACAAATGACTTAATGAGGAGATCCAGCTGGCTTACGTTTATGAGCTTCCAAATAAACGTCAGGAAAATTCCCAAAAATGTGTAACGAAGCCCACAATCACATAATCATCCCGAAAAGCCTGTCATGACATCACTAACAGAGCGTGAGTGGGTCTGTCTGATTATGAAGGGATATCGCTAACACATTCCTGAGGGCTGATGGGAGAACAATGCCTATTCTTACTTTCTAAGACATTTTTTTTAAACGTGGACTCTTCCACTTGTATTTATTCATTCAGTCATTAGTCAGTCTTGGCATCCGTAGTGCCTGTTCGCAAAAGCCTTGTTTAGCGCTTGGCACCTGTGCCCAGACATGAGACAGGGCACTGTATGTGAAGTCTTGCGTAACGACCCACAGAGGTAAGTTTACACAGCTCAAATGGCTGAGGAGATACCCAGCTCACAGAATCCGCCCTTATCACAAAACATCTGATAGTACCGAATCAGCGGAGGTGGGTATAAGCCTTCAATGAGGGACAGACCTCACAAGAGATCCTTCTGGAAAAGGAAACCTGCCTGAGCATGGAGAAGGAGAGAGAGCATGTCAGAGCTTTAATGCTTGACTCTTTGTGTTCATGTCGCTCTGGAGATGGCCCTTTGGAGATGCGTCGTTGATCATATTTGGACGGGTTTTATTTGCTTGTCTGCTTAAAATATAGCTCTGAAGAAACTACATTTATGTTCTAAGCAGATGCTCTATTTCCACAACGTCTTCATGAAAGGACTGAAGGCCACTGACAGCAGCGTAAGACTGAACTATAACATGCAGCCAATGGGAACCTAAAGTACATGTGAAACACGTTTAAAACAAGTAAAATCAGCAGTATTTGCATGCAAAGATCATATAGAGTGCAACAGTCAGGATCCGGAAATAACATGTATTTTCTCCATAAAGAAATAAATCTTTAAAGACAGGCCTATTATGAGCTATTTTAACTTTTTTTAAAGAATTGTGTTTAAAGGTACAATACGTAGGATTTTTTGCTACACTAACCTCTTACAATAACAAAGGCGCATATTGATGACGCAAAGCATTAAGCGGAATTATGGATCTTGTCGTCAAACTGATGGATCTTTTATGGGTGAGTGAATACATTGATGTTTTTAACATGACTGTTATAGAGGATGCTCCAGTGGATTGTCCCTGAAATAAGTGTGCCGTAAAGCTCTATTCAGATGGTAAGAGATTTACATATCAGCTAATATCAGAGTTTATAGACACTAGTTGGTGTAATTGCCTTCCAATTTGGAAATGTCTGTGTTTTCTTCTACCACCCAGGAGAAAGTTCCAGGTTGAATTACCTGTTTTTTTTGAAAAACAAAGAGTCATGTGACAATTTAATTTACATCTTTGAGTTTACATGGAATCGTTATATACAGTACCGGTCAAAAGTTTAGGGTCGGTAAGATTTTTTATGTTTTTAAAAGAAGTCTCTTCTGCTCACCAAGGCTGCAATTTTTTGATAAAAATACACAAAAAACACAGTAATATTGTGAAATATTATGACAATTTAAAATTACTTTTTTTATGTTAATATATATCAAAATGTAATTTATTCCTCTGAAAAAAAGCTGAATTTTCAGCATCATTACTCCAGTCTTCAGTGTCACATGATCTTTCACAAATCACTCTAATATGATGATTTTATGCTTCAAAAACATGCATGTTTATTATCCATGTTGAAAACAGTTTTTTACATTTTTATTTCAGGATTCTTTGATGAATAGAAAGTTCCAACCACACAGTTTGCGAATATTAGTTGTACCTATGGTTTGGGAGACGTCAAAATCGTTGAACTTTGTTAGTAACGACAGAACTTTCGATCATATTTGGCTAACGATGCTTTTGGGAAAAACACACCAGTAGTTAGCCCAAAGCACTTAACCTCAGGTCACTCCCAAGGGGTGAGGTTAGCATATACAGTTAGCATATTGAGCTTATTTCATTTAAATGAATTTGACAGCAACACTCAGTTAAAATGACGCAGTAGACGCTGCTAACACACTATTTAACAGGCATGCCTGCGTGCGCTTACTTTTGTGTCAACAGCATAAAGTCAGATGGGGTCGACGTGCACGGTGAGAAATGTTGCGTGCATGCCTGCAGTTTGCTCTCTGACTGTCAGCGTTAATTGTAGACTGTTATAAGAACTTAATCTTAAACTACAAATAACACCAGCTCTCAATTAATCAACCAAAGTGCTGGCTAACAGCATTAGCTAGCGGACGCTGACGAGGCCATTCGGAGGTTAAAGAGGGGTTTCCACTGCCTGCTGAGGTGACAGGGTTCTGTGGTTGGCTCTGCACACAGTGGACGGCACTGTACTGAGCCCTTAGTGCTCTGCGTCACAAGTGAAGCAGTTGAAAAGAGATGCATTATGGTCAGGTACTTGCCTGTCCTACTGCTGCCCTCCCTCTCTTTTGCTCCTCCACACCACTCGACCATTTTCCCTCACTTGAAATGTTGTCCTGCTCTTCATGAAAGTCCCTCTGACTGCTCAGAGCTGTTTGGCGTCTGGCTGTGGGCAATCAGCACCTCATCATGTCCAGCCACACGTTCAGATGATTTAAGCACCATATCAAATTCTCTCCACCTGCCAAATACCTAAAAATGTATGAACAATAAAAACTTGTTTGAATGCAATTTGGAAATCATTTCTGCAAATCGCTGTTACATAACCGCAAAAAGGCTTGGTCAACTATATTATCTATAATTTGATTATTTTTATTGGTTGGTGAGTAAGTGTTTAGCAGCAAGTCAATAGAAATAAGAAAATAACATCTGGCATCAAATCACAGGTTTAATGTTTGTATGGGAAACCAACCCTATTGATCCATACACTCTTAGAAGAAAAGGTTTTATATAGAACCTTAAAAGGTTCTAAAGCGCTACGTATTTGGAACCCCTAAAATGCAATGAATGTGAATGATCACAAAATTCAAGATATGTGGGTTGAAAATGTAATTAATCAATATCACATGAAGAGTGCAATTTCAGTTTTTATCCTATGATTAAAATGTGATATTAAATTACTACAACAGTTTAATAAACAATAATTTAATTACAACTACAAAATATTGCAGAATAATGTAATATATGAATGAATAATAGCCTTTAAAGAACCTTTGTGCCAAAAGTGTTCTTTCTTGTCATTATTGAACCTTTTTTTAGCATAAAATGTCCTTTGGAGTTGAGCATTGAATCCTATGCTACATATATAGAACCCTTTTTTCTAAGAGTGTATGTTGTGTTTTCATGTTTTTGGGGACTTTGCATAGACATAATGATTTGTATAATGTACAAACTGTATATTCTATTCCCTTACCCTAACACTACCCCTAAACCTACCTATCAATGAAAACTTTCTGCATTTTTACAATTTAAAAAAACATCTCTTTGTATGATTTATAAGCTGTTTTCCTCGCGGGACCAAAAAATGTCCCCACAAGGACAAGGACTTGGATATGCCATTTTGTGGGGACATTTTTCCCCATAACAGGGTTTAACAGGACCACACACAGGTGCAGTGTGCAATATTTAGGAGGATCTTTTGACAGAAATGCAATATAATATACATTGAAATGTGCCGACATGTTTCCACAGTGATCCTGAATGGACAAATACGTTTCGTCACTACATTCTTCTTCGTGCAAAGAGCTAGCTAAAGTCAGTGAATAAAACACTGACACAATGAATAAGTAACAATAATATTCCCAATAACATAGTGTTTTACTGAATAATTAAGTAAACAAATTTTCTATTTATCTTTGTAAAGAAATCTTTTACTTTTTCAAAAAGGGCTGACGATGACATCTTTTCCTGTCGGCGCTGTACATCTGTTGGTTGTAATTCGCAACCTTACCACTAGATGCTGCTAAAAATTACACACTGCACCTTAAAATGTTTTATGGAGACTTTTTATATTGTACAAACTGTATATTCTGTCCCCCGACCCCACCCATAAATCAATTTCTGCATTTTGACTTTTTCAAAACACATATTTTTGTATGATTTATAAGCTGTGTATGCCTAGTGTAAATCAGGCATGAATTTACTGTCGAATCTAGGGGTTTCATACTCGCATTTCTCCCATTAATACTAAGTCATGATATTAGCAAACTAGAATTTTAAATAGGATCACTGTTGATGGAGGACTTTATTCCAGGAACAGGCTTAATCTCTGCCTGGAACAGAGTCCTTACAGGAGTTAAACTCTTGTTCTGTGAAGCAGTGGGTGAGTGTGCAGGCAGGACGGGTGTCTGCAGGTTCTGTTTGCTTTCTGAAGCCTCAGCTCATGCTGTTCGGCCCAATGCATTTGGGATCCACTAAGACTTTAGCTCTATTGCTGAGCATCTCTCATGGTTTTCATACTAAGGTAACGATATTCATACTCTACCCTATAAAATCATGCAAACCGGTTGACATTATTAAATTTAACCCTCTGGTGCTGCTTCGTGTGGTGGTCAAAAATGACCATTCATTACAATGAAATAAATGCACTATATTTTAGTTTGGTAATGTTTTTGTTCAACATTGATTTTTTAAATTATTTCATTAAAATATTAATCTAAAGGATATTTATGGACTAGTTCTAACCCATTTAATCACTTTTTGAGCATAGACCTGAAAATGAAATGAAAACTTAAACTGCCATAAATGCGGAGCACACACTAGGTTTAATCTCTTTTCAAAGAAGACATTGGTAGATTACTGCTGAAGTGAAAAAAAGTTAATAAATAAAAAAAAATTTAAAAAAGGGGAAAAAAGATAAGTTCATTATTATGAAAAAAACAGCATAAAAAAAGCTATTTTTAAACCTAAAAATGAAATACATATTTTGCAAAACATGTTTTAACTCTTAAACTGTTAGCAGAAATCAAAGCATAAATCTAAACAAGTTGTGTTCCAAATTTGAGGTTAAAATCTCAAAAAATTAGCTTTCAGTAAGATTTTGTTTGGGCTCAGAACCAAATGTATCCACTAGATGAAATTCACTTTCTAATCGTTTTCCAATGTATTTTTGTACAAGAACAGTACAAGTGTGACTATTTTTTTCAGGACTATTTAACTTTTCCGAATCATGACTATTATTTTTGTGTGTATTCACTTTGCAAGTACCAAAACCTTTTTCAAGTTTTGTGCCATTCCAGGTGAAAAAAAAAAGTCTCAAAAAGTACAATTATGAGAAACATACAAGAAATCAATGTTGTCAACCAAAACTAAAAAATAAAACTATAGTTTTAAAATAATTTTTGGTAATTGAAATAAAACCAAGTTAAAAAATTTGATTATTTTTGTCTTGGCAACTTACTGATATAAACAAGTTTAAGTTAAAGTACTATGATTAACTGAAAGAGAAATACAAATAAATATAATAAAATATTAAAATTAATAAAAATGACAAAAAGGCATAACAAAATTACTACAACTTACACTAAAATGAAAACTGAAAATATAAAAATAAGCTAATTCAAAATATTAATATATAATAATACTAGTGGAACAATCAAAAGAAAAAGTCATGATTGAAAATGAAGTCACAATTACCTTTACTCTTTGACTTGTGAATGAAGGAGACGGCTGTGGAATGACGGCTATATCAGGGCATGTTTTGTCCTTCTGATGGATGACGCTCCAGCCGCTGTCAATCAAACCTCTCGCCCTGGAGCGGCCTGAGGTCACTGCGTGCAGGTGCTCAAGCCTCAGGCTGGCAAAACTCAGGGGCTTCAGAAAGAAAGAAATGACACACACACACACATGAGTGAAGCCTGAAGCATACTAGAAGACAACTTCAAAAATAGAGAGCCTTGAAGTCCTACCTATTTCCTAAACCCATCCATGAAACTGAAACATGAAATTTGCTTAAGGTCGCATTTAAACCGCATTATCTTTATAATCAACGAAACTTGCCATTTTTTCACCCTCAGGTCATTTTAAACCTGTACGTCTTTCTTTCTTCCATGAAACACAGTGAGAGATGATTTGTCCAAGTTACTTTTTCTTTCAATGAAGGTGACCTGCAGCAGTCAAAAGACATACAAGCATCATGTAAGTATTATGACTACACCTGAGAGACAATCACACACACAATAGACACCAAGGCTGCATCCAAAAATCGCACACTTCCCTACTATTTAGTAGGCAAAAAACAGTATTTGACTAAAGATGTCTGTCCGAATTCACAGTACTCAAAAAGTATGCGGATGACCGACTTCTGGCAAGATTCTGAAGTTTGCAAGCAATGGACACTTTACAATCCCATGAGGCCATGGGAGAGCATGAAGCAATGCTAGTAGGTCACATGATAATGACAACACGGGGAATGTAGTACGTCCATATTTTTTTAGCGGCCTTCTTGGTTGGTATTTTTGTGTCATATCCAGTACTTATTAAAAATAAGTACCTATAAGAGTGCGATTTCGGATGCATCCCAACACTTTTGGTAGCAATGCATTATGGGATTGTCCAAGTAAACTGCATGCACTGGAAAAGAATGATCTTCTTGGTTGGTATTTTTGTGTTATATCAAGTACACATATCTACACATACTTAATTCAAGACAATGTTTGAGAAGAAATATGATTTCAGATATAAATACAGAAAACAAGACTAAATATATTTTGTGTCATTTAGCATCTGTATATTTATTTAAGAATGTTTAGATATTTGTACTAAAAAACAAGACAGAAATAATCCATAATATACTTTTTTTTTTCAAAGTAGTCTAGAAGAATATAAAACCCTACACACTGACTATTATGCTACTTCTGAGACACGGATATAGTTGAACCCAGGTGTGGGAGTTTTATTAGATCAGAAAGACACTGGCAAGTATGGGAACAATCAGATGAGTTAACACAGGTAAGAAACAGTCCTACATAAATCACTTCTCTTTATATCTTCAGGCAAAAAGAAACACAGGTAAATCCTCTGTGGAGCAAAAGGTCAGTATAGTAGCCTATCATACTTCAAGGCCAGACAACAGAAGACTTGTGACGGAGCAGTACACACACACACACACACACACACACACACACCGTACGGTGAGAACATGCAGGTCAGAGTCCAGAGGGTACATGTGACACCGACATATGTCCTAAAATACATCCTGGTTGCACTTTATTTCGATAGTCCACTTTAGACATTCTATCTATAAGTAACTACATGTCAACTAACTCTCATTATTGTATTAGTAGACTGTTAGGTTAGGGTTGGGTTAGTAGAATAATTTGACATGTAGTTGCAAAGTTACTTATAGTCAGTAGAATTTCTGTTGGAGAGCATCACAATAAAGTGTTAGTATATTAAATGGATAGTTCACTTTGAAATTAATTTTTGATATGTTTTAGCTTACCTCAAGGGCATCCAGGATGAAGGTGTCTTTGTTTCCACAATATTTTCAATTTTGATATTTTTAGGTCAAACCGTTCTTGTCTATCAGTCATATAATGGAGGTCTATGGTCACCACCTCAAAGAGCATGCATAGAGAAGTCCAAATTAAACATGATTTAATGACTCGTCAATGTAAGTACACATTTATGGCCTAAGACACGAAATGAGCGCTTTGTGTGAGAAACCGAAAACAGTATTTATATCGTTTTTACCTCTTGTAACCACAGCCACGTCCAAGTGATCAGCGCCGGAAGTGATCTCTCGTGCTTGTACGTCACTCATTGTTTACACAGAGATTTCAGAAGTGTTACCCTTCACTGTGAAGATCCAAACATATTTAGATATACAGGAAATTGCAATGGAAGATGATTTCGATATATATCAACAAACGTTGATTTTTTTTCGCAACCGTGCAAGAGATCACTTCCGGCGCTTGTGCAGACCGAAGCGTCCACACCCTCTGATCACTTGGACGGGACAGTGATTACAAGAGGTAAAAACGACATAAATACTGTTCATTTTCTCACAAAAACGCTCGTTTCGTGTCTTAGGCCATCAATGTGTACTTACATTTACGAGTCATTAAATCATGTTTAATCTGGACTTCTCTGTGCATGCTCTTTGAGGTGGTGACCATAGACCTCCATTATATGACTGACAGACAAGAACGGTTTGACCTAAAAATATCAAAATTGAAACTACTGCGGAAACAAAGACACCTACATCTTGGATGACCTTGAGGTAAGATAAACCATAACAAAAATTAATTTCAAAGTGAACTATCCCTTTAAGCAGACAGTCTACTAATACTCTAATGACTGCTAGTTGATATGTTGTTGCAAAGTTACTTAGAATGTCTAATGTGGATTATCGAAACAAAGCATTACTATACGTCTCTTGCAAATCTTGCATTTTCCTCTATATTCTTGCAATGCCCTATTTAATGTAAAATGAATGGATTTATGCATTATAGGCTCCTTTATTCGATGGTTTACTTTTACATTAGGTTGCTGTAAATCAGTCTATCCGTCCATCTCCTGGCTCTGTTATTGGAGATGGCTGCAAGTCAAACTTTCCTGAGCAGTGTGGTCACTTGTGGGATACTCCATCATTAAAAAACAGATTAACATTAATTTGCTGACTGTTTTACTGACGGCAACGTGAGGAATTCAACTTGGCCCAACACTTTACACGTTCTTAAAGCACTCCAGCTCTCTCCGCTCCTGGAGAAAGAGTGCTTCTCTTTTAGCAGAGACCCTGTGTCTGAATACAAGCCACTGGAGGTTGGTCTGGATAACTCGCTCTTGAATGGACCTTGACGTTTTTATACTCACCCTTAAAACATAATCTCCCCGAGCAGAATGAAGTCTTTCAGGTAGAACGCTTCTGTCCGCTGCATGCAGACATCTATCCTCTTGAGTTATACGACAGTCCCATGAAATGAACGAGTGTAAGAACAGATGAGTAAACCTATAAATAACAAGTAAATACATAAATAAAAAGATGAGCGTCACAGCGTCTGTGGAACTGTATGTTTCTTGAGCATATTCGAAATATCATGTGACACTAAAGACTGGAGTAAAAATGCAAAAAATAAAAATAAATCAGCTTTGACATCACAGGAATAATTTATATTACAAAACAGTTATTTTTAATTGTAATTATATTGAAATATTACTGCATTTTTGATCAAATAAATGGAGCTTTGCTGAGCATAAGACCTCTTAAGTCTAGTCACCTTTATTTATAAAGCGCTTTTACAATACAGATTGATAACAGGAAAAGAATGCAACAAAGTTTGTTTTAGCTGTACAGAAGATGTAGAAGAAAATAGTGTCATAGTCCAGCGTAAGTAAGTTCATTATTTAAGTTAGTTTATCAATACAGCCACTTTGGAGAAAACAGTGTCATCGTCCAGTTCAGTTCAGCTCTCATATGCTGTCAATGCAGGCAGATCAATAATCAATAATATTGTTTAATATAAAGGAGTAGTTCACTTTAATTTATTCACCCCTATGTCATCCAAGATATCCAAGTCATTCTTTCTTCAGTCGAAAAGAAATTTAGGTTTTTGATGGATTTTCTCCATATAATGGACTTCAATGGTCCAAAAGACAGTTTCAGTGCAAACTGTTCAAAAGGACTTTAAACGATTCCAGACGAATAAGGGTCTTATCAGGCAAAACGATCGCTCATTTAAAAAATAAATAACAAAGTTTAAGTTTTATAGTTCGAACTACAAGTTTCCTGTTCTAACTCGTTCATCAAAATGAAAAAATCTTTTTCCGTGTCAATTCGTTCAATTCGTTTGTTGAATGAACCAAATGACTCGAAAAAAGATTTGTGCATTTTGATGAACGAGTCACACAGAACAGAGCAAGGCGACCATTTGAGCTTATAAAACTTAAACTTTGTTAATTTTTTTTAAATATGAGCGATCGTTTCGCTTATAAGACCCTTATTCATCGTCTGGAATCGTTTAAAGGACCTTGAACGGTTTGGTTCCCATTGATGTCCATTATATGGAGAAAAATGCTGGAATGTTTTCATCAAAAACCTTGATTTCTTTTCGACTGAAAAAAGAAAGACATGGATATCTTGGATGACATGGAGGTGAGTAAATTATTAGCATAAGTTTTTTTAAAAGTGAACTACTCCTTTAAGTGTCCCCAACTAAGCAAAAGTCAAAGACGACAGTGGCAAGGTACCAAAACTCCATCAGGTGACAGAATATGACCTTGGAAGAAACCAGGATCTGTACATGTACTATAAAGTTAGGGTTACTTACTTGTAATTATACATCATTTACTGTTATTACTATTGTAAGTACATGTTGTAAAGTGTAACTACACCACCTTAAAATAAAGTGTTAACATCATATACCACACATCATTGGTTCTTATGTCATGTGGACCAAATGAGATGCTGCAAGATTGAGCTATACACAAGTGCAAATGAAATTTTGATGGAAGTGTTAATGCTTGATTTTTCCTAAAGTTTCAGAGGACTTGGAACATGTCAAATGCACTATATTTATGAGACTTTAATGATGTTTTTTTTTGTAGCTTGCTTTCCTTGGTCACTTTCATATGAAAAAGAGCCGACATTCTGTCTAAATCTCCTTTTGTCTTTCATTAAAGAAAGAAAGTCATGCGGGTTTGGAACAACATGAGGGCGATTAAATGCTGACAGACTTTCATCTACTCCAACAATGCTGATACGGTGTACTGTATATATATAGTAATCGAATAAAAGCCCCACATACCCTCTTAAAAGATAAACTAAGGGGAAATAACATATTACCAGCCGAGGAACATGTTCGGACATGCTCCACACACAGAAACACGTGGTTTATACATTAACAATCTGCAATGCACATTGCGTTGATGCCCTTGGCTTGTGTAGACATCTCATTGACATATCAGAGATGCTTGGCTTTGTTCATGCTCAGATGTGGTTTACAACAAAGAGGATTGTGGGTAATGCCGGGCCTAACCACAGGAACGGATGGACAGGTTTACTCTATGGGACGCCTTCCTTTTCACTGCATGACACTTACAGCACTAATAAAACCAGACAAATCGCCTCCACATGAGAGTAACATAACATAAGAGTAAATATACTTCTCATCTCTGTGGAAATTTTTACGGTGGAAAAGGCCGGCATTTAAGGTTTTGCCCTTTTAATATTAAATTGGACATTTAAAGGCAACATGAAATCAAAATGACTTTCTTAATAAAAGAAAATGTTACACCGCCTCTGAACGACTTCTCAAACCCTCTCAAATGTCAGATTAAGGAGGTTAAATTGTCTGCAATAGAGTGCTGCAGTCACCCTGAAGACTGATACAATGAAGTGGTTCCCTCTGGATTTTCCAACATAATGAGGTTTTTCAATTTATGAGTAAAATACGGTCTGTGGTAAACATAACTTGACAATACTTGGAATTTCTCGAGGGAACTATTGGCAAATTAGTCTTCCAGGTTTGGCGTCATCCCTGCACCAACTGGAATAATGTGCACAATAAAATCAGGAATGCATTTTCATGTTGACTATCAAACCATTGTGTATATTTTTTTGTGGATATACTCTACCATTCAAAGGTTTGTGGTTGATGAGAAGTCTTGTATGCTCAACAAGGTTGTATTTATTAGATCAAAAATAAACAGTATTATTCGAATTTTAAAAAGTGTTTTTTATTTGAATCTATTTTAAAATGCAATTTATTCTTGTGATGCAAAGCTGAATTTTCAGCATCATTAGTCTTCAGTGTCAGCACGATCATTCTATGCTGATTTCTTATCATTTTCAATGTTGGAAAGACACGTGCTGCTGGGTATTTTTGTGGAAACTCGTGATGCTTTTTTAGGATTCTTTCAGGGTAAATTCTAAACAACAGCATTTATTTTAAATAGATTTTTTTTTAAATGAAAAGTATTTATAGTCAGTTTTGATCCATTTATTTTTTAAATTATTTGATAGATGGTTTTATATTTTCATTCCTTTTTCAAGTGTGCTTTTAATTCACTTTCAATGCATTTAATAAATAGGTAAACTGAAAGAAAGATGTGCTGTAGTGTGTAAAGAAGTGATTTTCGGTGGGAAAGTGTTTGTGTGAGTCTCTCAGAGGTGCTGAAGGGATACGAGAATGTTTTTAGGTAAAGAGAAAATCTTCTTTGATGTCTGAAATCCCATATCTGTGGTTTTGTTGGTGAATAAAGCTTAGAGACTCAATCAGACAACCAGCATGGGAAACCCCTCATGACAGGAGACCATACACACACACACACACACGTGCATATACTCCCACACACATAACAATAACTGTATACATATTTATACAAATACTCTTTCTTTCTTTCTTTCTTTCTTTCTTTCTTTCAAATAATTAGCATTAAGAATACCATTGGTAACTATGTTTTGATCATTGTTTTAGTTGGGCTCTTAATCAACTTTACCACTGCATTAGTGTTCATTTAACACTCTGCTCAGAGCTTAATTGGGTCACTTAAAATAACTTATTCCATGATATTGAAGTTACATGAACAAATTATGTTTGTTTGACGTCACCCAGTTATGTGGAACCTGTTAACATAAAAAAGTTAATTAAAGCCAATATATAATTTATTTGAGTGTATACAGTTGATGGGCCCAATTGACTAGTATGGGAGGAAAATACTATGGAAGTCAATGGGGCCTATGAACCGTTTGGTTAAAGACATTCTTCAAAATATCTTTAATATCTTTTTCTTTTGGGTTACAGTAAATGCATATTTTCAGAAGAACAATCCGCACTATACGCCCAAATAAAACTCCATTAAAAACAAAGCACACACATCCAGGAAAATACCTTGTGCATGAAATCAGATGCTGGTGGCTTGAAGGCCGTAAGGCTTGCCAACATGTTTGTTTTCTTGTGTTCATCACTCACTGTGTCCTGACTCCTGACTCCTGTTTACCTTTCACTTCCACTGCTGCAGTTCCTGTTGTTTGTGACCTGTCCTTTATTGCCTCACAAATACAGGTACACCTTATCACCGAACGCTCCTCTCTTTTCCGATCCCTTAAAGCTCTGAGAGGCATCTCTGTCTGTCGCCATGGTTGTGTTTGGAGGTCTTTGTGTCTCATCTGGACGGTTGCATTCATGATGAGAGAGAAAACAATGGGAAAAAAGACATGGAAAAATTTAGTAACATATTGAAGATAAAAGCATTGCATTAAGGAGCAGAGATGAAAACAGAATTGTTATCAAGATCAGCAACTTAAAAGAACATTGCTGTGCAACACGCCATGAGCAAAATCTTTAGGCGTCATTCGTTTTCACTCCTATGGCAAGCCATTTTAGCTTAAAATGTTCCTAGCATTACTTGTTGTAATTGCATTATTACTTGTAAGAGAGCTCTACAATTCAAAACAATTATGATTAGAGAGCTCTCTAATTCAATTATTAGTAATTCCCATTAGTATGGAAGCGTGTTTCTGCCACAGAAGAAAAAATAAAAAAGGTATTATGACTTTTTATCTCACAATTCAGACTTCTTTTCTTTCTGTATGTCTCCATTGACTTCCATTTATTTTTAAGAGCTCTGCAATCAGTCACAACTGAACTAGAAAGCTCTCTAATTTTATTCTTACTAGCTGATGACAAAAATGTTCTTCATCAGTTTTTTGTCTTGTTTTCAAATACAAAATCTGAGCATTTTTGTTTACTTGAGAAGCAAAATTACTTTGAAAAATGTATCAAAATTATGTGAATTTATGCCTAAAACAAGAAAAAACTAAAATTTAATTCAAAGGGAAACCCACTCTTAGAAAAAAGGGTTCTATATGTATAGCATAGGGTTCTTTACTCAACTGCAAAGGACCTTTTATGCAAAAAAAATGATGATAATGACAAGAAAGAACCCTTTTGGCACAAAAGGTTCTTAATAGGCTATTATTCATTCATATATTACATTATTCTGCAACATTTTGTAGTTGTAATTCAATTATTGCATTAAACTGTTGTAGTAACTTAATATCATAATTTTAATCATGCTGATTTTTAAAGGATAATAACTGAAATGTCACTCTTCAAGTTATATTAATTAATGACATTTTTAAACCCCCATATCTTGAATTTTGTGATTTTTGTGCCTTTTAGGGGTTCCAAATACGTAGCACTTCAGAACCTTTTAAGGTTCCAAATAGAACCTTTTCTTCTAAGAGTGTAGATTATTTCTCTAACTCCACTTGCAGATATTTTTTCTTGTGTTAAAGCTGCAATACCTAGAGTTGTATGCCGCTAGAGGGCGCTACATTCAAAACAACAACAACGACGTGGAGGAACGCGGAATGATGGGAACTGTTGTTTTCAACCCCACCGTGGATAAATCAGTCAGATGGGATTCGAAAATTAGTTGTCATGGGTGAGGTAAAGTTCAGATTTCTATAAATGTTGCGTTTAATGACATGCTTGTTTTTCATTAAACTGAAATAGCCGCAAAAAAAGTCAGGTTTAAAAGTAAATTAGTTATCACAGATGTTACTGTACGAGTCACTGGACGAAGCTATGGTGGAGAGAGGTTTTGAAGTCAAATCGTTGCTAATGGACTTCGCCCTATGCTACAATATGCATTTCGTTTTGCATTCATTTACAGAAATCAGCTGCTTGAATGACAATTACTGATGTTATTAGATTTTTCAGGTGAGATTCTCAATTCATTCAGTTAACGGATGCTCTGAGGTAAAGTTTTCAGACTGCAGACTCAGCAACGATTGTATTTAATTGTACAGTACAATCATAACATAGAACAGACATTATCTTCCTTTCATGTCATTAAACATAACAATATTGCTGGCCATTTACTGATGAGAAAGTGCGCGTCCGGTGTGCGATACTGGAGTTGTTCTAGACGTGGCGCGGCTGTTCTCGTCCAATGTGAGACCCCTTTACAGCCAACAGTTCACATTCCGAGAATAATTGAAAAGAATAATTGTGCACCAAGCAGCGGAAACAAGCTGCTGTTTGTTGCTTGATAGATGCTAACGCACAACTACAACTTCCGCATTTGTCCAGGACTACACGTAGTGCGAGCGGAAACCGAGGTAACGTGGATATGACGCGAATTGACTGGCGACTCCCAGCTCACCCCTGCTCACACGCCCTGTTTCCTTGGTTAAAATCTCAATTTTCTCGCGATTTAAACATTGTTTGAAACATTTGGAATATTGTAAGTTATCATCTTAACTAAATATATAACACTGGCCTTGTGATTTTGGGATATTTTAATGCAAAAAATCTTAGGTATTCCACCTTTAACTTGATTCTGATCATTTTTAGAATCTCAAGTAATATCTTAATTTAAGAATGTTCACATATTTGTACTGGAAAAGGAGACAAAAATTCTGAGAAAGAACATCCTTTTTTTGCATTAGCAAAGCAGCTCACAGGGTTTTGCAACAGAGCTTGTGTGTTTGTTTACATGACATTACATCAGAATGAAGCTATTTATTTATTTTTACACCCTCACTGGTATGCATAGAGAAGGACGAGGACACTGCGGGATCAAAACCATCATGACATCACTATATGGAAGTGCTTTGAAGGGAATAAGGGCACAGGGACCTCCTGAGAGGACAATGTTAGCATTATTACGTCCACTGGACCTGTATCATTCAAGATTCAAGGCAAGACAAGATAAGCATCACTTTCCTCTTACACACTGGTTTACAGTCCGAAACCTCCGATTCCACGCTGGATCAAAGCTAACGGCTGAGACACTCACACTCACTGGACCCTCACAGCACTGCAGCATAACATTTCCCTCAGCCAACATCACACACGCGCCACCCATGAGAGTTCCATATTTCATATTTTTCATATTTGCAACAATTGTTTTGATTTTGGCCGTAAGCTGTTCACATTCATTATTACTGTAATTTATGTGCTTTGAGACATGAGTTAGTTTAACACCACGGCTCTCATCTTGTGACGCTTTATGGACTGCGTTCATGTGTTTTGAAAGAGACGTGGCTTTGGAGACGCTCTAAGGGAGGGTGTGATCTTATGCTTTCAAAGCTAACTTGCTATTGCTATAGCTTCTCTGAAATTGCCTACCCTACCTTTAACATGACACTCTGTGTAAGAGTAAATTTCATGAAACCTGTCAATAACATGTCCTCATCATATTTTACTCCAAAATGAATAGAAAGTCTCATTCTTATTACTCTGTAATGCAATATCTAACGTTATATGTAAGCAATAAGATACAGAGGCTGTGCTGTATCGTGAATAAGCGTTGACGGCTCCAGGCGCGGAGTGCCTGCAACCCCTTGAGCCGTTACTTATTCACGATACAGCACTTGCCTAAAGTATCTTATTGCTTTTATAAAACGGGTGCCACATAATATTTAAGTAAAAAACAATGTTAGTGCAACTTTCTTGAAGTAAAATCACTAAAAGCCTACCTTCCGCTGGAAAAAATAGTCCCAGAGTGTGAACAGCAACAACGTTCCAATGTGAAAAATGCATGAAAGCTCCAATTAAAAACAACATAGAACCGCAGTGTTGCGCAGCGATCAATAGAACCGTTGGGTGAAGCGGGTCAGTAGCCGTGTTTTATCGTGAATAAAGCACAGCTCTTGACCAATCAGAATCAAGGATTCGAACTAACCGTTTTATAAATTGATTTAAAATGTAGCCAACAAAATCATTGTGTACTGTAAAGCAGTTTAAAAATACTATATCTAATGAAAATCACCATTGAGAAACATAAGAATTATTATAAAATGAGTTAATAATAAAAAAAGATAATGTTCCTTATAAAACAAGAAAATGGTATCAATAGGGTGTCGTGTGATCATGTTTTAGTGAGATTCACACAGGGGTCAAATACAGCACTTAATGCTTGTGTTATAGCGCCACCAGCTGGTAACATCACATCTCTTCTTTGTAACACAGGACAGTGTCTCCTGTGGGAAGTTTATGTAAAACACAATAGCAGGTATAATAGAGTCATTGTCTCACATAAGGTTCTGTTTCTGTTTGACTTCGGCAATGTCACTGTAAGGACGGAATCTCACAAAAGACATCTCTAGGTCATGTTATGTTCCGATTTTGCGGTAAATTTTGACCCGGAAACTAAGGATTTGTTTCATTTGTTTTGATGCTTGCCTCAAAAACCTAATCAAACCATCTCATAGTTTTTTTAACATTGATAAAACGTATTTAGGCTAATCTTGATCAGATTTTGCATGGTTTACTCAAAGGTCTGTTTGTTGTATTTATTTTTGTATCTCTCCCTGTATCTCACTTCCTCTCCCACATCTTGTGGCTGACAGAGGTAAACTTATGCTAGCTGTAAGACAGTGTGGTATAGGCTAGTCTGACTTTACCTCAAAGCGTCACTGCCAGTGATGAGGGATCGAACCCTGATGCTATCTTGCCCTGTTCTCATCAACACACGTTTCCTGTGAGACCTACATCACAAAAAAATGCACATGGATTCCAGATACTCTCAACTTAGATCTGCTTGATGCATAGCATGTTCAACATAAAATTAAAAAACATCTAAATATAAATGATTTTTTAGCTTGAGCTTTTGAAAAGGATTTATGCAAACTGATTCACCGTAGGCTACTAAGCCTAAATGTCGAAAAACCTCGATAATTGCTTGCCAATGCCAATGCTGATCATTTTGAGGTTTTCTGTAGGCCAGTCATTGTACGCAAGAGGGCGCTAGTGGCTAATTGTTCAAACCAAGATGGATTTCTTTATTGTGCATGAAGTACATAGATAAAAGTTCCAAACACATAAGAAAATGCGGATTAAAAATATGACTATTTATATGTTTTAAATTGGTGTTTGATCAAAAAAATCAGTCCTTGTGTAGGCTATTCATATTTTTGTTTTAAGACAGAGCATTAAGGTCTTAAAAAAAGTTCACACAAAAATGAAAATTATTTCTTCTGTTGAACACAAAAGAAGATATTTTGAAAAATGTCGAGTAGGCCCCATTGACTTCCATAGTATAGAAGAAAACAAAATACTAGGGAAGTCAATGGCTATTTAACTGTCTGGTGTTTGGTTTGTGTGTGTGTCTGTGTGTTCAGCAGAAGAGAGAAATGCATACAGGTTTGGAACAACCTGAGGGTGAGTAAATGATGACAGAATTTTTATTTTTGGGGGAACTATCCCTCTTAAAAGAAATGTATACGTGACCGCCAACGATTTTACAAATCCTACGATGTATTGAATATTAATTTGTTCACTTTTTTCTTTTTCTTAATTAACTGCTTCGAGAATTTGATCACGTAACCTCATTAAGAATAATATCCGAGACATTTACCAAAGAAGGATTGGCAAATTCACTCAACTGGCTGCGTCCGCCAATCAGCCAGCGAGGGGCGGGGTTTCCACGGTCAGCGCGAAAGTGGGCGGGGTTTCTTTGCACACCGCCCCGTGCAGGTACCTACTGTACACACAGTCACATGCGTTTCGTCCAAACACATTAGTTGTTTCACACTGGGACGCACATTGGACAAGCTCAGTCACGTAGCGGATCTCATTATTTCCCTCGCCTCTCTGGATATGTCTAAACAGCACGTCTGATAATGTTGGGGAGAAAAACACCTGGATCAGGTGTGCTGACCGCAGCTGCAGGAGTGGACCGGGGACGGACAGGAGAGAGGCTGCACGCAGCGCTGGCCGGACTGCAGGAGCTGCATCTCCTCCGGGACAAACAGAGTGCCACAGTGCGCTGGGCTCTGACCCTGAACAGAGAAGAGTCCGATACATCAAAACATGAGAACGTGAGCACAGAAGAGCTGAGACTGGAGGCAACACTTACTCTGCTAAAACAACAGCTGGTAAGACATCTTATTAAAGACAACATGAAAGTATGTGATTCATTTTGATCACAATTTGTATATAGTGGGTAACTACGGAGTAAAAAATAAGTTATAACAGGCAATTGCGGGCAACATAATGTAAGCTATGCACGTATAAATACTTTTCATGTGATAATGCTAATAAAAAAAAACACTAAAATTGGACTTTGGGTTTGGGATTTCCAGCTGGCGAAACATGACATGTTTAGTTTTAAACCTTTTAATATAAAAACAATCAATAATCGGCAATGCATAAAATGCTTCATCAATTATCTGTATTATACTTTAACAGCTTTTATTTGGCTTATGTTTGTCAAAGCTCATCTTAGAGAAGCAAACTGGATTAAACGGCTATTGTTGTCTAGTCCATTCTAGTCATATGACTGTTTACATCAGCCAAGAAAAATGTAAAAAAAAAAAAAAAAAACCATTAACTGCCCGTTGAAACCCCTTTAGACATATATTTTAGTAACTAAATATGTGATATCTGATGTGATCATTTTGGATGAATATGTAGATAGATCTACCAGATGTTTTCTGTGATTAGGCTGTCCTTTTACATTATTTTTTGTATTTTCTTGCAGCAAATGAGAATCTTTGCATAAAGCCTACATTCCTGTGTGCTTTTACTGTCAGGAGGGATTAATTTGTGTATTTTGTGCATGGTTTGGCATAGGCTTGATGACTGAATCCAGTGCTGAATCACAAGCTCAGCTGGGGGTCATAGTGAGGGGTCATAAATCAAGGGCTCTGAAGGGGCCAGTCCGTTTCTGATGATTAACCCAATTTAATGAGAATGGCTACAGAGGAACTGTGGCTCAGTTGGCGACACAGATTTGACCCCACAGCCGATGCATGTCTGAATGTTTTGGACTTTTGTTGAACCCTTCTAATACTCGTGACTGTGGTCTATAGACATAAGAGACTGGCATTAGTGCTCTTACACCATTTAAATAAATTGTGATATTTTTTTTTTCACAACGCACAGGAAAATTGCACAGTTGATATCATGCAATAAGTGCTCTGCCAGATTATGATATTCTGTTTGTAAATCCACTCCCTAAAATGAACAGAAAACTTAACAAATTTTCAGAAATGTATATATATTTTAAAAGTCATGGAAATATTTATAGTGAATTAAATCGTTTAGCTCTGAATTATTTCATCAGCCTATGAATTGCTTATTGTGAACACTCTTAAAAGAAAAGATTCATTAGTCAAATTTCTAGGAACCCTGAGAAAACATCTGGCGGATCTGACTTCATATTTATCCAAATGTCAGTTCCCAGATGCAACAAACCCTCTTAAGTTAAGAAAACCCTTAGTAATAACATTTAGGGTATTATTATCACTAAGGATTTTCTGAATTTAAGCGGTTGCATTATCCACACAACTATAGTTTACGGTTATACCCTCAGATAAAATTGGATTAGTGTTCCTCATTGTTCTCCTTCACTAACTGGCAAGTACAAAGACGATAGATTAAAGTATGTGTTTTCAGAGTTTGGCAAAGGTGTGACCCTTTACTTCGCAAAGACAGTCAACCATTATAGATGTTCTGTATTTGGCATGTCATTTCCTCTTGGACCTATACATTTGGTTTACACAATTGTTTGTGCTCCTCTGCAGGAGAGAGTTTAGTAATCTTACAGCACTTCCCCCAGGCTACCCTTTATCCTTGCCTAGTTAATAGTCAACCGCTCTCCTTTTTTATTTGCTTCCTTCTGTTTTTTTTTCTCCTCTTGTCTACATCGTATAACAGCAGGAGTCATATCAGCCTTTAAATGTCTAGAAGCATCAAGTTTTCAATGTTCTTCTGTGGTTACTTTGGAATGAGTATGAATAGTAGCTTAACAAAGAACAATAGTTTTGTTTTTTTACACTTAACTGTTCTCAAACTTACATATTTGTTGAATTTATATACAACTCTGCTTATGTGGTTCATAAATGTGCTTAAATTACTTGATGTATCAGATCTTGTATGTAATCTTGAATGATATGTGATGTATTTGCAGTTGCAGTCAGGTTGCAGTTGTGTTGCATGTTGAGACTGATATATGTGATTGTGTGTTGTACCTGCAGACACGTCTACGCAGACAGGATGTGGGATTGAAGACTCATCTCCAGCAGCTAGACCAACAGATCAATGAGCTGAAACTGGATGTGTGTAAAGCATCAACTGAACACCTAGAGAGTGACAGCAGACCCAGTTCAGGTGACTAAACACATCCATTCCTTTTTCATTTGAAAGTGAAGAGTGTAATTTCTCTTCCATTCTCTTCCAAAGCTTGCCATTTAAAGACACACCAGCTTCCAACTTTTCATTTCAGACCTAAATGACAACATCAAGCATTTTTTGGTACTCTGCATTGCATCTAATAATGCTAATTTCTACTTCCAGGGTTCTACGAGCTCAGTGATGGTGGTTCAGGCTCACTGTCCAACTCTTGCACCTCTGTTTACAGCGAGAGTCTCTCCTCTTCATCTCAAACCAGTCTGCTTCCACTTCTCTCCAACTCATATGTGCCACATGGCCGTAATGGTTCTAGACAGACTGGTGTGTCTCGACGTTGTTCTGCTGATGAGAGCACTGGCCAGTCTGATGCACCGCGTTCAGGAGTGAAGCTCGGTAGCAGTTGTATACGAACAGCAACCGCTCGAGCAGCAAGGCAAAGACCTGTTTCCACAGGTGAGCATGAAAATGTGTTCTTAGGGTAAAGTGTACAATCGGATACGTTTCTTATTGACGTCACATAGTCATAACCAGCTTAACTTCTAAAATGTAAAGGATCTTGATGCAATCTCTTCTCTTGGGTTCTTCTTTCAGGGATCTCGAACCGAATAATCGCACCTGGTTTTGGCTCCTTCAAATCCACTGATGTGAAGAGCTCTAAACCATGTGTTAGCCTCCAAAACCCCTCAGTAGACCCCAAATACCAGAGTAACCTGGTGTCTAGCAATGGGACAGAAGTGTACTGTTACCCCAGTCCACTGCATGCTGTGGCCTTACAAAGCCCCATTTTCAGTTGCACCGGTGATCAGGGAAGTGCATTAGCACTTGATGGAATGCCTGAAGTGAGTCTTGAAGAGGAAACCCAAAACCCAATGGAAGGGTTCACAAACTCCAGGTCTGCTGGATACATTAACAAGATACTACAGCGAAGCTCCAGTAAGATAAACCTGTTAAACGCCATAAGAAGAAATGATACGGTTAGCAGTACACAGAAGCAAAAACTCAGATCCCAGGAAATGACCTATGGACAGCTCAACGTTCCTCAACTTCTGGGATCCCTTCAACAACTAACAATGCCCTTAGAAAATGCACCGGAGACTGGAAAAACTTCTTCAGCACTAAACAGCAATCAACAACAGAGGAACACACCTGGATTGGAGCCCAATTTCGAAGCAATTGTGGTCCAGGCGTCATGCCATAGCACACACTCAGCACCTTCCATGGATCTCCATAATAATCACTTGCCCATAAGGAATGCTACAGGCAGAGACTGGTGCCGAGTCTGACAATGGACATTCAGAAAAGGGGAGATGGACATTTTCCCAAGGAGTCGTCTATGGTCCCAAAGATAGTAGAGAGGAGATCAAGTTTTACCTTCAGAAGAGAGGACGGTAGAGCTTCTTTTGATGATAAGGATAAGGGTGGTACACCTCCATCAGAGTTTGTCCATGCACAGTTTGTTCCTGCAGGGTCTCAGAGGGTGAAAGTGCGTCAGGCAGACAAGAAAACTAAATCTGTAAAACTGAGAAAGAAGAGCTCAGAAAAATCTTCAAAGAAACAGCAGCAAAAACACTTGTCTCAAAGAGTTCTGCGCCAAACCCCGAGCTGACTTAAAGCAGTCCGGCACATGCAAAGGGAAAGTGACAAATCTGGAAGAGTCCCAGATGAATTATTGCTCCGATTGCAGTTGTAATGGACATTTCAACTCACACCACACCCAAAACAACCCTCACCTTCAACAGAGTCAAACCTCCAAGTCCACAAAGTCCCGTAAAGCCCCTGAACCTGTGCACCTTCCTCTGGATCAAGCCAAAAAGAAACAGAGTTCTCGGAAATGGCCTTCCACTTCTGAGATCCCATTGCCCCCAACTCTCCACACCCAGAGATCCAAGGAAGTCTTGAACTCTCGAAAGGTGTCCATGGTAAGGAGTGTTAGTGCCAGACCTCGCTCAGGTCACTGGGGCTGTCCTCCACGGGCCCTTCCTCACTCGCTCTCCACCTCCTCTTACTTCAGTTACTTAGAATCTAGATATCCCGCTGCGCCAATCTCCAGCCGCTATCCGCCTCGTTGTGAGTCAGAGTTCTCTGAGTATTCTGCCGAGTGTGCGTCGCTCTTTCACTCTACCATCGCAGCAAGCAGTGATGGAGAGATGAGCAACTACACCACGAACCGTTTTGGGGACAGCGAGTCCAGCCAGGGCTCTCAGACCGCCTCAGACTTGGACAGCAGTCTCTCGCTGGATGAGGAGGACCTGTTGGAGGAAGAAGAGGAAGATGAAGGGGGTTTAGTGTGGGCTCAGGCAGCGATGGGGACCACGGCTGAAGGGTTTTCTCTTCAGCAACAGCATCGATTCAGAACCAGCGGCCTGCCGCATCAGAAGCTTCCAGAGCACTGAAGAAGAAGATCCGCCGCTTCAGCCAGCGTCCCTTAAGGTTATGACTTTGGTGTAGCTTCACTCAGGTTTCTGGTGGATTTTCTCAAGGAAACCTTGAGCTTCACCTTGGAACTCACTTGGAGCCCTTTTTACCAATCTGGTCATGGTTCATTTGCACCTGTAATACAAACAACCTGGAGGCTTCAAATCCAATAATGTCACATGTTGTAATTTCCACATCTGATCACTGAGCTCCAGCTAACTTAAACCCAAAACGCTATCACAGCTATCACAAAACTTGAGGTTCAGTCATATTTCGTAACTCAAAAAATTGGGCTTCTCGACAACACCAACATCCTTTGTTGATATGTATAGGAAATGTACACTGTAAATAAGGTCATTGAATATCTTGTAATCAAATGTGAAAACTGATTTTGGTACAAAACTGTACTTTATGTAATTCAATAAAAATCGGTTGCCTTTTCCACGTTAATTTCAGTTTCCATTTACTTTCTTATCCATATTGTCTCTCTTAAAATTATAGCGCAAGTAAAACATATGAAGATAACTCACTCTAAAAAATGCTGGGTTGTTTTAACCCAATTTTGGTCAAATATGGACAAACCCAGCCATTGGGTTACATTTTTAAATTACATTTTTAACCCAATGTTTGAGTTTGTCCATATTTGTCGAGTGCAGTATTAAAGGGATACTCCACTTTTGTTGGAAATGGGATCGATTTTACAACTTCCCAGAGTTAAAAGAGTTGGGATTTACCGTTTTCTAATCCATTCAGCCGATTTTCTGATATTTAGAAGAATATCAGTAACCAGACAGTTTCTGGTCCCATTGTCTTCCATCGTAGGAAAAATAAATACTATGGAAGTCAATGGGACCAGAAACTATCTGGTTACCTGATATTCTTCTAAATATCAGAAAATCGTATGGTTATACCAGATAAGCACTCAATGGTCGGTCTAATATCTGATACTCAACTCAAATATCTGTCCAAGCATTTTATCCATGCAAGATAAGATCCATATACACCAGCCAGGAGGTCTGTTGCTTTCAACTAATCTCTGATTGCAATGGCTTTATCTGAAAAAGGTGAGAGCTTCGAGGCTGCAAGTCTGTTAAGGAGGAGAAAAAATAGTTTAAGCAACAATCAATGAAAGATGAGCATTAAAACCAAGAGAAGAGTAGATGTCAGACATCAAAGAGTTGACAAAATCTCCAAATCTCATTCTTTCACTCGGTCTTAGAATCTCTTAAAATTCCTGTAGTGTCACAGAGGTTGGAATGGGGTTTTTGGTTTCTGAATAGACTGGTGAAGCACAGGTGAAGACCAGATGGTCCTCAGGCCCCTGGATGCGTTTTATCTTTGCTAGTCTGGGTTGAAAGGAGCTTAACTCTCTTAACAGACTCTAGAATGTCATCAACTTTTACTTACAATTTAGTACACTGCTTGGTCTTATCACCATGACAATGCACACACACACACACACACACACACACACACACATATTTTAAGACCGTTTCTGGCTCTGGGAAGGGGATTTATATAAGAATATATAATGTACAGTCCCTGTTAAGCAAGCACTGCAGAAAAAAGTTTATTAACAGATCAACTTTAATCAAGTTCAACTATTAACTTCCTTTGAAATGCAACACTTATGGCACAAAATATTGAAATATGAATGATAGTTCTTGCACAAAAAGTAATTTCTTCTAAGTGCATAGCATCATAAAACCCCCAAATCATGTGAAATAATTGTGATTGTGTCAGACAGAGTTGCATCTGTGTCTGAGAGCATCAAGCAAATCACAAGATTATAGAGAGCAGAGGTCACTCTGTTTTTCTTTGGCGCTGGGTCAAGGCCAGCAAGCCTGACCCTGTGTTTGCATTCACCTTCACCAGCTGTCTAGCTGGATCATCTCACACTCCCTGATGCCTAGTCAACAGGTTAAACATAGAGGTCATGACCACACACTCAAAAACCTTTCTTTCCCAGCTTGGCCTCAAGCCTTGACCTTCCTTCGCTTTTATTTGACTAAATTAATTGCATTGAAATGGCTGCATTTACCCCTTGTATTAAATCACTGCATGAGTTATTACTTGAGAATTAATGTAAAGGTCATGTCAAACCCTTAAACGTTGTTCTTTTATCGGATAAAAGTTAAACGGTTAACAAAACCTGATTGACACATAGATTTTTGTGTATTACTGCAATTTCGCTCTGCATACTTGTTTTGACATCGAAACTGGAGAGTAACGAACCTCAAATTGCTTGCTTCTGACATAAAACAACCATCAAAAGGAGGCTTAATGTAGTAAACGTGGATGAATATCAATAAAACCCCAACAAATGACAACTCTAATGTTAATGAGTATAACCTGGGGATTCCCCACTCTTCTATAGTGTAAAATGAACTCAGAGGATGAGAGAGAAGGGAAGGAGAAATACAAAGGATCAATACACATCAGGAAGAGGCTTGGTAGAGAGAGAGAGAAGCCAGAATAAAGACAGGTGTATGGCATGAAAAACAAACCTAAAGGAAGTTAGACAAGCAGGACAAAAGATGAAGAAACAGACAGACGGCTGGAGTAGTTGTGTATTTTGGTTATCCACAGGAGGCATATTACTCTGAAGGGTTACTGCTGTTATTAGGGATCTCATTATGGCTCAAGTCCTCCATGCACAGTCAACACCCACTGGGACTCCAGCCTCCTCTGACCTGGACAGCCTTTGAAAGAATTATCCACATGGATGACTCAGTGGTTTCAACATGAAGAATGATTCCTTAGAGGTGATTTTGATACCCACACTGATACCATACAATAGTTGGATATTTAAAGATGCACAACTGCCAAATATAAACCAAAACAACATGTAACACAAATCTGTTTCCTGTAGAACTGTACCACTGTATTTGGCGTCACTATTTGCTGATACTACTGTGTTGTGTTTAGTTTAAAAGTGTGCTTCTAACTGCTCTTTGTCAATGTCACATCTCTAATGCAATGTTAATGTGACAGACAAGTGAAACAGGGTTTTAATGGGGGATGAGAGATAGAGAGAAGCCACAAAGGAACAGTGGCCATCCAACAGACGGGTGATAATTAAAGCCAGGATGGAGGGAGGAGAAAAACAGAGAGGATAGAGGATGGGGGATGCAAGGGTCTCTGCTTTCTTTTAGTGATTAGGTAATCCTCAGTCCAAACACACGGCTGCCCACTGTCATCTGTGTCACAATTCACTGAGCTGTCCCCCTGTTCAACAGATGTCCCCCTCTAGCAATGCTACAAGTCTCTCTGTAATTTGGTGCATGCACAGAGCATGAAACTTGGTCATTGTTGTTCTGCAGCAAAGCTTAACAAGAAGACATTTTCATACAGTTCTGAAAACCTTTTCATACGTAGATGCATCCAGGAAGAGGGGTCTGAAATAAGGTTTGTATTGACAATGAGAACGCTTTGAAAACCTCTCTGAAAACCAACATGCATACACATGCTAAATCTTCCAAAGACTTTGTGTTTTAAGTCTAATTTAGCCAAACATATCATGGATTCAATATCTTAAAGGGATAGTTCACCCAAAAATTCTGTCAGTATTTCCTCACCCTCATGTTGTTCCAACCCTGTAAGACCTTCGTTCATCTTCGGAACACAAATTAAGATATTTTTGATGAAATCTGAGAGTTGGATCACTCCTCCATTCTAGTCCATAGGCTTCTTGAGGGATTGAAACTTGTCGGCCTCGAAAAGTTATTAAAGCCATCGTTAAAATAGTCCGAATGACAACAGTGGCTCAATGTTAACTTTAGCGACGAGAACACTTTTTGTGCGCAAAACAAACATAAATAATGACATTATTTCAACTATTTATTTCCTTCTCTTTGGGCCTCTAGTCGGTTAAAACGTCACACGTAGGCTCACTATTGGCCGACGCTGGTCATGTGTGTGACGTACAACAACAGATCATACGCTGTTAAACTTGAAAAACAGAGAAGGAAATTTATAGTTGAAATAAAGTCGTTACTTATGTTTGTTTGAGCCACTGTAGTCCCTTGACGATGTCATTAATAACTTTTCGAGGGTCGCGAATTCTTAATTTGTGTTCCGAAGATAACGAAGGTCTTATGGGGTTGGAACAACATGAGGGTGAGTAAATACAGACAGAATTTTCATTTTTGGGTGAACTTATCCCTTTAAGGATGAAAAAAAAACAACCTTTTGACTGGAGATGTACGGGAATGTATGTTATTTGAGGAAATGCAATCAGTTTTATTTAAATATTATTTCAGACCCCACCTCTATGCATTTGAAAGTCTATATTATATCCTCTCATGCATTCAGTGGGATTCAAACCTATGACTGTTAGCATTTCTAGCACAATATCCATTTTCACATAGAATACGCTATCAAATACGTCATCAATACGCTATCAAATACGTCATATAGAATACGTCATCAAAACGCTAAAATTGTTTTGAAATCGTTTCTGAGGGATCATGTGACACTGAAGATGGATTAATTGGCAGCTTTGGTGAGCATAAGATAGCCTACTTATTTCCAAAAACATAAAACATCTTACTGACCCGATTCATTTGAATGGTAGTGTAGGTGTTATTTCAGCCCGTTCTCATCCCAAGGCGTCATATACAACGCTTTTGCCAAAAAACGTTTTTTGCCGTAGACAACCAACGCACATGGCATCCTTTAGCATCAATATGAGACGCAGATATATATGGGACAGAAGGCGCCTCCTAGTGGTCTAACCCTAACCCTACCCCAGACCTAAACCTACCCATAACCGAAGTGTGTTATATTGGCGCTAAAGGGTGCCATGTGCGTTGGCGGTCTACGTTTTGGCAAAAGTGTCGTATATGATGCCTCGGGATAGAATGCATTGGTTATTTAGTGATCAAAAATCGTACACAAAAAAACATGATCATGAAACATACATTTTGATTGGCAGTGTTTATGGCCGCAAAGTAATGTAATGTAATCACTGTAGAAAGCTGACCACAGAGTGCTCATTTCCTTACTACACAGATGCACATACACACTTCTAATAGCCAGACCTGCTCATCAGGCTGGTGTCCTGACTCCATTCACATTCATGAGTTCAGGGGTTCCTGTCCCGGCCTGCGTCCATTCATATGTACAGTAACCAGAAGGACAAAGGGTACGACCGCCCCTCCCCCGAGTGTGTGTTTGTGTGTGGGATTGTGTGATGCCAGAGGATGGGGGCTGAGGTTAGGGAGACACAAGACACAAGAAAGGACATTGTAAGAATTTTTTTACAAAAAAATTAAGTTGTGCAGTGTTTGTGTATAAAGAGCAATGGTAAATGCAACTAAATACACTGCTTGTTGTTCTCTCAGGCTCTTATAGGAATGTTACAAGTACAAATTAAACTCTATTGACAGCATTTGATCAGTTCCCATAAAAATTGCATCTTTTAAAGCGAAAATCAAGGCTATATTTATGTACAATGGACGTTAACAGGGACCAGCATGCCAGTGGGTTCAAAGAAGAAATGTGAAGTTTGTTTTTTGAGGTGTAACGTTGTCTAAATCTCCTTTTTGAGATGTGGCTACTTTTCTAGCAGATGAACTTCCAACCTGATCTCTTGGCAATTTGTAAGAATTTTACGACGTGGCTAATTCGTACAAATTCAGTACGACCTCACTCATACGAATTTCTACAATTTTTGCTAAATTGTACATATTTTACGACTTGCTCAAAATCGTATGAATTAGTACGAATGGCCTACCCCTGACCCCAAACCTACCCATCACGTGGGTTTAGACAAATAGTGCAAATTCATACGAGTGAGGTTGATACGAATTACTTCGAATTAGCCACCTTTTAATTATTCATACAAATTTGTACGAATTGGTCGTAAATAGAGTTGGATTTTTTGGTTGTGCTTACTTTTTTTGGCCATGTAAATAGTATTTTTCTACACTCTCATAAGGCTACATCTATCCGGAAATATTTAAAAACAGTGTTTTTGTTTCAAAACGCTCCCGTCCACTCTAGCATTTTCAAGTGTTTTCCAAATGTTGCTCATCTGCACTGAAACTGAAAATGCTTTAACATGCATAAAACACAATAAAATCTCACCAGATGATACAGAAAGAACAGACATAATAAACTTCTCATGATATTCTTCTGGCATGATTAGCAAAACATCCCAATGCTAACTGTTGCAGTCCAGGTTCCGATTCAAAACCGTATGGTCTAAAATGCAATTTTGCTGTAGGATTGCAATTGCAAGTTCATTTTCTGTCATCTTTTCGGGAATACAGATTAGAGATTCTAAAAAGGAACATTTATCTTCAGCAACACAATGAAAGTAAATAGTAAGTACAACAACGTTTTGTCACATGACTAAAAACGTGTCATCGTTTTTGAATACCCCAATTTTGCCGTTTTCAAATTTATCCACTTTGTAGAGCGTTTCAAAAAGCTCCGTCTATGTTGACAAAAATGCCATCTTACGTGAGAACGGAAGGCCACAGCGGAGAGAAAAAATGTGTTTTCAAAGAAAATTGCCCTGTTGTCCAGAATGGGATGATTCTGTGGATGTTAAAGCACCTTGATTTAAGAGTGTAACTCTCTATAGTCTCAAAACACATTTAACATTTAATCATAATGTCTGCACTTCTGAAACCGTGAGCATTTTCAGTGTTCATTGTGGCCATCTACATAGATTGTGCTTTACTGTAAAACTATGGGATGAGGCAACTACACAAATGCCACCGGTTACACACAGAACACAAACACATCCACAGTGACTCTCACCAACAGGGTGTTGTTTAAATATGTGGATGGATTCATGCGTGTTGTGTTTCTCTTTCCTTGCCTGTAGTGAGGAAGCTGAGTATTATGTCAGAGCACATCCTCCGTTGTCAACAGCTCCAGACAGGTGGTGTTCTCCCCCCTGAACGCAGCCGTCCCAGGCTCCTAACCCTCTTACTGCCCTGGAAGGAGCTCCAAACAACCTCCAGATGTTTCTCCACCACTTCCTTTAAGCCTTTTAAGAATAACAGGAAATGGATTAACTAACCAGCTCTATTCTCATGCCAATGTTCAGTACTAGTGGTCAGATTACTTCCCAGGATCACCCATAATCCAAGCTCACTCCCTGGGAACTGTCTAGTCAGGAATCCATGTATTTAACATATACAATTATACATTTTATACTCTCACAAGTGTCTAGTTAAGCTTAAAAACTACAGGATACAAGACTGGCATGCTTGCATTTTTTCGTATAAACACATACAACTTCAAAATGTCTTAAATGTTATGTTACATCTAGTCAGATCTGATTTAAATTTTCACATGCATTTCATGTATTAAAAACGAATACACCATCTGAGCATTTAATTCCGCATATTTTAAAAATGTCGGATAGAATAAATAATTTGATTGGCAGGAAATGTTTAAATGCCAATGAGTGCAACATGAGTCATCATTATCTATGGTCTACTTTCTTAAAAAAAAAAAAAAAAAAAAAAAAAAGTGTGGTTTACTTTTCAAAATGCACCTATAATGTTCCCCAAAGATGCATTAAAATGATCAAAAGCAACAGTAAAGACATGCATAGTGTTGATTTCTATTTCAAATAAATGATGTTCTTTTGAATCTATTCAACGAATCCTGAAAACTGTAAATTAACTCAAACAAACTCAAAACTAATTGATCAGAAACCACAAAACTCCAATTTTGATATCATGGGGTTGAAATAACATATTCAGATTTTCTGAAGAGAATGTGATTGGTGCGCATGCCATGATGCTAAGTTGGCTGTTCCTATATCTTCTTTGGGATGAGCTACACACCTAAGTCTAATACATAGAGACATGTTTTAATCCTTATCCTTGAGTATGTGCAATAATAACAGTGATTCTTCCCTTGCGTTCAGAAAGCCTTTTCCACAGCTGTTGTGGGAAACAGATAAGGCTGGTCTCCTAGTGTTAAAATGAGGTTTATGTGCTGGTGTTGACCACATCAAAGACCCTGCAGAAGAACAGATGGTCTTTCCTGTCATCCTAACCACGTAAGGTCTCAAGATAACAGAATACTCGGAGGAAATAAAGGATATTCCCCAGAGAGCTCTGGTATAACAAAATCATTCTTCTCCACACCGGTTGATGAATTCGAACTGTCTCTGAGGTAATATGGGGAACTGAAGAGAAACAATTAGGATTTCCTCTCATGCTTCAGTTAGGATTTCCTCTGAAACTTCCCAACACTAATGAACGTGCCACAGAAGCAGCAACAGTTCGTTGCTCTGTCAGGAGTGATAACTACGGAGATTTTTTGTTTTGTTTTTGTCTTTAAAAGCATCTTTAAGGTCATGCTTGACAAAGAGAGACACTGTTTTTATTGGAGCTTCAACACTTCCCGGTTACATCCACAACACTTGAGCAGACAATAAGCTCAGACTCAGCAGGAGGTGTCTTTTCATCTCTCTTGAGGAGAAGTGCCTCAGTCAGACACCTCTCTCCTCCCTTCCTGTATCTGCTCCTGCACGTGTGAGAGCGTTTGCCCGGGCACAAGTCATAAAACCAGTGGAAGTGCTGTTATGATGACCGCATGAAAGACAACTCCAGTCCTAATGGACTTTGGGGCTTGTCACCTATGAACAAAGCTTTTCTGGTGAAAATAAATTGTCGGAATTAAGATACAATTGACATTTTGTATTTGTCATTCCGACTTTCACAAACCCTTTCACAAAATTATGTGAATTTGGAATGACTGCAAATATGTTTTGATTAAAAAAAATTATATATATATATATACAAACACACTCACCTAAAGTATTATTAGGAACACCATACTAATACTGTGTTTGACCCCCTTCGCCTTCAGAAATGCCTTAATTCTACGTGGCATTGATTCAACAAGGTGCTGAAAGCATTCTTTAGAAATGTTGGCCCGTATTGATAGGATAGCATCTTGCAGTTGATGGAGATTTGTGGGATGCACATCCAGGGCACGAAGCTCCCGTTTCACCACATCTCAAAGATGCTCTATTGGGTTGAGATCTGGTGACTGTGGGGGCCATTTTAGTACAGTGAACTCATTGTCATGTTCAAGAAAACCAATTTGAAATGGTTCGAGCTTTGTGACATGGTGCATTATCCTTCTGGAAGTAGCCATCAGAGGAGGGGTACATGGTGGCCATAAAGAGATGGACATGGTCAGAAACAATGCTCAGGTAGGCTGTGGCATTTAGACGATGCCCAATTGGCACTAAGGGGCCTAAAGTGTGCCAAGAAAACATCCCCCACACCATTACACCACCACCACCAGCCTGCATAGTGGTAACAAGGCATGATGGATCCATGTTCTCATTCTGTTTACACCAAATTCTGACTCACGGGATATGTCTCAACAGAAATTGAGAACTCATCAGACCAGGCAACATTTTTCGAGTCTTCAACTTTCCAATTTTGGGGAGCTCTTTGCAAATTGTAGCCTCTTTTTCCTATTTGTAGTGGAGATGAGTGGTACCCGATGGGGTCTTCTGCTGTTGTAGCCCATCCGCCTCAAGGTTGCGCGTGTTGTGGCTTAACAAATAGTTTCCTGCATACCTTCGGTTGTAACGAGTGGTTATTTCAGTCAAAGTTGCTCTTCTATCAGCTTGAATCAGTCGGCCCATTCTCCTCTGACCTCTAGCATCAACAAGGCATTTTCGCCCACAGGACTGCCACATACTGGAAGTTTTTCCCTTTTTACACCATTCTTTGTAAACCCTAGAAATGGTTGTGCATGAAAATCCCAGTAACTGAGCAGAGTTGTGAAATACTCAAGACCGGCCCGTCTGGCACCAACAACCATGCCACGCTCAAAATTGCTTAAATAACCTTTATTTCCCATTCTGACATTCAGTTTGGGGTTCAGGAGATTGTCTTGACCAGGACCACACCCCTGAAATGTCATTGAAGTAACTGCCATCTGATTGGTTGATTAGATAATTGCCATTTAATGAGAAATTGAACAGGTGTTCCTTATAATCACTTAGGTGAGTATGTAAAACACAGTATATGTATGCCATCTCCAAAAAAACTCTGAGTTGCCATCTCTCCGAGTCCTCCCCACTGAGCATCATTACTCTGTTTACTCAGAAGGGGAGAATAGCACATTCTATTTATCACCTTCAAGGAATAAGTGGACCAAAACATTCTGACCTACAAGCTCATTGCTCAAACTTTAGGGAATATCCAATTAAATTGTATATGTAGGGTTCTCTGTTTCAGTGCTTGTTATAGAGGAAAACATCATCTCCTCTGGGTCACAGGTCTCTCTCAGAGTTGGTTTTCAGGTGTCTCACTGGAGGAGTGCAGCATGAGTGCATCTTCCTACCAAAACTGGAGCGTGTTGGTACATGCCCTGATTTTGGGCTCTTGCTCAGCTGTTAAGGATCCCACTTCTGTCATTACTCTCAACTCCCAAAAACAGAAGAGCAAAGGCACAACTTTTCATATTTAATGGGAGAAAATGGCTGCTGCTCATCCTGTTAACAATCACGCTGTGACATGACTTTCCCCTGTTAATTGAATATTTTTAAATATTTTCCCCTGTTAATTGTAGATGACAATTGGACTTGACAAACAAAATATATTATGCTAATGTGAACTTGTTAATGATGTCACTTCCTTTTCAATATGTAATTTAGGTAACACTTTACAATAAGGTTCGTTAGTTAACATTAGTTAACTACATTAGGTTATATGAACTAATAATGAATAGCACATATACAGCATTTGTTAATCTTTGTTAATGTTATTTTCAACATTTACTAATACTTGATTAAAATCTTGTTAACATTAGTTAATGCACCGTGAACTAACATGAACAAACAATGAACAGCTTTATTTTTATGAACTAACATTAACAAAGATGAACAAATGCAGTAACAAATCTATTGCTCATGGTTGCTCATACTGATTTGGAGCAACTAAAGGGGGAGTAAATAATGATTTCACTTTGCCTAAAAAATTCCTTTGAAGACACAAATTGAAAAAAACTCCAGGTATGACAGGCAGCTCAGAGACTAGTTAGCTTAATGAGTTTATTGCATGTGTTTTTATCCTCCATTAGCTTATCAGTTCATCTTCTTCTTTGCTAATGCTATTTTGCACTAAAGTGAGTGTTTGAAGACAGATTGATAAGTTTGTATTTGACCTTTTCATTATGTCCCATAAATTCCTGAGGAGATAACATTTTGTGGATACTTTGCTCTGGCCATAAAATCCCATAAGACATTGCCATTAGCACAGTGTTGGTTGACATGAGGCATGTGACAGCTGATTGATGGATGTTAAAAAAACGACACAATGCAGCAGTTGCAAAATGAGAACAGCAAGAAAAGAGAGACAGTGAGAGTTAAAGACAATCCACACTCTCTTGGCAGCGGATAAGACGTCTTTGTTCTCTGTTGTCAGTAAAACACATGAAAGACTTGAAGAGCTGCATGGGTGGGAGATTCAAAACATGCCGGCAAATCTCCCATCATCCCCTCAAAACAAAACCTCATTAGAATTACGCATCACATCTGCTGCTACACATTAATCCAGCTCAGATGGGATTCTCTCACAATACTCTGTTGTGATTTGAAGACAATTTTGTGGTATTATGATAATTACTAGACTTTTGTTTTATCTGAGTTATATGCCGAGTGTTGCTTGCCTGTGCAAAACCCACAGCCACAATTCTGAGGTGCTCTGGGTTGTTGTTAACTTGTTGAGAGGTTATTGCTAAGCAGTCTTTGGTTTCTAGGTGCATGATTTACTGTCTTCCAGGCAGAAATTCTAAGTTTGATCACTAATCGATTTATAGCAACCTTTCACACAAGCCACAGTTTGAGGTATTGCGCAAAGGTTGAGATTTTGTTGTTTGTTTTTTAATGACCCAACAAGTTTAACATGTTTTTTGTGTTCACACCCAAGCGATTTTCGCTGACGAATGATACCGAGTGAACATGCAAATTCATTCCCTGACATTAGATGGCGCTTAATGTAATGATATCTTGCCTTGCATCTTCCTCGTCTTCCGGTGTGGTGAAGAGATGAGTCCCACCTTCAGGACCCCATAGTATGCCAGTAGTATGCCTGATCTAAATATGTTCTCGCTATAACTTGATAAAAGCAGTTTGTTGCCATCAAGTTATAACGTTTATTGTTTAGCGCTTTTCAAGTAATACGTTTATTTGTTTAGCGCTTTTCATAGTAGGTTGCGTCAACAGCAGAGGAGAAAGTCTGCGAAATTTAAAAATATTACTGTTATAAATGTAATTTTAAGAGTTTTTAAGTCGAGAATGTAGTTGTTTAAAGCTCAAATCTGTGGTTTATTTACTATCCAAGTACTATCTAAATTTTATCTACTATGTAAGCTAACTAAAAAACACTAAGAACGATAAATGTTTAAATTTACAATCTACAGCTTCGGTTATATACTAGTATATAAAACATATAAGTAAAAAAAAAACATTAATGACTCGTTATAACGTACTTCAAACGTCTCTTATAATAAAGTGATTTTCTCTAATTTGTAACCAGGCACTAAAGCGATTACCCATGAAACTAGCTTTGAACCAATCGGATCGCTTGGGTCCTAAGGTGGGACCCATCTCTTCGGGGGGACCCATCCATAGATATGTATATAAAGGCTAGATGTGTTACGGCGGAGTTTCCTTCGTCATCACCGACGGCCATCTTGTCACAGGTAAGTTAATGTAAGATGAGTGGTCAACAAGAACACAAATACTCGTTGAAATCTTGACGGATTTACAAACGGTTTGGTTTCTTACAAACGTTATTAACGAGGCTATAATTATCTGGATGATTATTTATTTTTACACTTATTTTTCATAAGTATGCTGTGTCATAGCTACATCTATGACGTTTATAACAAACCAAACCGTTTGAAAATCGGTAGAAAATGGAGCAAGTTATGGATATTTAAATAGTACATGTACCATTAACACAATGTTACGAGTGAGCGAGCTGCCTGTGACAAGATGGCCGCCAGGTGCAGACATCGACCTCCATTGGCCAGCAGCGGAGATGACACATCTAGCCTTTATATACATGGACCCATCTCTTCACAACACCGGCAGTGTAGACGGAGGCTTATATCTTCTTCGCCGTTACGTATGTGTGCTCGGTAAGACCGTTTTGTGTTTGAGCGCCCCCAAACTGTGTTTTACTGTCACTTCAGATGCACCAGACATGTGAGAAAAAGCACCAATCTCATTGGTCGGATAGTTTTTGACGTGGCGTGTCAAAAAAAGAAAAAAAAAAAATCTAAAATGGTTAGTTTTTTTTTTAAATGACGCTTTTACGCGTCACGTTTTTTGGCGTCGTTGTGAAAACTCAGGTTGTTTAGTTTTTAGTGGTTTCAATTGTTGCTTTTGCACAGTGCGTGACATTTTATCTATATGTTACGCGGCTCAGAGTTGACATCGAGTTTTTTTTTTCACTTGTTTATCGTCATCGGCCTTTTTCCTTTTACCAGTCTTCGTTTTAAGAGATTAACTGTCTCATATGCTGCGTCCAATTCGCCTTCTTACACGACGCCCTAAAAGTATGAGTAACACTCATTTCAACAGACTACGATTTTGGACGTACTAATTTTACGCAGCCATAGTCTACTGTCAGGACATAATGACAGTTTTAACAAAAATGTAACTAATTTTTTTACAAAAGTTACCTACAGAAGCTTTTAAACCATCAAAATATGAGTATATTTAAAATTGTAAACATGAGGGAAGAAGATATTTAACATTTTCATCATTTTTCATCATTTTCTTGATTAGTACAGAATTGTACTAATCAAGTCCTATGCGCTCAACTAATATTTTAATATTTTAAATATTCTTTATATAGCACTTTAAAAAATCCAGAGGGAATACCAAAGTGCTGTACAAGCAAAAATAAAACAATAACATAAAAAAGCAAGAACATTAAAACACAAAGATAATAGAAACTTAAAAATAACAGCTCTCATACTGAATTAAATGCCAAATTATACAAAAAGACTAATTTAATTAAGACTCATTTTGTTAGAAGAATTAAGATATTTATCGAACAAAAATGACATGGCAAATTACAGCCAAAATGAGGCAATGTACAATTCGTGAGTGAGTCAATTCTTTCCAAAGAACCTGTTTAATTGGTTCAGAAATCTGACTGATCTGATTGCAGTATGATCTGGTCAAAATGAACTCGGAACAAAGCTTAAATGAACGTAAAAAGTAAGTTACAAATGCTGAATTTTAGTATTGACTATTACAAATGAAAATCATGACTATCTGTTATTTGTGAACTGTGTAAATATGCTGTGAAAGTGTATAATAAATGTAATAATAAGTCATGTATGATAGGTTTTGGTAATAAAATGAAAAAAAAATAAAGCTTGAAGACTTTTGTAATATTACAAATAAATACTTGTACTTTTACTGGAGTAACATTTACCCAAGTACATGATTATACTGCAACAAACGTAGTTTCTTTTTTTAACCGTACTGAAGCCTGCTCCTCTTTTAGTCAATACTGGAACTGATGCTCCCAAGGGAACATTTATTCACGACTTCCCTTTTCCCAATCGTTTGCTTTCATGTTGCTTTCTATGCATGCACGTTCCTGTATCATATGTCTTTAAGGGCGGTTAAACGCTTTTATTGCTCCATCTATGATGCAGTGAAATGAATCCTCAAAGGTTATAATAAAGGTTTATTGGGGAACAGGTGCAGAACAGCTTTGGAATAGGTTCTCTTAACTCTAAAAGGTTCTAAAACACATAAGGACACACAATGAAATTAGCAGACCATAAAACATACAAGATTTCTGCACTTGGATAAGACATTCATGGACAAGACCTTCACTATCATAGGTATTTCCATATGCATTTACGTTTACATACATAATAGCAATGGTATAACTTACACCAGTTTCATTAGAAGGCTTGTGCTCACTGTATTTATGACTTTAGAAACTATGCACTTAAAAGGTATAATTCACAGCAACACACATACACACACACACGCACACACACACACACACTGAGTTTAAATGTTTTATGGAGACTCAGACATACTGAATACTGTACAAACTGTATATTCTATCCCCCAACGTTTCAACGTTTTTGCACTTAAGTGGTAAAGATTGTTGATTTTCAGGGTCATTTTTATTTCAGGGACAAAACACAGACACTTTTCATAATATCTTCTTTTTTATTTTTCCACGGATAGAGAGAAAATGTGTTTTGCTGTTGTTTGTGGATTTTGAAATCACACTTGAAAATGCCTGATTGTCACTAATTAAAAAAAAAAAAATCTAGCAAACGATTCTTAACTGTCACCGTTTGTGGGACGTTTGCCACTATATTTTTAAATCAATTATATCTTAGTAAATACCTTTAGTAATATTGACAAACTATATATCATTTGAAAGCTTACAATCTCTAGTTTCCATATTTGGTGACTGATTTTCAAAATATATTACAGAGGAACCATAATTTATCAATATGCAACAAGAATATTTTCATACTCATAAAGCGAGTTCAGACCTTTATTTTAAAATAGCAGAGAACATGAAAAATCATGAAAAAATGGTAGATACCTCAGTTTGTTTTCATGCCAAAAGTTCTAAAGATAGCATCCATACAATTATTTTGGAAAAAAAGGACTGAAAAGTTTGAAATATCAAGAAAAAAATAATGGAGGCGCCCTTATATGGGCAGTAATGGAGTCTGATTGTGCCCTAGTGAAAAAGTTTGGTACTGCGCTCAAACAAAATCTTACTGAAAGCTAATTTTTTGAGATATCAACCTAAAATTTGAAACACAACATGTTCAGATTTTTGGCTTTGATTTTTCTGCAGTTTTAGATTATTTTATTTTATGTAAAATATAAATAATTAAAATTTTTACATTGTACATTTCCATAAACTCCAACTTCTATAACTTTTTTTCTGTTTAACTTTCTTAATTTATTTCACTTCTACAAAAATCTGCCAAATGTCTTCTTTAAAACAAGACCAATCATATGTCTATATTCCAAAGCATTCTTGAATTACAACCATTTAAGTTTGAAATGTGCATTTTCATGTCTATTCAAAAAAGGGGGGGTGACAGTTAAGAGGTTAAATTATTTAAATATTTTCTTTATATAATTTAAACCTAAAATTTTAATATTAAATATTTTATTAAGTCTAATCCTGTTATATTTCATTGTAAAATTTCAATTATTTTGATATTTTGTTATTCAAAAACGTTTAATTAAATAAGACCATCTGGTACAAGTGCTTTCAGTGGCCACTGTATTGTAACTAATATTTACATTCTGCATAATAAAGTCGATTTGAATATCCTGCACTTGATTAATGTTAAACTCATGTGTTATCAATATGATTATGCAACAATGTCTTCAAGCTACCAAGACAGCATCAGAAGCTTTATTGCCATTGTTCTTTGTGTATTGCTGTTTGTGCGAGTGAGCAGTTAGTAAACACATCGGTTGAGTCACACATCTGGAGTCAATTATACTTCATTAGACAGAGTCTATCCATCATCACATGCAGTGGTTAATGGCTCTTGGATTACAGTGTGTGTGTGTGTATGACTTAGCATTGTAGCACACACACCCTCAATGAAAGCCATTTCCCATGGAGCTCAATGTAAACAGTAATCCTACCGGATCTCAGCAGGATGGCGTCAGAGCGTCTCCCAGCATGACCTGGCATCAGGCCAGCGGCCACCTCCAAACTCTACCGGCCTGCTGGAGTCATCGGAAAATGAATATCAATGAGCATGATCGAATAGCATTGACGATAAATCAGGCATTTTGAAATATATATTGCTATTCATCTACAAATCATCATGCAGCAAATGGAAATTCACTCAACATTGAAGACATCTTCATGTGGGGATACAGATTCAAATGAACTTTGCAGGTTATTTCAGAAAACAAAAATATGTGAACATAATTAGTTAAAAAAAAAATTAAATTATATCAAACAAGAGAAACAACATATGAAGAGTTCAGATGCAAAAGCCTCTAAGTGCCATTTGAAATTTTCTTCTAAAATGATCATTTTTATCAAGCTTGTATATTTAAGTTCAGTAATTTCACTAAAATGGCAATGAAGATTACCTATTAATTGTCATTTAGAGTGAAATTACTGAACTTAAATGTACAAGCTTGATAAAAATGGTCATTTTAGAAGAAAATTTTAAATGGCATTTAGAGGCTTTTGCATCTGAACTCTTCATATCCAAAATAACATTCGTAATCAAAACAAAAATAATTGAATGCATGGTATTTGTATATGAATAAATGTGTAAAATATAGTTACTAGAGTAGCACATCAACAACAGAAAGGCACCCCAGGTATTTTCTGAACACTAGCGTTATCATGTAAAACGCTGGTAAGAGTAGTCATTTCCTCCACAGCTTTACTCCATGTCCTGTTCTCACCTGTACTCACCCTCCATTAGTGTTTAGTGGTCAGTCAGACTACAGGTCCAGACAGCAGGTGACTCATCTGAGGAAACTATCTACGAGAGTAATAGAAACCAGACAGAGGTCAAAACTGTGGTACATCCTGAGGGCGAAGGGCACATCAGGTCATACGTCTGTGTTTCAGAATCACATCAGTCTTGCTGACAGCACAGCATGCACACACACACATGTACAATATACTTATTTTATCCTTTAATAGACTTTAGTCAGGACAATGTTTCTCAACCAGTGCGTCAGGACCCACTAGTGGGTCGTTGTTCGTTCTATAGGGGGTCGCGAGACTTTCTCTGTGTTAATCGGCACAGCCAATAATTGGGCTTCACAAAAGGCTCATTGCAACAGGCTACGTTTACATGCACCCAAATCCAAATAATGCGTTACTAAACGACTCAATCGGACTAAAAAGCCTTCATGTAAACACCTCGATCCGAATATAATTTAAATTGGATTGAAAGGAAATTAATATTTCACAACTCGCAGATTGTGCAACAAAGTTTCTCTTGCCATTTAGCACTATCTTTGTGAGTTGAGATTTTCAACAGTGATTGCAATGAAAACAAAAAGCAGGAATTTGGCTTACAACAGTTATTTGTGTGCGACAATACGAGACACACTTTCCAAAATCCACCGCATCTGGATATGATCATTTCAGAGCGACAGTCTCAAGTAGGCTATCACAATAACGTGAATAAAAAAAATTGTTTGCCTCATAGTCTGCCTAATTATTGAAAATGTTTGTGTGTTTTCGTGATTATAATTGATTATAATAAGCATAGGCCTACGGTGTAGCCTAGATTAATAAGGAATTTCAATTATTGATTTATTTCCCACCTTAGTGGGTCATATGACTGGCATACAAAAAAGTGGGTCGCAGTAGGCAAAAGGTTGAGAAACCCTGAGTTAGGATATGCCTATTTAATGCAAGATTTAATCTGAGTAATATATATTAAGCTTATAAGTCAAATTTACTTTTTTTTAACCTTCAAATGGGCTTTGTTTCCTGTTTACACTTCTGGGCTGCGGGGTCTATACGGACCCCAACAATTGAGTAATTGTACAAAATATATACATTTTTAATCATACAAATAATATATCAATTTGTTTGTTTACTTCTCATCTATTCATTAATGCTGTGTTTTTGGAGATATAAAGTACTTTTGTATCCATATACCACACAATTCCTCAACTACACCATTAGCTTGCATATGAAATATATATATATATATATTTTTTATGATGCATTGCATTTATGCTCTAGTACTAGGCCTTCATTTCTGTGTAAAAATTTCAGATTTATGCCTGATTTATTTTTTTATAAAAAAAAAAAATGACACAAGAAGAAAATATATTTTCAAAGTTTTTTTTTTTCACATTTCCCATTCATTTCAATGTGGGATCATATTGACCAGAACAACCGAATCAAGCCTAGGTTTTTGTGTGTGTATAGATAGATAATGTATGAAAAGTCACAAAATCTTATTCCACTAGAGATGAAGGGAACCTTTTTTTATTAAGTAAAAGTCGATTGGGGTCGTATAGGCCCCATGACCCGATTGAAGGCTATACGTCTTTTTTGTGAGTGTTTTTATTTTGTTTACCAGGAGAAAAATCCTTAAAACAAGATCTATATTTTTTTAGAGTAGATTTTCTTTTTCTTACCATAGTTTTTTCTTGTCCTAAGCATAAAAAAAGGCTTTTTTTCTTACAAAAAGAGAAAACAAAATTGTGAAATGGGTACGAAAAATAATATTGGCCTACAACTTCGTTTAAGAAATGCATTGCTTCTGAATATTTAATATTGTTAAAACTGATTGAAAAAAGGTGTAATAAACTTAATCCGTACTCAATGAGAGACTCAAAGCCTCATGTAAATGAAATGAAACATGGTTTCTACCCTGACTGAAGTCTATAAAGAGTATCAGGATGTGAAGTTCCACATCAAGTGCATTTCAGACTTACACCTGCCCTGCGGGAGGGGACTCTGTCGAGGGTAAAGACCACTGACCTCATAGGGTGGGGTTTGGCTGTAAAGTCCTGATGACCTCAGACTAGTACCTGCAGGGTGTAGTGGGAGTTCGGGTCACAGGGTCACGATGGAAGAGCTCTCATTCATCAACTTCCTGCAGTCTTTCTCAACATGGGTTTCCATTGTAGGGTCACAGCCTGTCACACACACACACGTGGATACAAGCACTCAAGCACTGATGGATGGATAACAAAAATGACTTGATTGATAAGGCAAACGTTTGATGCATCCGTCAATGAAAATTGATGTCTACAACTATGTACAACATAAAACCTCTGTATACTTGTAGAAGGTGCGGTTTCATCTGTGAGGTGGAGGTGTGTGCAGACGACAGAAAAAGTCTTGTTTGACTGAAGTGGAGTGTAAAGACGTGCAGAATGAGCAGACAGGTGTGTGACAAGTGTAGATACAAATATATAATGCAGAAATCCTGTTTTATGATGGTTATCAGACATTTGAATCTTAACTACACCATTGCAACAATAGGTACTTTACTTTTGGCCCTGTGGACTTAAACTCTACTCTTTTTCACTTTTCACACTCTAACTAGTTTTATTTATTTATTTATTTTAATTTTTGCAGAACACATTTTTGCTGTTTTCCCTAAACTACCATGAACAAATGTTCAGCCACATCTCAAATCAACTTTTATTTTGTGATGGACATGACCACATTTTAAACATTAAATGAAAAAGTTCAACTTCTTGTCTTGCTAAGGCTAATTTCAAAGCTAGTATTTTTTTTATGAACACTATAAATACACCTTTTTTGCATCATTTTGCATATTTTACATAATTTGAATAAATTAGCTACTTTTACAGTTGAGATCATAACAGTTTAAACATTCTAAATATTGATGATTTTGTATAGATAAAATATGATTTATCTATAAAAGATGATTTTCATATTTTTAGCTATAAGGGTCTGGGTCAAGGGTAAAATAATACAATCAATAATACAATCTAAAAATAAATGATGAGACATGATTAAAAAAATCTACTTAAACAAATAAAAGTGCACAATAGTAGTAAAAATAATAATAATAATAATAATAACAAACTTAATTACACTGTAAAAATGAAATGCTTTATCTGATCAATAAAATTGTGGCAACAGATTACAAGCAATATTGTTAATTAAATTGAAGAAATTAGAATTAAGTAATAGTTAATCAAATTAATATTCGAATTCATTCTTATTTGTACAATTTAATTAATAATATTGCTTGTAATATGTTGCCACAATTTTGTTGATTAGATAAAGCATATTCATTTTTACAGTGTACAATAATAACAAACTTAATTTTTTTTATTTCTTGTGAAGACTTTTGCATAATTTACTTGATTTTAAAAAGTTATGGTTAACGTTTAGACCATCAACATCCATATTATTATAAGTGATTTTCATATTTTAAGCTAAAAAAAAACAACTATAAAATCAGTCTACACTTAAAAGGCATAGAAAAAAACATGACATAAAAGTGCCTAATAATTATAATTATTATTATATTTCCCCAAACTCTTAGGTCCATACATGAATGTCTTATTCACTTTTCAATTTTATACTGGCATATTCTCACATCACAAATATAAGCACAGACATGGTGAGAGCACTGCATGCAATTGCATTTCCACAGTTCTTCCTGTAAAAGTCATTAGAGTTATGGTAAAAACAGGTCAGAAAGAGACTGACAGCTGATTAACCTCGACTAACCCGCTGTTATTGCTATTTCATCTGCTGGATGTGGTGTATAAGCAAAACCGTGATGCTAAAATCTCACTATTCCTTTCTGTAATATTCAAAGGAGATTAAAATAAGCCAGAGACCTTGTAAGAAGGGAGACAGTATTTTGTTCATTGTGACATCCGTATTTCATGAACAGCTTTGTTCTCGCATGCATATGAAGCGCAGAAGTTCACATTAGGTTACAAAGTCATTCACAGAGACATTTGGCATTCATAAATATCTACTGAACAAAGAACTTAGTTTTCCTCAAATTGTAGGCACTGCATTTACATGTTACAGTGAATCTAAGCATGGCACTACGCTTCAACTCTCGCCTTTGTAAGTGCACTGAAGCTTTTATTCAAAAGGTGTTTGGAATCACAGCTTGTCCCCTCAGCGGGAACCCCTGTCCAAACAGCCAGAGGACAAATCCCCTCACTTCCTGCACCATAAGGCACATTCTCCACGGCAACCCACAATGGAGGCTTTAGAGGAGCACATTTACAGAGTGCTAAAGGCTAATACTAGCCTAAAAGTATAGAGAGAATGCTGAGAATTAGATGTGAGCAGACCAAAATCTAGCAAATCGAGGAATAAGCAATTTTATGACATGTTAAAAATTAGGACACATTTTGCTCTATATTTTCTAATCATTACTGTATATCTTCACTTTCATATACGTAAAGCAATCGAAAAAGCAGAACCTACCAGTTTTACCAACTTTTTAAAATCATTATATTTTAAAAAGTTGGTAAAAACTGGTTCTTATATATATATATATATATATATATATATATATATATATATATATATATATATATATATATATATATATATATATATATATATATATAAACAAACTATCTAAAAATCCTTGAAACAAAATACATTTACTTGAAAATAAACATTGCATGAGATAAGGACTTTAAAATAAATTTATTTTAGCTAATTTTAAGTTAATTGAAATGGAAAAATTTAGTTAATAAAATGAAGGAGATTGATTTACTCACCACAAACTCAAAATGCTACATAAATTATTTAAGTTCATTTGACAAAAGAAAAATGTTGTGATTACAAATCAGGAAAATATATTTTTTTACAGTGTACACTGAAAAATATTGTGTAAGATTTACTTTGAAACACTTTTCACTCAGAAATTGCTAGTTAATATTCACAAATAATTACAAAGAAATGGCATGCAACATTGAATTAAATGTGTCCTTCCTTGTATAATGTACTAAAGTCTACCCTGACCCTAACCCTTTCCAACTTTGAATTTTTTAACAGTGTATTCTCTTACTGCAATAGCATAAAATTAGTTTAAAAAAGCATAAAAAGTAAGCATTTAAAAAAAATAAAAAAGTTAAAAAAGAGTAAAAGATTGCATTAGAGTAAGACAAAAAACATAATACAATCAGAAAACTATGCAGTGTTGCTTCTAAAGTATATTTATCTTGTTTAAACTGAAAAATAAGTAAATATATATATATATATATATATATATATATATATATATATATATATATATATATATATATATTTTTTTTTTTTTTAACTTATATTCATATATATATATTAACTTATTTTTCAGTTTAAACCAGATAAATATACTTTAGAAGCAACGCATAGTTTTTGATTGTATTATGTATTTTGTCTTACTCGTATGCAATTTTTCACTCAATTTTTACTTTTTTATTTTTTAAAAGGCTTACTTTTTATATATATATGTATATATATATATATATATATATATATATATATATATATATATATTGACTTTTTCTTCAATGAAAATGTTTGCAAAGTAATCAGTGCACCAAGCCTAATAGTTTTAGTGGATTTGGTCACTATAGTACAGTTTATTAATATCCGACGATGCACAATCCTGTTCATGCTTGCTTTAATCTGGCCTGATTTCGAATAAATGCTCATCTTGAGGTGAGATATCCTGTAGCTCAACGTGTCAGGAGCATTAGCTACCATACATAGGTAACAATCCGTTAATGAGATCAGTTTTAAATGGCAGCATGTGGTCAGTGTTGTGACGCAAGCAAAAACACTCATTTAATCAACCACAGCTCTTTACAAAATACACCTCTCACCTGGCCTTAAACTGGGCATTAACTGGCTGCTAACGTTTTCTTCCAGGAAAGATAAACAGAGATGATTGCAGAGGTGAATACCATTCTAAGTGGAAACAGCAAGGGATCAGTGACTGGTGGACATGTAGATCTCAGTTAAGAGACCTCTTCAATCTGATTATGTGAAAACTATCTGTCTTTATGCACAGCTGAGTTTGTGTACAGCTGCCATAATAATATGCAATAGTTGTAACTTGTTCTGCTAAATACCAAAAACATGGTAAATGGTGCCCTTATTCAGATTTTTTTACTCAGATCCGATTTTTGGTTTAGCCGTTCACATTACAAAAGTGAGTCCAACCCAACCCAATAAAGTGGCCAGTGAGTGTGTTATAAAGCAAAACTCAAATAAAGTGAACTCAGATTATTTAGTGCTGGCCTCGTGCTAATATATTGTGGCCTTTTTAGCAGGGAAATATCAATCCAAAAAGGGGCAAGGATTGTTGAGCTCAATTAGGCTTGAGATATGGACCCAGAGAAGTGACCCATCTGGCTGAAGGATATATTATTGTCAGCTGTCTTAATCATGTATAGAGGCTTAACCATGTTTGGGTTATAGGGAAATGATCTCTTGTGTCATAACGTATAAGCCTCTTGTTTTACAGGTGACCCTTGGTTCAGTCTCACTAAGTAAAGATGCTGTAATTTAAAACAGCAATAAATGTCTAATCATGGACATCAGATAAAATCAATACAAGAAATTTAATTTAATTTGTGTTAGCAGCTGTTCGCATCTTCCACATTCAGAATAATCAATAGCACTTAAAAGAAGAAAGAGCAGTCTAATATTTTATTATGTGTTCAGCAACTATATATTTAAGTGTTGTTTCCATCTTTCAACCAGCAAT